>JBBMJY010000013.1:11436166-11449123 GCA_037833715.1 Toxotes lorentzi
CACACACACACACACACACACACACACACACACACACACACACACACACACACACACACACACACACACACCACAAATGCTGCATATTAAAAAGCACCTTAATAGTCTGTCGAGCTTTTTGAATGTGTGGTCAACAAAACATCTTGGTGTTTCTATATGGATGAATGCACACACACTTTAATCACTTAATTTCACCCACTCCTGTTGAATTGGCACCAAAGTAGAGACCACAATCCCACATAAATTCGTGCGACACACACACACACACACACACACACACACACACATACTTCTTCAGAATAATTATAAGCACCAAAGTCAAAAGGGTGTGCCAAAGCAAACGATGCACACTCACACTGAAAGTTTTATGTAATGGGTTCAGGGTAAGCACAGAGTGGAGCCCTTTAAGCACTGATCAGGCATAAACACATCAGCATTGAAGACACAGAATAGCAAGGAAACATCCTGTTTCTTTGATTAACAAGGCAATAATAAACACATAAAAAAAAAAATGATACAGTATCCCTCACGGGGAAAATGCTGAAAGCGGGACCAAGATGCATCATATTTCCATGTTTTGTTCACATGTGATCAGAGCTGTCTGGTGAATTACTGATGGATGAGTGATATGGATAAATAAACATAAAAAAACAACTATACACTCAGAAAATATTATTACGGGGGACTATTATGGCTATTGATGTCAAAAACAAAGAAAAAACAAATAAAACGTGTTCAAATAGCCATCAGGTGTCCTATTATAAAACCTCTGGGAAGATATTAACATCCACAGAATTTGGTAATAATCTCCTTTCTACTCAGTTTCTTTGTGCCTTTCTCCCTCTTTCCTCTGTTCTTACTCCACACCTTACTTTTAGAATTCATTCTATTTCTTGCTCTGCTTTTTTTTTTTTTTTGTAATTTCTCTCTGTCTGTGGTTTGTCTCAGTGTTTTCTCTCTCAGTTTTCTTCTGTCACACACTCTCTGTTTTCCTCTCTCTGTCTACCACTCTGGCATGGTTTCACTGGTTCTTATCTATTCTCCCCACTATCTAGTGTTGAGGCAAGATAAGCATGCATTTGCAAGTTTAATGAACCAAACGCCCCCAATTCCCCTTAGCGGGAGGACACACACATACACCCCGGTGCACGGACGTGCACACGCATGCACACACACATACACACACTGCTGCTGCTCCTGGCCCTGCAGGCCTCCATCTCCTTGCGACTGACATGGAGTCACCAGCTGCTGACTCCAACGAGAATAAACATGGCCTCTCTGTCCGCCTTCACATCTACAGCTAGAACAACAAGCAGTGGACATTATTTGGCATAACCAAATAATTTCAAAACAAAAAGGATATTATGTGACATGTTGTCAAGAATCAATTAAATCTCAAATCAAGATGGAAGTTTATTTGATCCTTAAGAAAGTACTTGATGGCTGAATACTTGATGATTATCACTGACAGAAAGCTGACAACATCCTTGACAGGGTAGAAACAGGATGTAACAGGCAAAAAACAGGCATGGATTCCCAAGGAAGCTTGACTGAGGTCACTCTATTACTAGAATTACACCGACAATCTCACTATCTCTGTGCAAAATGAAGAAATTTCTAATGCAGATTTTAAAAAAATAAAGAAAATATACCCTCAAGTCCACAATCTCACAGACTCTAAAGAATTCCCATATCTGTGCAGAAAACACGAGCGCAATACATCACTGTCTCTCAACAGGATAAATTAGCACAAGCCTTGACTAGTGAATACGTTTCTGTGATTGTTTGCTTTTGTGTAAACCGTTAAACAGTTTTACAGTGTAACTCTTGTTGTATTTTAAAAGCCTTGGCAATATACAGTGCACTATTATTTGAACTACATGCAAGAAAAGCTTGTTGCAACTGGAAAATAAGACAATTAAGCTGTTTTTACTTATGAACTCTGGCTCAGCTTCTTTGTCTGACATCTCTCTGCAAGATGTGATGTGTCTAAAACAAGAAAACAGATGATGACAAACCAAAAAAAAAAAAAATGTTTTAATTGACCCTTCCTTCACAATGAGTGAGATGAGCAGTAGACACTATGCTCATCACAAGGAAGAAGAAGAGCCTGAATGTGCAATATGCAACCACTACTATTAGTACTCTATTTGGTTTCATGTTGAAGCAGATTGTTTCTCTAAGCTATACGATTAGGAGTGGCAGGGCATTTACTGTTCTGGCCAGCCATTGACTGAACAAGCAAGATTTAAACTCCTTTTATACTCAGTATACACTGGCTGTACCAAAGTGTCCCTGAGCAACAATCAATTGCTAAATCCCTGCTGAGTTCTTTAGCTGACTTCACTGTTGAGATAAAAGTGCATTCTTCAATTAGCAAGATTAATAAAATATCAGTTCTAAAATCTTATTTAGCCTGAATGAACATTTTTCATCTAAATAACAGCTAACCTGGCTGCTAGCAAGGTTATCAAGTCATTTTAAGAAGACACAAAGGTATAAGGTTTCTCCATATACAGTGAAATGTGTCCTGAAGAAAAAATATGCTCCCACTGAAATGCCAAAAAGCCAAGAAGTAATTTAAGAGCAAAGACAGATAGATAGGGAGGAGAGATGAAACAACAAAGAGAGAGGCAGACAGAAAGATAGACAGTGGGGACGAGAGCGGTGTGAGAGATGTCGCCACCTGCCACCATTTTTCTCGTCTCCTCTTGGAAATGCATCATCAGTCATTAGGGGGGGAGCATGACTCGTGGTATCATCATCACTCACACAGATATATATACACACACACACACACACACCCAAACACAAGGTGTATTTTAAGGTATAATGCAGCGGCCTATAATTTGAGTTCTCTCTATGCAGCATTTTGCTGAGCTTATAAAACCGCCTGCAGCTAATGGAGTGATGGATCCCTCTATTATCACCCAACGCAAGAGACGAGAGTGGGGTATAGTGAGATAAGGGAATGTAATTGGACAGTATTTTAGTCGTGGCAAACACAGGAAGGTGGTCAGGGACAGAGAGAGCGTGTAAAAAGACATAAAATGATATCTGCGTGATGAAGTCTAAAAGCTGTTCAAATGCGATGGACCTGTGCAATAAATTAAATCCAACATAAAGCAGAAATCACCTAAATCCAACATAGAGCAGAAACCAGCTCTGTGTGCCATGTGTGTCTGTAAAGCCATTTCAAATTCCTGTGATGTAGAGCAAAAATGATTAGAATTGAGTTGATTGAGTTCAGACAGTGCAACAGAATAAAATGATTGATTCATCAATCAATCATTCAAGCCACACTTTAATTGCGTCATAAATGACACAATATCCGTAATATAATAATGTATGCAATGTCATCCAGTGGCTGGTCACTCAGTCCCTGAAATATCTCAATAACTGTTTAAAAAAAGAACAACCATGAGATTTTAGATTTTATGTGAAATGTCTTGAAAACTACTGGATGGGTTTCTAATGCAATATTCAGGTTCACTACAGGATGAATTGTAACCAATTTAGCACCAATCATCAGGTCAAGTGTGCCTTAGTGTAGCATCACAGCCCAGAACTAGAGACCATCATATGATGGGATCACACCAGCAATGACAATCGTCAACATGTTGACGTTCTGACCCATACATGAGTACTCAGCACCCATGGGTCAGACCGCTCCCATCTTCAAACTCTGCCTTCATTTTGATATCAACTACACACCTGTAAAGTTTTGTGACTGCATCTTGCATGGTTGTGACGCAATCATGGTGACAAAATCTGTCCACAGACAGACACACAGACATATAAACACATGTACTCAAAACCACCTATGTGGTAGCTCTCGCTACAGTAGGTGTCTCCAGGGCTATATTTTGCCATGATTGACATACTCATGCACAAATTGGACTTCTGTCTTTGTGAGACACTTGTTGGAATGCATTGCCTAGCCCCTTACCCTAATGTTAACCATTTTAACCTGAACCCTAAGACTAAGTCTTACCCCTCAAACAGTCATTTAAAGATGTCAGAAAGTGAGAATCAGCCAAAATGTCTTAACTTTCCCAAAATGTCCTCAACTTAAACTGGTCCTCACAAAGACAGAAGTACAATTCTATGTACACACTCACACACACAGTCTCACAAGGTGAAAATAATACCAGCCAGATAATAACACAAGAGAGAACAGGAAAGCAGCTAGAGCAAGACGAAACATGATTCAATGGAAGACAAGCAGGGGACTTTCTCAAAATGTTTCTAGCACTCTGTGTGTGCCTGGGGTCTATTAGTTGCTGTGATCAACTCTAAAGTGTGTGAAGACTAAACCCATGCCAGTGGTGTGAATGTCTGCTCCTCGGGGTAGGACAACTTTATAGTCTAGTAAGTGTGTTTGCCCCTGAGAAAAGTCTTGAGCACAGGGTGAAGAAATGTGTGGCTATGTAAGTGGGTGTATTCGTACACGCAGCACAAAGAGCAGAGTTGGTCCCTACTGGTGTGAAACTAAATGTCACAGCTTGATTAGAATAAACAGTCTTATACAGGCTCTGGGACTAGGGCACCAACATATAGCAGGGCAAGCATTTGTGTGTGGTGACTCATTGCTCTTGTTCTCTTTCATGCTCTCAAATTCAAAGTTGCTTTATTGGCATAAAAGTTTCAAAAACATTGTTGTCAAGGCATCAAAAGCAAGCAAGATATGCCCTAGGCTCTAAGGAGTACTTTTAATTTTGTAATGTCATTTAGTTAATTGAAATTTTGGATTAATGAATTGAATTGGTGAAAATAAATGTTCCTTATTTCATAGAATGATTTACATTTTAAGTGTTAAAACAGTGACCACATGCTCTGTTTTCTTTCAGTTGCCATGATTTTATTGTGTGTCTTCTTTGTTTGATTGCCAGATTGTGGTCACTGAGACTACAAGTGGTTAGGGTCTGCCTCTGCTCTCTATCTCTGACAGCTAAGAGATATTCTGCCAATTCATAATCTCTGTTTAGGGATACTTAACATTCTAATCTACTACAGTCTGTTTGTGAATTAAAGTGTGAAAGGTTTATACATGGTCTGTTTATTTTTACTCAAGACAAAGTGTTAGTCAGGGGAATTTTGTCTTCTTTTATTTAGAATACTTCAGAATAATTTATCTAGACAACCGCTGACACAGATGCCACGGCGGTTACTCAGGTCTGATTTGTCTCGACTATTACGAATGGGGGAAATGAGCCCTTTTGCACCAGATGTCAGGAAAATATCCCGACTATAACAATAATACAATATTGAACAGCTTCAACATTGCACCCTGTATCTCTGGGGTGCTGCTTTTGAGCATTTAATTTTTAATGCTGTCTGGACTACAGGCTTTCCTCGGCTAGGGAGATTTAGCCTGTGTAGTTAATTCTTACCAAGTAATTGGGAAATCAAGGGGGTTTCAAAATGTGCACTCCAGATGTCACCATTTTGGATGGGTAATGCTTGTGGCTGCTTTGTGTTGTTCCACATATCGCAGAACTGATTTTGGTTAATGACATTCTCAGTGTCTTCAAGTTTCATACAGATATAAGTTTGTTTTTTGCTCCTTACTGACTGCTATTTGACACTGAATGCACTGATAGTGGAGATGTCCATATCAGTGATTGCATAGTCTGCTACACTAGATCAGAGGAGCAGAGGAGTATGAGAATCTCTTGAAAGAGTCCCAGCTGAATCTGCTATTAACTATGTATAGACCTAAGGCCAGACAGAGAGATCTCCTTGCCACTTTGATTTATTTCAGAGTCAAGGTTGTTTTGATGGGTGATGGTTGGTGTGGGGGAGACTGACCAAGCACATTTGTTGCCTTGTGGGTCAATGACATCAGGTTCAGTTCTTGTACGTCCACTCAGATCTCTGGTTAGAAGCACATTTCTCTGAGCCTGGAAATAGATTCTTCTTATTTTGAAGAGGACATTTTTGAAACTCTCCATTCAGAAAAGTTCTGAATGGAGAGTTTCAAAAATGTCCTCTTCAAAATAAGAAGAATCTTTCATGCCCCAGGTTTGAGCTAATCTTAACCTAATGTGTGATATGTCAAGTTTTACCGGTGAGATATGATGGCAAATGCCTCCTTTATACCACACCACCTAGGACATAGAGGTCCCAGTTGCTGATGGTTGGGTGGAGGGTCAGGGGGACATTGGGTAAGGTGGTACATTCTCTTCTGATCTCCATATTAATGTAATGGGTGACATGAGGAGGGATGTCTGTCCAAGGGAGTAGGGTGGAGACCACAATCCGGGGACTCTCTACTGGTTTGATCTGCCATTCCCTATGGAGGCTGTGCAGGTCATTTCTTCCTGTGTAGATCACCAGGTATTGAGGACTTCTGATGGTTTTGTTTTAACAGCTTCATTGTCTGGCCTGTGGTGCTGCAGTGTTTAGCACAGATAGCGCTTTCTTACCAGGAAAAAGCTAGTTTGTGTCCAGGAATTTCCCACTAGAGTCAGCCAGCAGGACCACTTGTGGGGCTTGCTCTTCAGGCTGAGAGGGTGGAAGCTGGGATGGGCAGAGATGGCTGTTGGCAGCTGGCTGTGTGGATGTATCAGGAGGTGCCAGGGTTTTGTTGTGCTGGGTGCAGAGACAAGAGGGTGGGACAGAGACAGGGCAGGGGTTTGGGACACTGGCAGGGAGAGTCTGTGTCTCCGTACTTGTCATTGTGTGGACTGAGGAGAGTAGGTCTGTCAGGTGTTGGACTTGCCTTGTGGAGCTCCTTTCTCCATTCTCAGCACTTTATTTTACTTGGAATATATAAGATTATCTTTCAAAATGTAGATGGAATCAGTGAAGAATATGAGGTTGTTCTTCTTCTTTGCTTCTTTTTGATGGGTGTAGTCAGTGAAGTGGACCTCTGGGTTTTCACTCAGTGTCTTGTCCTTGGCTGTTCCACTTATAAATTTAGCAGGGTACTCAACCTCCCTGCTCTCTCCTCTTAGAACTGTGCAGCACTTGCAGCCTGCTGACCTGAGACCGGAGACCACTTGTTTACTTCAAGTGGAGTTGGGCTAACAATTTACTTTGTTAGCTTTTCTGGCTTACATATATTAATGCTACCAGCTTTTTCTTCTAGTTTTCTGTTAGTTCCATCAGGTAGCAGTTACTAGTTGATAGCTAGCTTGGAAGCTTGTCAGTTAGCTAGTGGCTTGGTTTTAAAAATTACATCCAGAGACGTTATATCATCTGTTGTGTTTGGTAATTAATGCTATTAATTAGCTCTTCTTAAGAGTCATTTCTGAAGATTATTTGAAGGTTATTCTGCAGAATGTCCCACTTCTCTAGGATTATGTTTATGTATTCAGGAGCTCCTTTTTAGTAAACCCCCCACGCCACCCCTTTTCTCCCTTCTCTATACACACACTAGTGATGGGAATTCTTTTAAGAATTCTTTTAAGTTCTTATGGCTCGGCTCACTAAAAAGAACCGGCTCTTTCGGCTCCCAAGTGGCGTTTCTTAAATTAATTTATTACCAAAATAATGTAAAATTATGTGTAAAATGAATTACTAATATACAAAACATACATATATTATTTATATGGCTTATTGTATTTAGATGTATTTGCATGTAATTGAAATGCATCCAAATTTTACTGCATTTCCTGCGGTCACTCATTTTCTGTAGTCTCTGTAGCAGCTGCTCTCTCTCTCTCTCACTCTCTTTCTCTCCCCCTTCCCCTCTCTCTCTCTCTCCCTCTCCCTCTCTCTTTCTCTCCCCCGCCCCTCCCCCTCCTGCTCAGTGCGGATACACCTCACATCAGGTAGCGGCTCCGGCTCCCAGACAGGAGTCGGCTCCCATCGTTCACTTCAAAGAGCCGGCTCTAAGAGCCGTTTCTTTCGCGACCGACACATCACTAACACACACAGTCACACACACCCATACTGTCATGGACACTCAGGCTTTACCTTTCTCTGACCTACCTCTTTGGACAGATGTGTATGTCCAAACAACACAATCAGAAAACTGGTGCTGCCTCAGGACATGAACTTTACACCTCACTCTCCCTCCCTCTTGCTCTCACTCACACTCTTTTTCACACACAGATACACACATGCACACTCACACACATACAGCAAAGCATGCAAAAAAATAAATAAAAGAAATTCAAATATTGTGTGCATACGTGTGTATCGATGTGTCTGCTGCAAAAGTTTATTAAAGGAGGTATTTGTAAGTTCTGTTATTGCTACATAGCCAAGGTTAGCATTAACAGCGGTTTACCTACCAGCACAGAAGATATGTTGTAAGTCCACCATCAAACTTCATTCCTTTACTAAAAGGTGTCTCCACCAGTGGAAATGTATCACTTCTATTTTGCTACTAATGTCAGCATGTGAAGCAGCTAGCCCAGGCCCGCCCGGAACCGTAACTTAATTTATCGTAAACACAATCATGGCTAAAGCTTATGGCAAGCGTCAACCACCACCACCGAGAAACACATTTGGTGGTAGAGAAAACTTACAAAAAGAACCTTTAATCAGGGATCTGAGCACCCATTTGTTTCTTTCTTACTGTATCCTTGTCATTTTCTCAAAATACATAGCTTGTATCATAAGATCACTTCATATCACTCTCCTTCTTTATGTCTTGTGATTTTTAGTTACACACATAAACCAGCAGCAGCAGCAGAAAAAAAATCTGTGATACCTAAAGCAAGTACCTGATTATAAAATAGACATAATCCTCATGTCTAAACTCATGAATATCATTAATACATGTCAGCAGGAGACATAAATGATAAGGCCAGACAGAATGTCTGGTCAACAGAACTCTTCAAAATTGTGATTACCATACACCTACATGCACACTTCCTGTACTTCATATCCTGTAGATATACTGTACTTGAAGTAATTCAAAGAGAATCAGTTCAGTTTCTTAGTACAGTGATAATACAGTTATATTACTTATTGTTACAAGTAATATATTGTTACAAGTAATATATTATCTGTAAAACAGAAGGATGAAAGCTAGAGAGGATAGAGAGATAGATGTTTAAAGCAGGAGAAAGATGAATTTGTGAGAGAAACTAAGGCAATGAGAACAAGCAAAAGACAGAGGAAGAGAACAGGGGAAAAAAATGAATGATAATAAATCAATGAACCTATTCTCTGGTTGCCACAGGGTAATGAAAGCTATTTATTAGCCAACTTTCTCTTTCTATGTCTTTTTCCTACTCTCCTTCAGCACTTGCTTTTTTGCCCTCTCTCTTTCCCTCACTCTTTCTGCATTGGTTCCCCCACACCCAGCATTGACATCTCTCTCCACTCAAAGCTAATAATTCCATTAAGCACAACACAACACTCACTTAGAGGTCAAATTTGCTTCGCTCAACTTCCCTTGCCATCTGCATACCAACTGATGGACTGTCTACCTAAGCTTGGATTCCTGTTATCTGACATGACCTTTCTGCTTTAAAATAATTGGCAAATTGTAATAGACTTTTACATGCTATGTCCTTTTTAATTAATGACATAGCTTTATAACAACTACACTCCATCTCTTTCTCACCGTGCATTATTTGTTCTAAATCAGAACTGATTGCTGGAATAGCCGCATTTCGCCATCTACCATATCATATATGCATAAATACCTCGTAACACTAGCCACAAGGCATCAAGCTGGTACTATGTGGGCTTGTAGACAGTGGAATATGACAACAACATAATTAAGTTTAGCCAATGAATCCATAAGCTTATGTGACATTTCATATATGTCACATAATCTTCTGCTCCCTCAAGTCACGATTAGCTTAGTAGCTAGCTATTTATAACCCTAACCCTAACCCTTCCAACAGTTTAATGCACCAATACTGTTTCCCAGTATGCCCCCCAACATCGCTGCAAGGCAGACGAAGGCCAGGGGGCCTTTAATGATCGGATTCTGTCAAGACATTGTGCGTTTAATTACTTTGTATCCCAGCAAACAGCAAAAACACTGGTAAGACTCAAGTTCTGCAACGTGCTAGTCTCTGCAACAATGTGTGCATTGAAAGCTGCACTTTAGTTTCATGGATGATTTATTTTATTGTTGTTAACAACTATAACTCCTCCAGTGGAAACCCATAAGTGGAGGCTGCTGAATAAACAGACAATGAATGACAATATAGTAAAACAGGACTGTAATCAATTATTATCTTCACAGGAAAGTGACAATTGTTGACAAACACTTTACATTAATAAACACTTAGAGCTGCATACAACTACATTATATTATGTTATAACCATGGGTTAGTGGTGTAGCAGTGTACCAGTGTAGCGGTGCAACAAGGAAATGAAATGCATTATCTATTAGGACAGGTTAAATCATGATAATAGCTTACATATTATCATGTATGTAAGCTAATCAGACTTATTAATCGAAGGTGCCAGATCATACCGGTCCACTTTACCCCCCGGTTATAACCCCGTTTATTACCATTTATTTTATATATTGCTTATAAATACTAAATAGTGGATCTAAAGCAATGTGTTACTGGACTGACTGATGAAGCCAACCAGTTTACAATATATTTTCACTGTTTTTGGGTTGAAAGGGGAGCTAACAGTCCTTTGTAAAAATGCTTTCCAAACCTAAAGAAGGATATATCCTGGAATTTTATTCACAACAATGTTAAGAAAACTGCCATTGCTGACTTTAAAGCTTGCTGAAGGTTTGAGCCTCGCTTCTATGCAATCTAAAATCTACTCAATCTACTCATAATCAACTTAGGTGTCTCCATATCAGAATCAGAATCAGAAAAACTTTATTGATCCCTGTAGGGAAATTCTTTAGTTACGCATAAACTCCCAATTGAAAATGAAGAAAATTACACAGAGCATGTGTACACCAAGAGATAAAAATGTTTCTAAAATAAATAAGATAAAATGAAGTGAAAAAAAAAAAACGTTAAAAAAAATATATAATGAAAATAAAAGTAAAAAATATTGCAATACCCCCCTTAAGATATACATATGCTCCAATGTTCTGTTTAATATTGGAGTATATGTATATTCCAATATTGTTCTGTTTAATATTGGAATATACATATACTCCAATATTAAACAGAACAATATAATAAAAATAGAAAATAGAAAACACAAAAATATCTTCATATTTGAACCTATTATGTTGACTTCTCCCTGTCTTGATTCATATATCAACTCTTAATCCAGCTACAGTATGCTTGCACATATCACAGGTAAATGACACATCACATTGAATTATTGTATTGAAATCACTTTCCTCTACACCTATGAAACTAGATTACCTATACAATTTCATTTCCTATTCTCATCTTTGCATGATTTGGTGTTCTATTACTCACTTTGCTTTGGCGTCTACATAATGGCGGAAAATAGATTGAACAAATCGAAATGCATCAACCATAAATTCAGCGGTATATCCCTTTAGAAGAACACTGAAAGCTAGAGCTGCACAGCCAGTCAGGCAGAAAAGACAGCAGGAGCAAACATTTCCCACTGGCTGCCACTTACCACTAATGTTAGAAAAATGATAAATTAGTCTCGGCACGGCGTTCGGAGTCTACGTGTTTGCATGTGGGTGTGTACGCGTGCCAGTGTGTGTTTCCTTCTTGTAAAGTGTTGTGTCGCATGCCAACAGTTCACGGTGTGAACAGATGTTAGTCAGTAATGCCCTGGGTTTCTGCGCTGTGGTCGGGCATTTTTTAGGGTCCTCAGCTCTGACGAGGAAGAGTCCACGGAGATGCCTGAATTGCTTTATCGAGCGGAACTCAACTAAGGGCACGCAGGCTCGCAGCAGCTGCCAAGAAAACACACGGACACGCAAACACGAACACAGTCCAAGCATGTGTAATACACAAACAGGGGGGATACAAAACCCCCACACATTTGGAATAATAACACATACAGACACATACAAAACTACAGGGTACAACGTAGCGTGTGCTCTTAAGTTCACTTTCACCCTGACAGGCTTCTAACGGAGTTATGGACCCACTGCTGGGTGAATATGATGGTTGCAGCTTTAAGTCCACAGGAAACCTTGTCTTAGAGAATATAGATTGTCATGAAAGGAAAAAAAAACATAACTTTAGAAGGATAAGAGGATAGGTTTTTTATGTTAGATGGAAGTAGGTTTCTCATGAAATGTCAAAACGCTATATGGAATATGTAAAAGACTCCTAGTGTTTGTCTAGTTAACTGTCTCCACTTTTTCCTTCCAATCCAACTATGTCCTCTGCCTTCCTTCCTTTTTACCCTGTGCTCTATTATAACACCTTTTCACTCAGAGCCAGCTACTACTGTCTATATTTAGCTGTTGCCTGTCACTAAGACCCTGATGAAGGAGAGGAAAATGAGTGGTGATGTTGGAGACCATGGGAAAGGTTATTGCTGTCTCTTTGAATAGCATCAGACTCTCTCTGATCATTCACAGTTATATTGCAGACTCTAATCTCTATACTTAGGCTTGGATCAAAATAAATAAATAAATAAAAGGGAAGGAAAAAATGCCCCTGTTAGAATCTGCATAAAAGATTATGTCAATCAAATTCAACAAAATTAAAAATAGGCAAACTGAGAGGTGAGTTGCCGCGTGTGTGCATGCATGATGCATCAAAAGGAAGAAAAATGCACATCACACATTTTAGTTGACACGCATTGACAAATCTGAGCGCGCACGAGGAAGGATGCGAACTCTGTGGCATGTAGTGAGCTGTCAGCAGACAAACGCTTAGCTAAGCCGATCCTCTATATCTGATGTGATAATCAAAAGATGATGCAACTGTGAGACAGCGGACTTGACAGCAGACAACACTATTGCTGGCACAGACACATGGACAAGCAAATATTCTCACAAGCATAAGCTCAGATAAAACCATAGTAGTGTGGCTAAAAATAGCACATGGAGACTTCAGATGAACTTGCCACAGAAGAAAATGTACACTGATATATATATATATATATATATATATATATATA
>JBBMJY010000013.1:11468134-11490889 GCA_037833715.1 Toxotes lorentzi
GGAAAAAAATGAACTTAAATGATTTTAGCAAATGGCTGCAATATAACAAAGAGTGAAAAATTTAAGGGGGTCTGAATGCTTTCCGTACCCACTGTATAATAAGCCATGGCAAGATAATTATTGTCACATTCAGTGATATTGTTTTAATTCTCAGTTTGTAATAATGTGCCGCCAAGAATGCTGCATGTCCCCCCTCCTAGTTTCTGTTGTTCCATCGCTTCGCTGGGATTAACAAATCCAATTTCTTAGAGTAATCTACTTTGTTAGTATTATATTTGTCACATTTTCAAGAGGCGGTGCATTTGTGTCTCCACCTCACGTGTGGAGAAGTGACCACAGACTATTTCCTCTGTTGGTATCCAGGACGTCTTGTGTTGTCCTTTCTCTTTCTTTCTCTATGGTCGATCGGTGCTCAGTGAGTTTGTATTTGGTCGGGATATCTCTCCGTCTTAAATTTTAAGAAGATTATGTCTAATGAACAGCTTTAAATGATAAAAATGTAAGCTTTAAACTACCAAGTTAAAAAAAAAAAAAAAACTTTACGTCATCAAAACTGAAAATCAAATGTTAGAGATTTTTTTTTTTTTTTTTTTTGAAATCGGTAATCTTACAGCTTTCCTGCAGCCATGGAAGTAAAATTAGCCTTGGAAGTTGACGCAAACTATTTCTACAGATGTCCCAATTGCTGTTGATTACTTACAAACCCCCTGTTTGTACAACAGTGGCTTCAAATGATGGAAGACCTGCAAAGTCTCCCCCATTCGAGAATTGTCTGAACTTAAATAGCTGAAAAAATGTGTGTGTGTGTGTGTGTGTATATATATATATATTTATATATATATATATATATATATATACATTTATTTATACATATGTATATACAATCACACCTCCCTGTATCATCCGTTTGTTGACTACATTTCCAGGCTTCAAGTGAATCGTCTCATTTGTGAGTTGTGTACACAGACAGAGATGTAATCTCCGAAGGCAAACTGAGAGTTGGTGACTCTGCCACTAATTGGCAACAGAGAAGCTGTCACTGAGTGTAAGGGAAAATAAATCACTGTAGCCATGTCATCTCAATAGAAAGAGAAAGAGAGAAAGCGAGAGAGACAGGAAAAAAAAAACAACTGAGAAGAGAGAAGGAAGGAGAGAGTGAGGAAAGAGAGGGGGGAGTTAAGCTAATATGAAAACTGGGCATATCTCCATGCAAATTAAAGACAAACAAACAATCACCAATGTGTAAACACGTGCACACACATGCATAAATGCCCAGCATATGAAAATATAATTAGTATGTAAATCAATGAGCAGATTTGCATTTGTTTGAGTCAAAGTATGAAACATATAACAATCATTACTGGCATGTGTTCTTTTTCCTCTATAAAGTTCAATATACCACATACAAAAGATTTTGATCCCTCAGGGCTTTATTTTGCTTTCATGATTTAAAAAAAACGAATGTTGGTCCCAGGCGGACTGGTTTGAGTGTTTCTTAAACTGCTGATCCCCTGGAATTTTCACACACAACTGACTCGGACTGGTTCCAGCTGACAGAAGGGCTACGGTAACTCAGATAGAACCACTCTTTAAAACTGAGGTGAGCAGAAAAGCATCTCAGAATGCACAACATTTTGAACCTTGAAGCGGATGGGCGGATGGGTTCCACTCCTGTCAGCCAAGAATAGAAATCTGAGGCTGCAGTGGGCACAGGCTCCCCAAACCTGACAGCTGAAGATCGGGAAAAAACGTAGCCTGGTCTGATGAATCTGGATTTCTGCTGAGGCACGCAGATGGTAGGGTCAGAATTTGGCAGCAACAGCATAAATCCATGAACCCAACCTGCCTTCCTTGTGGCCATAACAGTCCAGGATGCTGGTGGTGGTGGTATAATGGTGTGGGGACTGTTCTCTTGGCACACTTCGGGGACCCCTTATGACCAAACAATCATTGTTTTGAGTGCTTCACCCTATACGAGTACTGGTTTGATGAATATGACAAAGAGTTTAGAGTACTTCAGTGGCCTCACCAGTCACCAGATCTGAAACCAGTAGAACATCTCTGTAGAACAGGGGATCTACAAAGTTGCAGGGAAATCTGCAGAAAATATGTGTTGCAATCATGTTAACATGAACCAGAAAATCTCAAAGAAACATTGCCGACATCTTGTGGAATCCATACCGCAAATAACTGAGGCTGTTTTAAGAGCCGAGAGAAGCCCTACCCAGTATTGGTGTGGTATTCCAAAGACCAGTGCTCTCTGACTGTATCCCTCACATGGATTTATGAATTGTAGCCTTGAGTCAACACAGGTGGCAAACTAGGCAGGTACAGTCAAATCTGTATTTAGTCAGTTCTACTTATTTATGTTTCTTACACTTCCTCTCGTCTTGTGTTGGTACATTGATCTCCTAACTACATCACTAAATGAATCCAAGTAACACTGATGTTTTACTAATAATAAAATATTAGATTGTGCCTAGGCCAAGTACCCAATACCCGAATTGTCTCTACATTATCTACATCTGACTGGAGCTTTAAATAGTGAGTTAAGATTAGATCACAAATTTTAAGTGGGTTTTTGAGAATTTTAACAAGGTTTAGATTCTGTAGACCATTTATACCTGAGCAACTGTGGTTATTTCTTAGTTTCTAACTACCAATTCTTAGCTTATGTTTGTTAGATCGTATGTACAATCGAAAACACAAAAGTTTTATCTCCACACAGCATGTACTGAAGCATGTGTCCGACGTGTGTGCACATATGAACGTGTAGTCATTTAGTACATATCCACTCGTATATGTATTTATGTGTACACTTGCAACACATGTTCACACTATCAGCTTGATAAGTCTCCCGAGGCCAATTTATTGCACGACATGAAAAGGTATGCAGAGACCACCAGTGAGTAGGTGCCACAACTGTACTGCACTGCCAGGCAGAGTGTGATTATAGCGTGTTGTTGTCTATATCTGACATATCGGTGTGTGTGAATGTGTGTGTGCCATTTTCTCTCTTCTCAGCAATGCATCATTAGGTAGAAACATGACTTCCAGCCCCCCTCTGAGTGAGATGAAGGCTAGGAGGGAACGATAGGGAGGAGAGAAGGAGGACGACGGGGAGAGAATTATTAAAAAAAATATGTATATAAATAATTTTTAAAAAGTGGAGAGTGGAAGGGAGGAAAAACAGCACTGGATGACAGAACGGGGGGTGTTATGTACACAGATGAGAAGGAAGAAAGCGAGATACATAGGAGAGTAATATTGATAGGGATCCAGAAAGACAGGGTGAGCGAGCGAAGAAACGAAACAGAAGTGGAGGGAAAGGAAAAGGATTGATTCCTTTAATTCATTTTTGATTTACTCTAAACTTTTGTATGTAAATGCAATTAAACGTGTGTGTGTTCCTATGTACAGTTGTACAGTGTGTGTTGCCTTTCTGCGTTTGTGTGCGTCGCATCCTTTTATTACGCTGTCACCCACTGAGAGAGTTGTTCATGGTGGAGGTTACCTACAGTGCAGTGCTAGGTCAGTAATCATGGGGGGGGGGGGGGGGGTAACTCACTGTCATCTCTTTGATGCACAGCATCACATTGCTTTTGTCTTTCTATTTACTTTGAGAAAAAAGTAAAGGGGTAGATAAACACGGAGAGACAAGCGAAGAGAAAAGAACGGAACATTTCACTACTCATTTCACTACTCGCCATGCACAGGGACTTTGAGAGGCAAAGAGGAGAGAAATAGAGAGAAGGATGGAGGGAGAGAGTTGGGGGGGAGGACAGCCTATAAAGAATGTCTGCTTTAGATGCAGTTTGTCCCTTAGATTTGTCATCTGACACTATCCCTCACACTCAGCATTTTTAGGGGAGCGGGACTGCTGTGTGCCTACCCTCGAGAGGTGGGGGGAGCACATACACACTCACCCACACATAGACACACGCACACACACACACACACACACACAAATGCACAGGTAGCAACTCATGAATGCTGAACAAAAGTTTCAAGATGAAAATCTTTTTTTCTACATCACTGTAAAACCAGACTTTCTTCTTCTGAAATGCACTCAGTAGCAATCCATTTCTTTAAATGCAATTAAATAAAGAATCAAGATATAATGTCTCATCCTTCACAGGGCTGAGCTCAGCATGATGCATGTTTCTGGAGCTTGTTGGTCAGAGAAGCACAAAAAGAGGTCGAGCCAAAAGACCAGACCAAAACAAGACCAGACAAGGCCAAACCAGAGCCAAGTTCGAGGCCCTGGCCACCGAAACAAAACATGGAGCATCTGAATGCAAATCAGCAGCCATAATTGGCTCTCTGCACCTCAGCCTAAACATTAAAAAAAAAAAAAAAAAAACACTGAATCTTTAGAGGCAGACCAAAAGCACAAGTAGCAAAATAACAAACAGCTGGGTGGATAGAGCCTGCCAGAGATGACAAATACACACTGCTTAAGAAATGGACTGTAAGGAACACAGGAGGTAAGAGAGAAATACGCCTACATGAAAACAAAGGAAATATAAAATATGACAAAAAGAAAATATAAATAGAAAATACATGTATATGAAATACTAATAACCTATACTTGTATCTATTTCAACCCTGACAACCCTATCTGAACTGCAACAGCAAATACCATTTGAAGGAGATCCACGTGCACAGAGAGGAAGTGTATTACAGTCTCGGAACAAACTATCATCTAATCACTGTTTTATGACTTCTCATATGTCTTGTGGCTGACTGTTAGTGATTACAGCATTATTGATCAAACCTGTCAAAAGCCTACAGGAAAATTACGGTTTGAACATTTCCTCAACCGCCAACCCCCCTGCACAAAGGTGAACTGCAAAAACCACTCCATACACACCTGCTTGTTTAGCAGTCTCTTTGCAATCTAGTTTGCCCAAACAGTTCAGCCTGTGAGGAGAAAGAAATATAATTTCATAAATCCTCTCTAAATTAAAACATGAAGGAGTGGGCATTGATGGAAATGAGTTAATCCTGCTGTGAACAGAGACTGAAGTGGGCTTTGGAAAGTATAAATAATATTGCAGGATTAAGTCCACTGTATACGCAGTAGGCTAAAAGCATACAGTGTATACGGTCACATGTAGAAAAACACACTTAGCCACCTACATACACACACACTCACACACACACACCAATTAATACACTGCAAAGGCATAAAAATATGCCTACTTATATGCAAGGATTTGTAGAAATTAGGTATAATACCTGCATAAACAGACATAGAGAGGAAGTATAGCTCAGACATGCAAACAGAGATGCATTCCTCTTCCTTACTCTTCTTTTTAAAATCTACTTTCCCAAAGCTCTATAAATGCAGTATAACATTCATGAGCCAATAAATGACCTTCAAGCATACTACAACTCTCTATGAGACAATAAAAAAAAAAAGGTAAACAAAAGGCAATGCAATAAATCTGTTTTATTCAGAGTGGCTGGTTGACTCTGATGCTCTGCACTGGGTTATTGCTTTTTCAAACCGATATCACTGATATATGGAATGGCTGGAGATAGTTGGAGTGAGGTCGTTGATAGTTTTATTGAAGTGTCATGGTGAGCTGTGCATGTGCACGCAATCTAGCCTTAGCTACTAGCCTAAAGACGGCTATATGACTCTGCTTAATTGTGTGTGTTATATATGTGCTATAGACCAGTGTTGTGTGTATGTCAGACTTGGGTTAAACACATTTTGTGCATAACTCATAGTGATGATTGTAAAGAATATTGTAATGATGGCATGAATGCACCATATACCAAAGTATAATGTGTACAAAGGCTACTGCACATTTGCTACAGACTTGAACCCTGGTCTACCACTGTGTGACATCACATGACTGTTGTTGCCGCCCTGGTGGTTAGACTGAACCATGGCTGTTCCTCTGCAGCTGAGGCCTGGAAATTTTTCTCTCTGGACATCATAAACATTATGTCTCATAACAACTGTGTGGCAAGGAAAGCACCTATCAAGGAGAAGGTGCCGGTGACCCCCATTATTTCTTTATTGCACAATTCCATGAGCATTCACTACAATTCACTATGTTTTTTTGTTGGTGAAAATGGTACCAGAGGTGCAATCTCAGTCTGTTGCAGCACAACCTTAGGAAGGTCAAAGGAGGATGAATATATTGTTAGGTCTACGGACTACGTTATACATATACATCTGCTGGTAAATCTGGCCAATTATATCAGTTTTTCTTGCCCCATTTAAAACCAAAATCTTGTTGATCACCTCATATATTAACATAAAGCATTCTAATAGGCTTGAATGTAAACAAGGTCCTGTCTTTAAATGAATACAAATTTCAGGAGACATTATAACTCCTGCTTATTGTCTATGTGTTATTTTATAAGACAAATATATCTGTGCTCCTAGGCTACAATTATAGCTACTTGCAAAACAAAAAATCTGTTTCCACTGTTGCTGTCTCTAGACTGTGGTTTTGTTTACTGAAGTGATTAAAAAGTTACATTCACTCAGTTAGATGCACACAATAACAGCGGTGCTGCAAATGCGAGAAAAGCAAGAGACAATTTAAGCTGTTCACTTGTAAGAACTGACAGCTCCATATAATGATCCCTCATCCTGCTATGGCTTTCACAGAACAGCTCACCACCACAATCATGAATGTGCAGTTTGTCTCTATATTTATTTTACTTAAAGTTTCATATTCCAAAATAACACTGATTGGTTGTCACTATTTGAGAGAGGCTAAAAAAATGTCTTTGTCTTGGAATATGCCATCTGGAACTGTCTCACACAATGTGCATTTCTATGGTAAGTGCAACAAATATGAAAATAATAAACTGTAATTGCAACCAAAATCTTTGTCTTTTAAGTAGGGGCTTTAGCTATACTAGCTCCCTATTTTTCTTCTTGGATCCCATTTCCCTTCTTTGATTTTTCCTTCTATCTCACATTTTTTGCCTCCTTCCCCTCTCCCCAAAACTGCTTTCCAAATTTATCTCACTTCAATCAAATCAGTTTAAATCAAGTTTATTTATATAGCATGTATAACTCTACCTCTAGTTGGCCAATGTTTAGTACAAATTTTAAAAGCACAATAAATAGCAAATAACATGACATCTGACCACTATGAGCAGCCAAAGGCCACTGAAAACCTATATGTCTTGAGTTTTGTTGGGGGAAGATTTGATTGAAAGTAGAAGGCTATACCAAAGCTTTGGAGCTGCCTCTGCAAAAGCATGACCTCCCATACCCTCTAGCCTTGATCATGGAACAGTTACAATTGAACATTTGTTCTGAGGATCTAAGAGGCCTAGAGTTGAAGTAGGGGCAGAGAAGTTCTGAAATGTACAAAGGTGTCAACCCATGTATGGTTTCTTTGAAATCTTTTTTGCTCCGTAGCCAGTGCACAGACGCTAGTACAAGTGTAATGGTGTCTCTTTGTCTCTCTGAAGAACAATGCAGTGGTCTTCCTATAGTTAAGAAAAGAGATGGTCTACAGTTTAACAATGTTTCTCAGCTGAAAATAGCAACCTTTAACCACAGAGTTGATCTGTTCGTCAAATATCAGTGCCGAGTCAAAGATCATTCAATCAGTCAGACTTTTTTTGTATAGCACTTTTCACAGAAATACATTGTAGCTAGTCCCCCACCCCACCCCCATTTCACCCACCCCCGTGCGCAAACACACGCACAAAAAAAAATCCATCTATAATCACAGTGTAAATCTCATGGATTAACAATCAAGAAACACCACAGGTGACCACAAGATTCCTGGCATGAGCATGAAGGTTCAATGTCGGTGGCCCTACATGGCTGGCCATACTCCCTCTAACAACATGTTAGAATTGGAATCCCCCAGAATCAATCAAGGCCTGTAATTGTATGTCAACAGAGTCACAGTGGAAGGAGATGTTGTGCTTGCGGAAGATAGAGACCTAAATGAAGCCTACACAAAGCAAATAAAATGGGCCCTAAAATGGAACCTTGTGGTGCACTGGGGTGCATTGGGCAGTCACTGAGGTCTAAAAGAATTAAAATGAGACATTTATGATATTCTAAATTTAGCAATAAGTCATTTGAGAGCAGGTTCTGTGCTATGACAGTCTAATGTTGTTATTGTCTAAATAAGACAGAAGCTGTGTATAGACAACTTTCTCCAGAACTTTATACAAAAATGGAAGCTTGGTGTTGGGACAGAACTTATTTAATTCTAATTTGTCAAGGTTAGGCTTTTTAATAACAGGACCATGGACTATTGCATATTCAAAACAGGACAGAATGGTTCTATTTGCAAAACTGCTATTTATAATAAGAGAAATTGAAGGTCCTACAGTGTCCAATACTTCCTTTAATAAGTATGCAGGAAAATGTCCAGGGGGCAGGTGGTGGACTTTGTGTAAGAGATTGTGTCATAAATGTAGGACAGAGATACATGCTGAAAGTCACTGAGCATGGCAGAGCAGGCAGACACCAGAGATGGACTGTAGACAGGCAATATATTATTATTATATTAGATTGTGTGTGAAGAAAATGTTTAAAAAGTCCCAACAATTGGTGGTGGTAGGCTTAGGACAGGTAGCAGGCACAAGGTTAAGAACTGAATTAATTACGTAGAACTGAACTTTGGGATCATGAGAAGTTCCTGGAGATGACGGTGACAAAATATAAATTAGTTTCAGCTCTAGCTTGTCTGACCATCACAGAGGTAGCAGAGTGAGACTGAATTAAACTTTGTGATCACTTTGTCTGTGTTCGGCTGAAGAGGTCAGGCCTCAATATTGCTGAATAGAAAGGTTTTGTCAAAGTGTAAAACAAGCCGTGAGAGAATTCAGTTGGAAAGAAGGGATTCTGTTTGGGCAGCAGATACACAGTTACACATACATTACGGGATTTGTACCACCAAAAAAAAAAGAAAAGAAAAGAAAATAGTGTAAACATTAGAACCAATGGGAATGCAGCAGTGGCATTTATTTGAAAATGACTGTGACTGTCACTGACTACTAAGCATGGGTGAGCTAAAAAAGTCACAAGAGTTGACTATGTTCGCTAGAGTCCAATCAAGTTCCCAAAGGGTGGAGGAGAGAGACTCGTTTAGAATAAAGGTCTTTTTTGAGAGAGACCTCACACACTCAACTGTCTGAATAGTGAGATAAACCAGTGAAGGTGTTAGCCATCCACACTGGTGTCATTAGGGGGGGCCTAGCACAGGAAGCAGTAGCCTGATATGAAACCGGAGAGGGAAAGGCGATTTCCAGGGGATGTGTGAGGAATGTAAACACTCAACCACATGGAGAGGACTACACTGCATGCTGTATGCTAACAGCTAGCATTTGTGAGCCTAGTTTGCTTGGATAAATTCTGTCTCTCTTAAAAAGAGACAATCGATCCCAGACAGATTAAAATCGCCAATTAAACTAACATTGTGAGTCCTGCATGTAGTCCGAAGCCAACTGTGAAGGCTAAGTGTTCTGCTGAACAACAACCACCACGGCCCAGGGCGAGAATGAGACCTGAGATAAAAATAGATTTGTCACAATGTTTAAGAAAGTTAATAAGGTGGTTAAAATCAATTTTGGTCAGCTATGACTGGTGACGGACTAGGTTTTCTGACTATCATTTGTCATTTGGACTGTGTCATTTGTTCCCAAATAAACAATAATTATTTTGATGGATTTCGGGAGAGAAAGCAATTGATCCTGGATCCTTTTTCCAGGATGACAAGGGCAATGGCACTAGGGAGACAGTGTGTGTGTGTGGCTGTGTTGAAGAAAGGTACATTCCTGATAAGGAATTAGGAGTCGTCACCACTGTCAGATGACCACTTTGGCCCAAGATGACTGATGGTTAGGAGGAAAGCTGAGGACAAGTGGAGAGGCCCAACACAGCTGTGTCCAGGATGGCTGCACTGAGGGAGGCAATGCATTTGGAATGCCCTGCTGCCATGTCCATGAAACTGGACAGAAGCGTGTCTTTCTTTTGCAGTTCATCAGAAAGCCACTGAATTTCCTCCTTAAGGCGAGCAATCTTTCTGCTTACTTTCTGGAGTAGCACACAGTTCTCAGAGTAAAATCCAAGAGTGAGATTGTTCAAAAATTCTCAGTAAAAGTTACCGGCTAGCCCAGCCACCTTTTAACCTTTTTATCCATGTTAAGTCCTGAGCTCCTTCCACTGGAACTTCCAGTCACCTTTCCTTCTAACCACCCTTATTTCCTTTCCACCATTTCTTGACCTTCTTCCTTTGGTTTCACACTTTCAAGCCTATTTCCTTTGCTTGTCTTTCCTCAGTAACTGTAGAAAATTCCATTGGACTGTTCCTCTATTGTTTCTCTCAATACTAAGCTGAGACTGGTAGTAGCAGGGTCAATAATAGTATGATATGATAAAATATGCTTGAGTCCAGATGTTGCTTTGCTGCAGTAGATGAGCTACAGTCCCCTGGAAGGTTTTCCTCCTAGAGTTTGTTGGGGATTATTAATATGTAAACAATGTGCCTAAGCCTTGTAGACAGAGAGTCTGTGTGTGTGTGTGTGTGTGTGTGTGTGTGTGTGTGTGTGTGTGTGTGTGTGTGTGTGTGAGAGAGAGAGAGAGAGAGAGTGTGATAGTGTATCTATTCGGTATTCGGAGAGGAAGACGACCTGCATTATATTTTTCCTTCTCACACACAGATGCCAGCATAATTCCTGCTGGACATAAATACACACATGCAACACTTTTACACAGCAAACCCAACACTAAGGATTGAAAGAGAGAAAGAAATGTCAACAAGGCCATCTGGGAGATACATGTGTATTTCGGCATAGCATTGTGGGTAGCTGAGTGCACCCATTCACTCTCAAATAACACTCAAGTAAAAGCACAGAAAACAACTAAGCCCAAGTCACTAGGGTCGAAGCTCCTATCCTCCCCATCCAGAGATTGCTTGCTATGTTGTTGATAAAATATAGTGTGACACATTGTGCTGTGTGCCAGCTTACCTTTGGCCAGCCGGGCCCACGGGGCAAACACTCAGTCTGCACCTCAGCCCCCATGTCTCTGTCTCTGTTTTCTGAATCACATGCTGTCATTCTTCTCCTGATTCCCCATCCTCGGTTCCTCACTCTCCCCTTTTTCATCCATCTACCTTGCCCTGCCATCTCTCCTTACATCAGAGCTATCACAACATGCTCCTCTGTGTCCTTCTCTCAACCTTAACATAGCCTCATACTCTATTCTATTCTATTCTATTCTATTCTCTTACCTTTTTCTTTTTATCTTTCTTCATCTTCTATTCGCTTTGCTTTTGTCTCTGTGTCCCTTTAATTATCCCTACAGCTACTCCTCTGTTTCTGTATTTATGGCATGTAACAGCATGGGATTCCTGTTTGACAGAACAGAGACACAGAGAAAATAGGGAAGGAAGGAAATGAGGAAGGAAAGACGAGACCAGGGGAAGTGGTGTGGGATCAAAGGTAAGGAAATGCAATGGGATGAGAGCTGAGGAAACACGAGGACAGGTGAGAAGAAATGAGAAGAAGGCAAAGAGTGCTGACACTGAGCTCAGGTGTTACAGTGCTGCTATTGCGTGTCCCTGGACCTCAGCTCATTTTAGGATCGAGAGTATTTTTGTCAAGCTGGTCACGCAGTTAACAGTCCTTCAGTTTTCAGTTTTCTGAGCATGTGGTTATATGTTATTTGCATGCGGTCAGGGAAATGTACCTTCCATTGATTGGTCTACTTTCTCAATGCGGTCTAATTGGCTGTTTCAATGAGAAAATGTCAGTGGAAATTCTAGGTTGGAGTTAATTATCATTGACTGATCAGTGACAGACCTTCAATTACAGCTGGTTCATCAGCAAAGTATGCCATCTGACTAAAAAGCTCTGCATCATTTGCAAAAATGGCAACAAAATGTGAGAGAATGCTTTAGATAGCTAGTCCCACCTGTTAACAGGGACTATCTGACTTGAGAGCCAGCTGCGTGACAGTACAGCAGAAATCATCAGTCATGAGCAGCACTGACTGGTACTTAACATTAACGCAAAGCTGCGTGTCCAAACCAGGACCAGTCGTATGCATAGCACAGCTGTGGGAGGACACTTGTTGAAACCCACCTACTAGTGGATTCTTTTGGAAGGAAATGATACATTTCTGAAATGTGCATCTTTGCATACAAAAAATCTCAACGCTTACATTGACTGCAGCCTCTTATCCCAATTTTATGCAGAGACATTGTTCTTAATGTGATTTGGTTATGCTGGTGTCTCTTGCTCTTTCTAAATCTCTCATTTCATTCACTTGAGTCATTTCTTTCAAATATAGAGGCACATTTCTGTTTATTGGATTGAGTCAACTGGCCTATTGGATTAAAGTAAGATTATTAAATGACCCACTGTGTTTTTTGTGGTGCAGTGGTAAGCACTGTTGCCTCTCAGCAAGAGAGTTCTGGGATCAAACCCTCAGTTGTGTGGATGGTTTTTATTCATTTTATTTTTTTTTTAAGGACAGATTTTGGTCTTTATCCATCAAAATTCAGGGGACCTCCCAGAGTAGGCAAATTAAAGGTAAAACTAACAAAGTGTCTTATTATGTTGAGCCAACAAAATAACTTCAGTGTGCCTAATGCATTCAGGTGTCAACTGGATCTCTTGCTGTATGCCGCACATGCACTCACCCACTTGTCAAGAATATGGTTAAGGATGACTCATCTAACCATATCAGGTTTTTCCACATCTCTGTAGACCAGTGCCTATGGTTTTTGCACCACTATAAAATCCCTCTCTATGTAATTGTCAGCTGACTGTTCTTGCTGATCATGTTCTCAGTGACGAGTTGCGCTTCTGTTTGTCCTCATATATCAAACTAAAGCGCAGGCATCACGGTCATCAAAGTCAACCACAATTTCCAGCCCATTTAATGACATCTTTCCCATAGATCTAAATGCAGTGCTCCACTGTAACACTAGACAGCTGAGCATTCTTTGTGACTGAAGCTCCTGCCATCCGTGCCCCAACAATGAACCCTCTTTCACTTAGATCTTTTCCTCTTGCCATCTACAAATCAACTGGGCCTGCTCAGCATTTTTATACACACCATAAAGCATGACTGGATGTTAATTGCTTAATTGTGCCATGCAGTGCACTTGTGCGGAATCATTTGCATTCGTAATGTTTCTCCACTCATTTATCCTTTTTTCCCTTTAATTTGTCACCTGTCTGTATGCTTCACTGTCTCAGAGAAAAAGATTTTCATCTCTCTCTCTCTCTTTATCAGTGTCCCCTGGCAGTCTAGTCTCTCTTTCTTGTTCTCTCTTTACCTCGTCTACTTCCCTCTGTGGTTTCCCGACTTCCAGACTGCTGGCTCCATTGCTATGCTTCAAGTGATCTGCAGACTGAGTTTTAAATGTTTAATGCTGCGTTGACAGACTCGGTCCCCAGCCATCCGGGAGGGCCAAGGCAGGCAGGCGCAGGGTGAATGCCTCACCTTTCAGAGGCAGATTACAGATGCACACACACCCTGATCAAGAGCTCCAAAAGGTGAGGGAATAAATCTCTCCTGACAGGAAGGTTGTGTTAGCCTTAACACCCCATATTGCAATGGAGGTGAAGGGGCAAAGTTGGTCTGAGCCAGGCCACATGAGGGAGGGAGTGAAAAGCAACAGGAGTAGGTCAAATGACAGCACTTTGGTAGGTGGAGAAAGTGGGAGAGGAAGAAAAGACACAAAGAGACTGCTGATGGTGACAAAGAGCTCAAAAAGACAGACTGAGATAGATGAAAGAAGAATGGGAAGAAAGAATTGTGTGGGGAAATAAGAGATTAGAAAAGAGAATGCATTAGTGGATGGTTAGAAATGCAGAGTTGGATCAGGTCATAGAAGCAAGTATAGAAAAGTTTCAGAAACTCATTCCAAATTATGGGGCATAACCAAGCAAATACAGAAGATGTAAGTTTACTGACTAGACAGGTTACTGGCGTCCCTCTCAATCACAGAGACATAAGTGAGATGGAGAGCTACAAGGGAAAGGACGAGGGAGACGAAACGTGATTAAGGTAGAAAGGCTTAAAATGTTAAAGATGGCAATAGGATGGTGAGGATACAAAATAGATGGCAAGATGAGAAAGAGAGGGGATAAGTAAGGCCCATAGTGACAATAGATAACAGAAAAAAAGGAAATTGAAAGGATACAGACCAATTTGGAATGAAAGACAGACAGAGGATGGAAAACAATATAGGAATGAAAGGATGAAACAAATAAATGTAGAGAGTGGAATGCAGGGAGGAACAGCCCGGAGAAGGTAAAACCAAGGAGATAAAGTTAGGATGGAGAGACTAGAGGAGAAGAAATCAGAAATACCCAAGAGGGGAGGGTCAAGAAGGGAGGACAGAAAAAGTGAAAGAGATAGAAAAGCACATTTTTTAACATCTCTACTGACATTTAAATGTAGGCCAGACTGGGCAGAGCTGCTACCATGGGCATATCCCACTGACAAAATGACATTTCTACCCAAAAGTGGTTGGAAAAAAGAAAAAAATATGTATAGCAAATGAGTTTTCAGCCCTTACCACCACTAAAATATTCAAGAGCCAGTCCAGAAACACAGTTTAAAAGGGAATTCCTGTAATGTCAGATGACACGGCTTGTCAAAACTCAGCTGATCACTCACAGAAAAGAGGAGGAGGGAAATAAACCACACCTTTGGAAGATGCGTATCTGGGCTCTTTTAATCCTGTTAATCAATGTAGTACAAGGAAACGATTTTACTTGGACTTTAAGATTGAATGTGAGCTTAGAAAATATGGTATACTCACAGAAACAACAGAGACATCCAACATCAAGCTTCCTCAAGAAGTTAATGGAAAAATTATATGAAATCATATTAATCAAATTTCATTCGCCTGCCCGCCTCCGAGCTACTGGCAATGATAGATTTAAGCACAAAGTAATGATGGGCGCATTTAGCAGAGACAATTTCTATGGCAACCACAAATTACTTCACCGTAAACAACAACAACAGTGTCGAACGCAAGCAAGCTCATTAGAGATGGTTAGATGCACATCTCCAACTGCCGCAAAGGACTATGGGTAGGTGGTGGGGGGATGAGGTGGGTGAAGGGGTATGATGCATTTGCAACACCAAAATCTCATTTATTCCATGCAGACAGAACCAAGTGAGAGAATGAAACACGGGAATGAATGATGAGCGGAAGTGCAATGGAGCAATAAGGGGAAATAAAGGAAGAACGAGCGAGAAAACAAGAGGAAAGACTGAGAGAAAGGGAGAGAGGAAGAGAGATGGAGCGATCCGCCTTCTTTCCGAGACAACTCCAGTGACAGAGCCATTCTTCATTAGCCAGTCTCTTTACAGTGTATATGTCAGCCCTGGCGGCCAGACAACTGCAGAGGAGTGTGATCATAATTTATCTATTTAGAATGCTGAGGGGAGAAGGCTACGGTGCCGTGCAAAGCTGTTAGCTGAGGATTCCTGCTGCGCTGTGCAGTGTAATGCGGTGACATATTACACTGAACGTGACTATGGAGATAAGTGAAGTCAAAAATAAACTTTGCAAAACCATATATGGAGATGTATTGTCGTATATAGTAGGCGCAGAGCCATACATCAGATGTTGGAGGACATTATGCCATATAATGTGCTGGGAATATGGGCATGTGTATGCCTCATAAAAAACAAGTCTACCAGTGCAAGAGATATACTCCTGTAGTGAATACAACTCCCTTCAGCTATGCCTGGCTTTTTTAAACAATAACTAAAAATGATGCAGAGCAGTAATATAGGAGACAGCAAGATTAAACATAAGGTTGAGTGTTAAGACAGTTAACATGTTACCAGTGGTGATTTCAGATTTGTCACTTTTTTTGATCAAACTGGAAAAGTCAAGACAAGCAACAACAAACTCTTACATTTAAACATGTTTTGGTAAAGAAATAAATGGTATTCAGAGCTGCTGTATTAAAATCACATTGATAAAACTGCTCGAAAAAAAAATATAGCTACTGCTATGTTCGTCTCTATAATTCAAGTGAGCACTGATGTATTTTCATTTTCATTGATGTGCCTGGGGAATGTGAAAAACACAGGAAAGAGTGATAAATTTGGTCTGATCTGGCCTCAAGACTTGATGCAAGAGGAGTTTAGCGGATTGCTACAGGACTGTACAATTGGCATGTAGTAAATGAAGTACAGCCGCATCTGATAGGGCAAAATATCATTTTTTTTACAGTTGGGTTACAGGACTCAATTTAAATGGCAAGTCAGTAACATTTTATTCCAGATCCAGATCCACAGGCAGGATCAGACATTCCAGTAAATGCTGTTAGTTCAAAGATTCAAAGCCAGCACAGTAGTCAACAAAGAGTTAAAAATAAAAACACATAAAAAAAACAGATCTGACTGGAGAAAGAAAATGAGTAACACTCTGTGCTCCCTCCACAATTATCACAGAAGTGCCCTTGAGCAAGACACTTGACCGCCACTTACCCCCAGTGGAGCTGCTCAGTGCCTAGCAGTAGAGGACTGTTTGTACTGTAGAGCTCCCAGGTGTGGCACTGTGTCCCAGTTCATAGGCTGGATTCTCTGAAGGACATGGCACATTAAATGGGTCCTTCATAAGACCTCAGCGCCAGGCTGAATGAGTGCCTCCTTTCCTAATAAGATGGTCTATACTCATACCAAAATTAAAGGTGAGTTCAGGCAACTCTCACCCCTTCATCAATTCAAATATTTCATAATCCATGTATTGATGATACACTTAAATGGCCAACAAAGTACCACTTGGAAAGTGGAGCAAAATAAATAACAGCACTGATTACAATGAGTTTAAGCAATGAGATTTTAACAGATGGGTGAAAAATAGCATACAAGGTTAATGTTAAATGTGTCCATGGACTGTAACTTCCATTTCTCTGGTATGCCCTGTGATTAACAACATGTCAATGGTATTAACAACAGTGGCATTTATGCCTGGCTGCCATTATTTACACCCTGCAGTGACTTTTTAATTGGTCTAAATCAAGTGATGTATTTACCACTTACTGATAACAATCTGACTGCAAATGCCCGATAAATATGACACAGTTCAGTTTCATGTTTCACAACTCTACAAGTTGGGAATGGCTGTATTTAGCACAATGGGCCCATCTTCAAAGGATGTACCAAATTCATACAGATCTGCCAAATTCAAGCAAAAAAAACTTCCACATTTCTCAGGCCCTGTCGACTCATTATGACATAACTGGGCTATAAAACTGCAGTCCCTGAATCGGAAAACAGTAGCTGTGTAATGGGGCACTGTTCAAAAGCGCACGCACGATCAGCAAGCAGTCCCCGGATAAATTAGGTTAAAAAAATGCCAGTGAACTGATAAATACTTAGGCATTTTCTGAGCTCTTTGCCTCCCGAGCTCTTTAACGGCTCTTTCCATCACAGAGTAATCTTTCCATTTTCTCATTTTCAGATCGATAGGGATTCAGGGAGAATGAAAGGCCTATTTCCTCTCAAATAGGGATAAAGCTTAACCACATGGGGCCATCTCATGTTTTCTAATCAGGTCAGCCAGACTACAGGACCAGATGAACTGGCACCAAGTGTACAGAACAAGTCTTTGAATTGTAGTACACAGACAGAAGTTATAATGATTTCAGCTGGCTAAAAAAAGAAGCCATAGTTGTTTAATGGATATAAATAACATTGTATCATTAGCATAGTGCAATTTTAAGAGCAGAGTGGGAGAGACGTCAGCTTCAGTGAAGTAGTAACCCACACAAACTGTTGAAAACAATGGGGCTTGAAATGTGAAAGCAGCGTGGAGCCTGTATGGGAAAGGTACCTTTCAACCACCCACTCAGCAGCATCTTCTGTGTCTGCGGTAGTTTTTGTGTTATGGGGAGAGAGGATGATGGAGCAACTGATGGACTCAGCAACAATGTTTCTCCACTTCTCTCCAACAGGAATATCTCCCCTGGCGTCTGACCCGAACGCTTAGCTTTGCCTGTAAACAAAGGGCCCTGTCAGACATGTTCAATTAATCGATGCTATTCTCACACATCACCGTGCAGTTTTCCAAGCCTTGTTCATAGCCCCAGGGTGCTAGCTCACTCCAGTATTACCACAGTGCATGGCTGTACTGCTTTAGACCTGCTCAGCCCTGGATAGCACCTCACACCATACACAGGCAGAGTAGCAACAAGGAATACATGAACATAGCTGAGTCATCTAAGAAAAGTCATGTTTACTTCCCCAAGCTGGCAAGTATCCAAAAAAATAATTATTATTATTATTGCGCAACGAATGAGCATCAACAAAGGCTATCTGCAAAATGTTTCCATTAGCATAAAAGTTACAGTGCAATCTGTAGATATTACAATTCAATATATTATTAGCATTCAGGATGCACATTAGCCCTTTGGCTATTGCAATACTAGCATTCAAGATTTTGCTAACAAGTTCATCAGCATGCAAGTAAACGCAAGCCCGAGCTAGATTTTAGCATTAGCATTCAGATGATAGTGGGGCTTTGTAGTGCTAAGTGATGAGCAGGAAGAGCTCTTACTTCACATGCAGGATCAGTACTGGGCTCTGTCATGGCGTTAAAGGCTAATGAAACAGAGCGCAGGTGAGAGAAGGAATAAGCAGAGGGGAGGAGGGAGCGGGGGGGGGGTGGGGAGGAATCATTGTGATCCTTATAGTGGAGCCATGATTACACACTTATTGGGTCGCACAGTCCCACTCCTGCTAAATTCATGCAGAAATACACAAACACACTTCTCTGTTTGTGTTTTTTTTCATGTAGGTAACGGCATATGAACACAGAGTTTACTATAATTATGTAAAAAGTGATGACAGACACACATACACAACCACACACACACAGACACACACACACACACATGTCTCATGGGGTTGCAGTATTTTGGCAGTAACGGCCTGTTTACGAGTGGATATTCCAAGGTCCCAGTGATTAAAACAGCTCCAAAGCACTCCTGACACTCCATTACCCAGCATGCTCTTGGTGAGGCAGGATTGTACATATTGATTTCATGCCTCATTACACTTCCTGTCCAACAATGTCATTGTTCTTCCTGGTTCTACAGGATTCTGCATCGTTCAGAAATGACCAGGTATAATTCTGGGAGGAGAACGTGGACACATAACAAATGAACACATTAATACTGAGTCTGGGCTTGTAGGAGAATCATGGTCAGGCACTGGCTGGCTGCAGACTTTTGACCCAGTTTACAGTTCTTTTGCAGTTGCTATCGACATACTGTCCCTGCTCCAGGCGGAATATAATCTTTCAAAACAAACTGTCAGTGCTAAGAAAGTTCTTCTACATTATTTGCCTTCAGCTTTACAACTTAAGTGACCATACCCCAGTAAAATATCAATAACAGCGAGAGGGCTATGTGTAGCAGAGTTACACAGAATACATTTTTCCATCTTATTGTCATATTTTTTTCTACCTCTTAAACCAAAAAAAAATAATTTTTTTTAAATCATTGCTTTGCAGCTGCACTGAGGATTCCAAGTGTCACTGTGCTTGGTATACAGTACACTTATGCAAAGCAGATTAAAATTAATTGGGACTGGCATCAGACAGCAACAACAACAACAACAACAAACACAATGAAAATTGTGTATGCACTGGTAGAAAAGATTGGCTTCAGTTGTTACACTGGTCATACAGTATGGAATCAATGCAGAGTGTTCATTGATTTAAGGGAGTTACCACTAGGTATGCAAGAGCTGTTCCTGAGTCCTAGCTGCTGACAGAGGGAACACCTGCATCTGGTCATTACAGAGGCAAAGGCCTAGTCCTGCAGCTGGAAAATTACCAGCACAAACCAAAGTTGCAGGAACACGATGTCTAGAGAGCTGTATATTGAAAGCACATCCTTATTCTTCATCAGTTTTGATGGAAAGGTTTTCACTTTGCGGTTGTTTATCTCCCAAGAAAGGTTTTTTTTTTTGTGTGTGTGTGTGTGTGTGTGTGTGTGTGTGTGTGTGTGTGTTTGTATTGGATCATTTATCCCTGCCACAGAGAGTGTACAAACAGCATTGTACTGTGATTCCACTTTCACTGATTGACCTTCAAATGGTAATTGGCAAGTCTGGTTTGGTAGCTGTCTCAGGGTGTTGGATGGCTGCCACTGAAACTCTCTCTCTTATCTCATGCCCTCTCTTTCCCTTTTGAATTCCCTTTCTCATTATCTACCAAGCAATAACGTTCCCCAAAGTTCCACATCATCTGTATCTTCTACCTTTGCCCTCTGTGTTTTCCCCTTATTCATTTTCTTACTGTTTCTCACACACCTTCTCTGTCTCACTTGACACACACTTTGCATGATTTTCACGTTTTATCTCCTCTCTCTTGCTCATTCTCTCTAGTTTCTTGCTTTCTCTTTCTTCGGCCCAAAGCATGACAGCTGCCGTTGCATGTAGCCTGCCAACTGCCAGTTATGATGATGGTGACAGTACAGTGGGAGTGCTGGCTGGGTGATGTTGACTAAATGGAACATTGCAGCACCGCTGGCAGACACAAACTCCAGCGCATGCACATACTCAACTACACACAACAGTGCCAGGGAGTACAACAGCCTTTGGGCCAACTAATAATTCCTCCCTAGCCACAACACTTCTGAGCCAGGGTGAGGCAACTGAAAACCATCCTTTTCTACCCCAGTCTCCCACAGATGCTCTCTCAGTGAGTAAATGGCGAGGGACATACCTGCTATTGGGACATACCTCCCACTCAAGCTTGCATATGAATCATCACCTTGGCCACTTTTAGCTTAATCTGAAAGTCACAAGTTTTCATCACGAAGTGGTATCATATAATTAAAACTGCACCTAATGTTTGTGAGCGACTTGTGTTTTGAGGGCTACAGAAACAGGACTGGTTCTCTACTAAATGCATGACTGAAAAGGCAGCTCCTGGCAAACTGCTTCACTGCGGTATGCCAGGTTTGGCCTCACAGTGTAATCAGATATCGGCGTCCGTGTGTGTGTGTGCATGGGTGTGTAAAAAACATCCATGTTTCCCATTCTTTCCAACTGAGAGTGTTCACTGGCAGAGCTAGGGCAATTTCTTCCTAGCTGTTGAGTGATTTCTTTCTACCTAAAAGATAGTATACATATCCACATGACTTACACACTTTTACACACACACATGCAGAGGCAGGCAAGCAAGCGCAGGCACATTGACACAGCCATACTGAAAGCACAGATGAACACGCACACTGTACATACAGTACATATGCGCATTTAGTCCAGTTACATACGGTATACACACACAGAGTCCAGCATGTATGCCCCCTGGTTAAATGATCTGTTCCCACACCGGCACAGTGAAAGAGATAAATGTTGAAGGACACAGAGGACACACACACATACACACATAGAGTGAAAAGGGGCACCAAAACCCAATTTTCAGCCTTGAAACCACAGGCAGAAGGACTGACATATCTGTTCAAAGCACAATGCTTTGAACTGGCGCATAACTGTAAGGTGGTATGACAGTGTCATTTCAGAGTTAACCGCTGCCACAGCAGAAAGAAGAGTACATTATGCACGTCAAAAGCAAGGTTTACTCAGTATTGTTATAGGAAAACCTTACAATTTCCACTTTCTTTGTTGTAAATTGAATGTTTACATGGTCTTGCATGCCATAGAATTAGGGTTCCCAGAAATCTATGAGGCATCTCAAAACATTGTTGATAATCAGAAAATCATTTTTCCCCTATTTTTTGACATGTTAGAATTTCAGGAGACACAAGGTTTTTCTGTCAGCTGCTGTATTTGATAGTTATGTGAAGGAGGATTAATTTCTTCCCTGTCATTCTGACTCTGAGACAGAGTTAATTTATACCAGCTGCAAAACTCAGCTGTCAACCCCAGCAATAGACAGAGTATCGATAAAGGGGAGAGAAGAGGAGAAGCAGAGATGGACGGTGAAGCAGAGAAGCAGAGAAGTCTATTAAGATACACACATACACAAATGATTCACACACACACTTAAACAAATTTACTTTCAGAGTAATCGCCACACAGACACCTGCACAAAATCACTTTTAAAGCAACTTCTGTAAGTGTTAGAAAGTATCAAAGTGTTGAGAATATGCAGAGTCAATAACCAGAGCAGCAGTAAAGCTTAGTGAGAGCATATTAGCAAAAGGAAAGTTTTCAGCTCACTCTAAAGGCCAATGAAGTGCACTCAAACTCCAGCAAAGAAAAGAAGTCTAGAAAGTAACTGGCAGTCTAGAGGATAGAATACATTACCCTCTCAGCACTGAAAGAGACCTTGCTCCTTTCAAATACGCAAACTGAAAGCCTTCGCCAGTTGTGAACCTTTGAACTAGAGTGGTGGACACTTTCAGCTCACATGCAACAAACTCAAAGCAGGATGAACACAGCATAGCTCAACAACACCAGGAAGAACAGCTGTTTTTGTAGATGTGGAAGAGGAAGTATACAACAAAGATGACAATGATCTGACTGTGATGGCCACAGTTACAAGAATGACCTTGAAAATATTGTTAGTGATGACACAGTCATCACTAACATAGTCATCACTAACATAGTGTATGACATAGTCATACACTATCGGCGTCTGGGATGTTTTGAATCATGTAATTTGCCTGTAATTTTAATTGTGAAATATTATTTTATGTGTATATTGTACATTGTACTATCGGCGTCTGGGATGTTTTGAATCATGTAATTTGCCTGTAATTTTAATTGTGAAATATTATTTTATGTGTATA
>JBBMJY010000013.1:11495978-11518267 GCA_037833715.1 Toxotes lorentzi
AGATATATATATATATGTGTGTGTGTGTGTGTGTGTGCTAGGGTGTGCAGAAATATGTAGCAGTAATAAAGGATACATTTGAAAAAGCAGATAATGCTTTTTTTTTTTTTTTTTTTACTTTACACGTTACACTTTTTTTACCACACATTACTGCAGTTAGTTTCATTTTGATTTAATTCTAAGTTTTAAAACACAATCGGACTTCATCATGACAAATCTTAGGGAATGTTGTGAAGTTCTGTGTGCCTTCCTAGTTAAGATGACAAAAGAAGTAATAGTTTGGAGGAAACATTTGGCACACCTTCAGCAACCCCAGGCTGACAGAGGGAGTTATTAGTGATAATGAGCACACAGAGAACTGGTCATTCCAAGTTTCTATTCCTTGTTGTTACAGGTGGGCCTCAGAAGGCCACACATCCCCTGACTGAATGCATGCCAAAACAAAAGTAACAGGATTACAAGTTGTAAGCTTTCCAGTGTCATGTATATTGATTCAATTTCAGGGACCTTACCATAGCACCGTATGTGCACTCAGTGAGCAAGTTGCCTCTGACTGGGTCTCTGTGTGGGGAGTCGGACAAACCTTTCCTTGTGAGAACTGGGCCCGGGACCAACTGGGCCAGTGCCCATGGACCAAGAAACTATCAGGCCACCAGGTGTTCTTCCACAAAATCACAGATTCAACAGAAAGTGTAAAGAAGAGAATATATCTCAGCCGTCCTGTAAGCTACGCACAGTGCACACTGACTCATTTTATTCTAATCCAGTGAGTTTTAAGTAACTTAGCTGCCCAATGAAATTATAAGGTAGAACACTTGTTTTTTCCAGTTGTGGCACATTAAGAACGGACTGAGAACCATGATAATCAAGAAAATCTTCAGGTATCATATGGAATATGAATCAGTCTCGAAAGTGATGGATGTTTTTGTGCAGGGGAAGCGGATAAAAAACTTGCTGGTTTAAGGGAAGACATGGAGTATGGGTAACTTAAGGAAATATTCAGATCGAATCAGCATGCTTCTATCACCTCAGTGATATTTAAAATCCATCCTGCTTCACGAGAGTGGATTTTCTGGCCCATTAAGCGGCAAACACAGCAGCAAGTACGTAAACCTCAAAGTTTTAAAACATCCCTTCATAAACCTATGAATGGTGTCACAAACAACTTCCCATTTCTAATGGTGTTTCATTCGTAAAATCCTTAAACAACCCCCCAGTGCTAAAGCTGGTAAGAAGTCATTTCACTAACATGAAGATACCACATGTCACTTTTTCCTTTACCACCAGCAAAACACACGCACACACTTTACAAACAGATGGTGTCTGTTAAATGGAACCTAAGTCATGTGTGTATCCTCACTGGGACACCACAGTGGAGAAAGGTGTGCATCAGGCATGATGATGTTCCGCAGTAGGAGTGGGTGTGCTATGTTACTGGAGCAAACTGGAGCATTTGTTATTATTATTATATGTTATATGTATATGTGGGGACTCTCTCACACACAGGCATACACACCTGGACAAATAATGTCAGCGTGATGAGGAGTGCGAGAGCACGAGAGCTATATTTAGAGTTAACCTTTTCTCACACATTTACGTTACGCATCTGTTACACACTTGCAAATGTACACACACACACACCTGTAGCGCACAGAAAAACCCACAAATCGTGGACTGAGTAGAAATCAATGTTCTATATTTAAGATGTTGTGACATAAGGACATATTAAAACTATCATATAATATCACTCTTCTGTGCTGTCCGCACAGTTATGTGGAGACATCAATGTGCCGCTGGTGTTGAAAAGCATTATTTATGAAATATTATGATGTTGTGCGGCTGAAGGCGAGTACATCATATCTATCAATACAGCCATGCTACCTATTCACCATCTGACACTGTAGTGCCACAAAGGGAGGGATGATTACAGCAGGTGTGTTCTTCTTTGCAACTACTGATTTTAGAAGGAAACTGTAGAAACAAAATCAATGCAATAAATGTATTTTGCTGAGAGACATTAGTACAATAGGACTTGACATACAGTCAAAATGAGAGTGGATAAACTATTTGTGCTCAAATTATAGCTTGCCTGCACCTCTGATCTCTTACATTTACTATCAATTTCAAATTATTTCTTCTGAAAAATGGGATTTACTACTCACTATAGCAACAGATTTAGATTTATTCCTCTTGGTGCCTACTGTGCCCCAGTTGCATCACACTTGACTCCAAAGAGATAAAAGGAGAACGGACTGTCTAGCACATTTCTTTAAACAGTATGCAAAAATGTTCGATGGAAGGAAAAGGCTGAAAAGCCCCATAGCAAAAGAGTAAAGTATACCGTGGAGTTATTGTATCAACGTTGTATTACTAAGGTGTGGATTAGTAAAGCTGTATGGATTTGACTAAATCAGGTGCACTTCAATGAATCAGTAATATAAGAGCACTGAGACATGGCTATGTAGAGTTGATTAGGTTTATTGTCATGCTAGTCAAAAACCTGAATGCAAAAACATTCCTGTTTCCTTGTGATGACCGAACACGAAACTAATTTAAAAATTTTCAAAACATTTTTTTTCAAGGAAACTTCAAGGAAGTTGATTTAAGAGCTGCTGTGCAGCAGAACAGCGGCTACATTTCTGTGATATATTTCCTTTTGGCTAACTTCTGTACATTTGCTTTCCCGAATACGTGAGTAGAGCTGTGGGTTTAAAAAAAAAAAAAAACAGGTCCTTTGCATGGATCTGACTAAACCCTGTTTGCTTCACTGATTCAGTAATGTGAGAGCACTGAGAGGTTCTCTGGTGGAGAATAAAAACACGCAAATGAATGCCATTTGCACAAGGAATAAAAAAAAAATAAGCTTAAATTGCCATCAGCACTTGTCCTTCATTCGGTAAGGGTAAATGTAAAGTGGTATTAAATGAAAGAGAGTTTTAGAGTCATTGTAGAAAGGCAAAATGATAAATCTATGGTGCATTACATTTGCTGATGAGCTAAATCGAAAATGAAACAGCACTGCATTACACAAAGGAACATTTCCAAGACTAAACACAAATCAACACATGCAATTAGTGTGAACCTGAGGTTTCTTTAGTTTTTTTTTTTGTTTTTTGTTTTTTGTTTTTTTTACAGAGGGACTGGGGACTCAGAATGTCTTTTCATTAACATTTGTCTGTGAGGTTCTTTGTTTTTCTATATACTTTAATAAAGTATAAAATAAACACATAGAGAAGTCAGCTAATTTAATTTTGCAAACTAAAACAACACACACTGCCCTATGGTAACCAAGGCTGTTCTACTCATCCTTTTTTTTTTTTTTAAGAGAAGTCCCACTCGCACAAATTCATTGTATCAATCAAACCCACACTTCCCCTCCAATCATTCTTTTTTCTGTCTCCTTCCTTTCCTTCCCTGTTTTCTCACCCTCCCCTTCTTAGTCCGACACCTCAATCTCAGTAACTTCCAATGGGAAACATGTAAATTGTTATAGTTCTGCACACATCTTCCTCCTCTCTCAGACAAAACTCACCACCCACCTGACTCCATTTGTCTCTCCCCTCTCTATGTCCACTTGTCCTTTCCTCTTTCATATTCCTCACGCTAACCTGAAACCAGGCAGCGTCACGTCCTGGCCTGTCCTCTTGCAGGGCTGCAAGCTACCTTCCAACGCTCCCCATCGAGTAATTGCCTTGATTTTAATGACTATTTCAATTATGCCTTCTTGGCTACAGCTCTCATCCTGTAATCTCCATCATTTCCATCCATTACACTCTCGCATTCCCTTGGCAGCAATCAATCTTTGGTTTCTTTCAGACACTTTAAAACAGCAGAGCGCCTTTTTTCACTGAATAACAGTGACAACCTCCTGATCGGGCCTCATAGCAAGCTGTTCAAGGGCTTTGAGGGGGCAGAAGAACGAGCAAGAGAAAGAGAGAGGCAACCAAATGCAAAAATGTGCCTTTCTTGTCAAAGTAACCTACCTGCTCTTTGACAGAAGCAAGGATGGAAGAAGTCGTCTCTGTCTCAGATCTGTCTCCATTGGATGCTGGCATCACAGGGGGAACCATGGCCCCCTTCTCTTGCTCCGCAGGCTGCTCTGGTACAGGCATTGCTAATATAAATACACAAAGAGAAGAAGTATTCTTGTTAAGCTTGCAGTTGTAAAAATACAAAGTTAAGGAAAAAGAGGCAAGTAAAAATGGGTCATAGCAATGTCAAACCAGTTTTAAAGCCTACAGTAAGCTCCAGAAATCTACTTTGTTTAGATGGAAGGAGACCCATGCTGCCACCTTGCATCTATGCCAGATTATCCATCTATGCCTGAATTGGAGTAGCAGTATTGCAGCAACAATGCAGGACTTGTGGCTTCTTCATAAACAGCATGTCATATGGTCCATTTTTCATATGCAGCATCTTTTATGTTGGAAGATAGTGAATTTGAACTTTGAAAAACCTGATTTTTGCCCAACTACTGCATGCAGTTTTCCAAAATCTAGATACAAATAAGGGCATTTATCAAAGCACCTGAGAATGATCTGAAATGATTCTTTAGACCAGGGGTTTTCAAACTGTGAGACAGGAGAGGTGCAAGGAGGACATAGCGGGAGACATGTGAGGGGAAGGATACCGTGTGAGATGTAATAGACTGGTGCGTGTGGTATTCTAAAAACAACAGGGAGTCAGTGCTTAGTTTGTAGTTTGGCCTGCTGATTTGGCCCACTTATTGACGGTCAACAATTGACGCAAAGCTTGTGGAGGAAATTAAGGTCCTTTAAAACCTTTTGAAGATAGCCAAAGTGACATTAGCCCTCAAGCTAATGAAAGGGCTATTGTCTCTACGCGCCAAGGGACTTTGGCTGAGTTGCAGAATTCCATTACCCAACTACAAACCAAAGTGTCCAACAACAAACAGAAAAGTTAGGAGATGTAATCCACTCTGAACACACTTGACACTTAAGTATTAGAGCTCCGGGGGAGTTCAGCCTTCCTGCAAGCTGAGAACACAGATTTACAAGCCCAGCTGGATGACCAGGAAAACAGGTCTTGGCATTGGAACGTAAGCGTGGTGTGAAGATCCTATTTTCATGGAATATGTTCTTATTGAAGTTTTTGGAGAAGAAAGTTTTCCCCCCAAACCAGAGGACCAGACAATTCTGTTATTCTTGTTACTGTTAGTTCCAGGGCTCTTGAGATGCAGCTGAACTATGGGACTGAAGTTTCTTGTACAGTTACTCTGCACTCAAGGGTGTTAATTAACCAAAATGTAAAAGTTGGCCTCTCTCTCATTGACTGGTGAATGGAAGAGAATAGAAAGCCTGTGCTTGCACTACAGCTGTCCTTGATATAACCTATGGGTCCTAAATTTCACCCTAGAGTTTATCTGCCAGTCAGACAAGAGGCATTGTGTGCACTGTGTGTAACTCATGCAAGGTGAAGTTAATACCTTTTTTTTCCAAAGTATTTGGTTGCCTCCACTCTTCTTTTGAACCCCATGCTACAGGGCAAATAATACTTTCTTGAAAGCATTTCTGCATGGCCATATAGTAAAAAAAAAAGAGAAAGAGACAGTATTTCTAAACTGAAGGAGCTTCCTGATGGTATAGCAGAGGTAGATAGACAGTATGCTGCATCCCCAACCCCCCGAGCTCTATTATAACAGGTTCAGCCTTCAAACTGAATTTAAGAAGGGGGGAAAAAAGGGGAAGAAGTTCTGTAAAATGTAGGTTCCATTTCTATCTTATTTCACTACTGTTGCTGGAATAACAAATTGGAATGACTCATAGAACTCTGTGTAAGAATGCAAGAACAAGTGGGTCAGTAGGTGGAGCTGTACGTATGATTCCATTGTCTCCCTTTCGTTTGTGTGCGTGTGTTTTTCCCTTCTCTTTCATGCACCTTTGTGTAATTATCTTTACTACTGCCTTTGTTATTATTATTATAGTCAGCTGAAGACTGCTAGGGTGGGACTGAGGGTACAACACAGAGGCGGGATGGATTACAGATTAGAGGGCTGGGAAAGGGGAGGGCGGTTTTCTATTTTGTATCTTATAAGGCGATTTTCTATTATGTATACCAGAATATTACTGAGACAAAAAAAAAGAACGGTGTGGTTTAGGAATGACTTTAAATTCAGGTGGTGTGAAAATAAATTATTGCACTTTAAAAAAAAATGTTGATGATAAATCGAATCAGTCCTGCACGGATATAGATCTGTCTTTTCTCTTTGCCGCAGTTTATCATATAAGGTCTGGATACTCTGGAAGTGATAATAGATGCATCATTTGACACTTCTAAATTGAGCCATCTATAATATGTGGCACTGCAGGCATCAATATTTTAAATGCTATGAACACTGACACTATAATCTTTTTTTCTGCTCTATGTGTAGATATATTCCTCATATTTTAGCAGTACAGAGAAACGACTATAGTAATAAGTGTAACTATAGTTCATATGCTACACATGAATACCGAACAATTGCCTGAAACATGATTATATGTTATATAGGTTAATTTTTATTAATTTATATGGCAAAGTGATTTTTTGACAGCAGAGCTGCATGAATTTACATTTCCATGTGCTTGACTTGGCTGCCTGTAGGTTAGTCCTAGATGATAAATTAGCTGAAAACACACAGACTGTCTTTCTGCCTAAAATATACTGCAGGTCAGGGGTCACTACAGAAACCTCGTTAACATCATAAGCCCTTCAAGTCACTGCTCGTAGTCCAAAACTGAAACAATTTTGGAAGAGGACAGGTTTGATTGGTCTGAAATGCCACTTCACACATAAGAGCTAGGTGAAAATAAATGGCAGAAAATGGCTTTTGGGTATTCTCTCGGTTCTGTGGTATTTAAGGCTACGATTTCTTCTGTTTTTTAAGGTTGAGACATTCTCTACACACTTACTATTGCTGCAGCAAACTGCACATTCTGAGCAAAGTGTCTCACAAAAAAGAAAGCTGCATGTTGATTGTGATTTAGAAACTTTAGATAGAATTTGACCCTACTTCTGTAACATTAATTGGAATTGTTTTAAATCATCCTCTGTGTTTCTTTCCTGTCTGAGCTAAGAGCCTACAGAGAGAGAAAGAGAGAGAGAGAGAGAGAGAGAGAGATAAAGAGTCTGAGAAATCACGAAATTAGTCTGCGAGTTTCAGTAAGACATACCATGGGGACAGGATTTTGTCAATACAGCAGCCCCAACTTCAGTAAAAGACCAAATAATGAACTGATTGAGTGTGGGATTTAATCATGGAGTCTCTTACTTTACAATTTGCTGATAGTCTCAGCCCTTCACTTTTTTTTCTATTTGATGTAGAGATCTGAATCTGTCCTAGCTTTGGTTAAACTCACACATTGTGTACACACACCGGAGCGTGTACACTTCTGCAGTGCAAGTTCAATTGTTACCACCTTTTACACAGCCTGTTAAAGGAGGCTATGTCGGGCCCTTATTCTCGTTCTGTATAAAAGGCATGAACACGGAATGGGGAGGGGTCTATGTGGTGTGGCAATAAGCCAGCAGAGGAGGTAGTCACAGAGCCGCACCGACATCTGTGGAAAAGGCAGAGTCAGCAGGGCAGCGTTATGTCCGCTTTGTTTGGGTCAGTGTAAACATCCAAAGTGCTATAATAAGAGGTTTTCTTAACAGCAATATAGCAGGATCTCTTTTTAAAAGAGGCAATAGGTTTTATTGGTGTTTTACAGTTTTAAACTGTTTTTAAGACCAAATATTGATTTATACTAATGTCATTTAGAGAGCTAATCAGGCAGACATGGAGGGTAAGTGAGCCATTAGCATCAAGCAACTCATTCAGCTTACACAGACAGTAAACAAGTCAGTGAGGATCCAGACAGCCTGCAAATCAAACATCCAGCCAGTCTGTCAGCGAGTCAGCTAGTCAGCAGACAGACTGCAGGCCAGACAGGGTGGTGTCGGTAAATAAAAGATGCTAGCGAGATGGCCTGCATATGGTTATTTTCACTCTCACTTGACAAACACCACTTCTGTGTCTGGCATCTCCCCTCCTGAGTGGAGATGAGTCACCAGAGTTTGGCTCCTGAGCAACCAGAACCCCAGCAAAGATCATATTACACCAGCTGGCTGACAGCCAAACATGCAAGTCAGTGGGCAGAGGAAAGAGTCCCGCAGTTGTTTTTCTACAGTAAACACCACTGGCAACTGAACTGGAGGCCTTGACCTGGCACAACAGTATGAATCTATGTAAGCATGTGCTCCATCAATAATTCAATCTGCCATTCCTTGGCAATGGTTTTGCGCTGTGGTCGTCCACAAACAATCCAGTAACACTTAAGCCTATTGTATTTTGAAATAGGCATGATAGACCTCTCTCATGGCAGGAAAATCACAGGTGTGACTAATAACATTAATGATGGCTTCATTTCAGTTTGGCTGTGCCAGTAAGCCATGCCAATGTGCCAGCCTGCACAATACCACAACCCTGGAACTGGCACACCTATGTGAAATGTAGCCATTATTATTTACACCCATTTAGACAAGTCAAAATATCTGTACCCAATTTTTTCTTTTTTTCTTTGTACTTTAAGGAAGATTTGCAAATCTTAACTGCTTAGCTGACTCATTATTGCCTTCCAAGTGGCTGTTTTGCATTTACTGACATTGAGGAACAGTGCTTTGTGGCGTCAGCTCATCAGATAAACCCCTATTTTCCAACTGCTTTCTAATACAATATTCATAATATTTCATAAACTGACAAATACAAATCAACAACTACTACTGCATTCAGCAAGTGAAGCATGGTTTGAGTGATTTTGATAAGTGCATTCTTGTAGACTGAATCATCTGAATCACAATTAAAAAAAAAAAAAAATAAGTACGCATCACTGGGAACCATTTATTTTACAAAGGAAGCCAGCGATCATGTATCAAGAAGGCAAACAACTTTTGTGAATAGTGTGTAGAGGATGCACCTTTAACACGAGTGGCATGTGTTACAGTATAATGTCTGTAGGAGGCATTTTGCAGAGTTTTTCCACAGATAAACCCACTAAAATAATGTGATGTCACATCATCCTCACCATTTTCAAAACTCAAAAAATCCTCAAAAGGTTTGAGGATTGAAACTAGACCCAGATGAAACCACAGTGTCCAATGATATAACCTCTTTGTTTACGTATATCCCAAAAATGGAAGAGACAGAAATATGTAACGCCTGGTCCACAGATCCTGCCTCACCTGTGTGTGATTCACACGTGTGTATCCACATCACCAGTGCTGCTGCAGCACTGCTACTGCCTCTTTGTACATTAAGTTTGCCTTTGATAATGGCCATCAGTAATAATAATCATCAATGAGGAGTGGTCTGAAAAGTAAAGACTTGTAGCAGTCATGTGACATATGACAGTTTGAAGTGTAGTGTAGTGGCAACACTTCAAACTGTCATATGTAGCAGTCATGTGACATATGACAGTTTAATGTGTAGTGTAGTGGCAACACTTCAAACTGTCATACGTCACTGAAACTATTGTATTCATCCACACCTGAAATTAAACAATTTCAGTTTGATATTCTTATTTTTTTATAATATGTACCTCTCAATTTCTTTTTATGCTATCAGTAGAATATACTTTGAGGTTGGGTGTCCCATCCCCAGGCCTGGGTCCCAAGTATTGCGTGATCAGGAAGCCATTGTCTTCAGCATGTTTGAGTGGGTGGCTCCTCTGAGGAACACAATCAAAAGCATGCTTTCTCCCCTTCACATGAAATGACAATGCTGAAATATTTACAAAGCTTTGAAATGCATTCTAGGTTGGAAAGCACTATACAAATACTGTTATACTAGGTAGGGTCTGAATTCTCCTGCAGATCTATGCTAACACACAATTAGCATTTATCATGGATGACATTTTGACATGGCACAGCAGGAGAAGCACAGGTGTAAGTAATGAAATTAATAATGATATTGTGCATGCTGGCACACTGTCACACTGTCACGGCTTACTGAGACACTTGGGGAGTGAAGAGCCACTGTTAATATTATTAACTGTATCTGTATCTTTCCTTACTTTCAGTCCTGCTATTTCAAATAATTTAAGAATTTAACATGTAAAGATTTACCTGAAATATATTTACATAAGATAATACTGAGAATGGCAATGTAAAACCCCTTCCCTACAGAAGAAGACAGGAACAAAGAATTTTAAATATTTCTAAAGCCCAATAAGCACCTGAGTTCACATTCACACTTACTCTAAATGTAGTACACACAATGCAAGCTAACACTCATTCAGCACTGGCTAAAAACACGCACAACATTGCTTTAGCGTTCACAGAATTTACAGTCTTCCACCAGCACACACACGCCGCACTAACTGCACAACAGACCGCAACGACTGATGTAACCTAGCGCAATTCCATCTCATCTAATGGCCTACAAATATATTAGCTGTCTGGCTAATGTATTCATAACAAAGAACAACCAAGAACATTAGAGTTATGCTGTTTTATTTACTGTTTCTAGAAAATTTTGCGTTAGCAGCCTAGCTGAAACTCAGCAAGGTAGCTAAAATGGGCAACAAAAAAAAAAAAAAAAACTATTCAACATGAACAATACATCGTTCAGTACCTTTGTGGATAATTGAAGACAGCAAGGTGTTGTTGTCTTGAGTATAGGTCATTGTAAGGACCCACTTGTATTTAGTGAAGGACGCAGAATGAACTAGCAACGGAGCCCCCAAAAAGCTGTTTGACTATTTGTATTATAGGCATCTGTTAAACTGTAAGAAGATGTAAAGTAAAAAAAATAACTGAGGAAGACACAGTCCACCTGGTCAATAAAAACCCTTGACCAAAAGAGACCAACGACTGCATTGATCTTTCAACAGCACAAGAGACACAGTCAATACAGGCATGACATGCTCCATTATATATCCTCTGGGTCTCAAAACAGATTATCTGACATATGCAGTAAGTGCTGCTTTCAACAGCAGTATCTTACAAATAAAATCAAAACACATGAAAGGTCAGGATTTGATAAATTGGTACCTTATTATGTTATCTATTAGATTTGCATGTTGAATTTAATTTGAGAAATTAAACAGTGTAAGTTGAAAACTGTGCTAAATTGAAATATTTGTATCTTCTTTTTAATGCATCATTAAAATTGGCTCTATAATAATTTCAGTATCCTGATGGACAGTTTTTTAATGAAAAACCTGCTCAGCACATTCTTGTACTGAATGTGATACAACAGCTTAAAACATCACACTTCCATTATTTCTACATTGGAGTTATTTGACACTATTACACATATATCAGGATTTTATAAGAATCTCTACTTCATATAGGTATTACAAGCATTCACAGACATTGCCTGCGGACTAACAACTTGTTTATCAGTCACTTTTTGTGTTCAGGTGTGAGTTATTCATGTCTGCTGAAGAAACGTCAAAGATAGTGACAGCAAAAAAACAAGGCTTAATACTCAAGGAAAGGACAGAGTCAGTCTTTTTAACTAATGTCTTTTACTTTAACATGCCTTGCAACTAAAATATTGAAGCAGGATAACCTGCCACCCTTCTGTCTTATACAACAAATTAATCCTGAGAGGCTGTCACCACAACCTGATGTTTACCACTGATGCTTTAGATTGAATTGAACTCTGCTGCGTTGGATATATGAGGCACGTCATTTGAGCAATTGTGTAGCAATGTCTTAAAGCAAGCGCTGTAATGGGGCCCAGAAATGGAAGGTATATTGCCATAAGAGTTTTAATTGTGTGATACATTATTTAGCTCTGACTCAAGTCCAGATGAAAAAAAGATGTCCATTGAATGTCCATAACTATTAATTAAGGCTGGCCGTTAGTGTAAACACACAGGAATTTAGTAATAACTTTGCAGGATAGAGGGAAAGAATAGAGAACAGAAGATGTTTTCTGCAGTTTCAGGTTGCCATAAACAGATAATTCAAACATGACTATTTGATTTGGGATTGTTTCTGGTTAAAATGTAAAATAACAGAAAGTATAAATGTTGTCCTACTTGCCATACACAAGTAGAACTCCTGCCCTGTTTTGGATGACTTCCTCTCTTGCACATTTTCTTGCAATTTACTAGCTTCATTTCCTTTTCAAATTTATTTGGAACCGGTTCCAATTCAGGGTTCTTGAGTCTAGTGTCTGTGTAGGACTTTTATTTTTGGTGGACCAGCTTTAAGAAAGACTCTAAGAAAAACACACCCAAACAAATTCTGCACTGGATAGAGGCAGTATTCAGTGAGTATTTCCCTTTGACATAGTTAAATTGTCCTAAGAGGAGCTAATACGCCATATTTCAAAGACAAATGTTTCTAAAATGGCTCAGTGTGACATGGCTATTCATGCATATTCGACCACATTTTTGATGACTCAAAGCCACTCTCTGAAAATTACGCTTTCTGATGGGGAGTCTCTTGAGCCCACAAGCATTCGAGGAAAAAGACATGCACATTTGAACACACACGTACACACACTTTTAGGCACACAGTTGCTAATGACGTATTCCACTGGGTCTAAGTGCTGTCTATCTGTTGCTATGACCCATGCAGGCTTTATTAAAATTGACTCATGCCAACCTTTTCATTTAATCTGAATTATAAATACAAATGGATATCAAACCTGTAGAGTTGCATATGAAGTGGTTTCTTACACTGACTGTTCTCCTGTTTTTAATACTCAAAATGAGGAACATGTACATTCAATAGAAATTTGTCTTTGGGGTTTTCAATATCTTGTAACTCATTAGCCGAGCACACTTGACCAGCATCCTCAAGAGCTGGAATAATAATCACCCCTAACATATCGCTAACGATGCTAATGTCTTCAGCATGAGGCAAAGCTGGGAAAATGAAGAAATAATAATTAGAAATTTCCACACCCAATTTCCCCAGCCAATAACTCACTCCTGATTTCCTTTTGCCTTTCAAAAACGATCCCCAAAAGTCTGGCACATAGAATATCTTGGATGATTGATAGCTCCAATTTACCGTTGTGTAACGTCTAATATTAAACTCTGAATAATGCATAACTCAGTTAGCATTGCTGAGAAATGGAGAGAGTGCGTGTTACACACATGTATTTAAATGCACACATACAAACACACACACAGCTAAAAATATTCATTCTCTTATGTAGAAGTTTTATGAACTGAAAATATCACAAAAACAGATACAATAAATGGGCTATAACAGCTTTATTTTTAAGTTTGACAGCCATTTATTCATTGCGAAAGAAGTTCCATGTGCTAGAAGTGCAATTTCCTAGTATTTAAACATTAATGAATGAAGTATTAAAGGGTTCATCCCTGGGATTGTACACAGTGCTTAAAGTTTAAAGCTTTCCTGTGGTCTAAGTCAAAGATTTTACAGCATGGGGACATCAGAGTAAATTTGAGTAAAGTGTGTGGATCCTCTCTAGCCCCCCTGATCTTCAAAGTTATGTTGCCTAACAAACACCTTATCGTTTTCCTTTTTAGATTTCAGACAACAGCTCATCTCCTGCCTGACGACCTCCATTAATAAAATTTCATGTATGTATCTGTGGTTTTCAGTTTCATAGTTATTTGACCAATTAATCAGTCAAAAAATTATACAGAGAAAAAAACCCTATCAAGCAAAGTTTGCTGATGCATGAACAGTGAGTGGAGGAAATTAATAGAAAATGTTATTTTAAAACTTTTAATTATAACTCAAAGAACAAAAATTCAACAGACGGAAACAGACAATACTAGCAAGTGTATGTATAGGTTGTTGAATGTATGCTGTGGATTTATTACAAGGTTGCTGTATAACCTGGAAGTGTATATTCCTATGACCCCGTGTTTCCATATCAAGAAAACCTAATTGAAGTCAGTGACTTCCTTTTATGTTAAGAAAAGGATTTTGTTCAACTTGAAACAAATATATCTGAAAATCTATAATCATGTATCATCATTTTTGTGTGGACACATTTTCAGTAGACATCTGGTACTGAAACACATTCTTACAATGGACTTCACAAGAATGTAAATCACTAATATATAAATTGATGCAAATGCAATTTTGTGCAAATCTACAAATTGGTGCATGAAGCATTTGATGCTTCTATGCTTCTGAGGTGTGACTGTCTACAGCATACACACATCTTGAAAATGTGTCTTGGAGGTCTGTCAAACATGTATTCCCCCCCACCCCAGGAGATATGAACATGTTGAGATAACCCTAGAAAAGGCCATACCAGACCACAGAGTGAGGACCAGGGGTGGGTGCGGCTCATGGCTCCAGCAGCCTCAGTGATTCGGGAGGCTGGTCACAGACATCTGTGATCTGATGCCTGAGGCTTGTTTTGCTCACTATCAAAAGCCCCAGTGTAAGCAGCCAACAGAGGCAGCAGCATTGATTATTTCAATCAATACCCCCAGCTACTGCCATTGTAGCATTTCTATGATATAGTCTACTGTGTTACTCTAAGTACACCAATTATTTGGGACTCTATAGCAAAAATTAATATTTAATGGATTCCTCTTGAAGGAGAAAAAACAAATATATTTTTAATTGTTGTTGTTGTTGTTGTTGTTGTTGTTGTTGTAGCCTGGAGCACTCACACTCACACTCACACTCACACACACACACACACACAATCCTACACAAACGCACATACACACACTCACATATATGCACACAGCTCAGCCAGGCTGCTGGGAGGCAGTGAGATGGTTGACCTAGATTGGGTGCTGGGTTTGACGATGTGCAGGAGGAACCATCTGCATACAAAGTTAGAAATCTCTACTCCAACTGTCAGAGAAACCAGGGAGGAGAAGAAGAAGGTATACTTCCAACTTTTTTCTTCCTCTAGAATGTTGTAAATTTTCTGTGTACTGTAATGTACAATTTACAGTCTTTGGATTATCCAATCCATATAAACGGTAACTTAACTGAAACAAAACACTGGTGACAGCAAAAAGGAAACTAAGGAAAAAAATGGTGACCAGACTTTTGGTGATTACAAATGCAAACATTGCGCCTTGTGCCTGGAAACAATGACGGCTCATAAGCAGGTTTCATCACCTTGACTGGCAGACTAATAGATACTGTGGCTCATTAACACGTCTGAAATAATACTGTCGTGTCCCCAAAGCCAGAGCTGTCAGCAGGAAGGCAGCGTGCCACAGATTCCACTGTCACCTCTGAAACCAAAGATGTGAGACAGACAGGAAGTAACAGAAAGTCACCCCTCGCAGCGATGAGGATGGAGACTTATGCAATGTGGAGAAAGAAGCATATGAGCAAGAGAGGCCAAGCGATCAAGAAGGTAAGAAGTAAAATCTGGGTTGAAGATTAAAAAAAGGGGGAGAGAACATGAAAGGCAAAAGACAAAGGAAAGAGTAAGAGAGTAGCAAGGAAGAAATCAGGCATTTCCTTTCCTGAGTCTCAATTCCCTCTTTCGTCTCACACCTCCCTCTGGCTTCCTTCACACCTGTCAGAACAATGAGCACCTGATAATCTCCTCATAATCGGCACACTGCCAACGAGACGCACGCACACAGGATGCAAACAAACATTCGCCTTGCTTTGCAGTCTAACAATAATCCAACTGATTTTCTCAATGAAGTGGGAAGTTTTGCACAAGCAAAAGAGGCAAGCGCACTGACAACAGCTTTGTTAAAATATGCAACAGGGTTTATGGGAAATGTGGTCTTCCTTTCATGAAAGACCACTCGTCTGTCAATTTGATAGTAAAATATTGTTGATTTGATGTTTAAACACACTACACATATACAGTACTGCCACAAAGTTCACATTGTGCTTTTACTAATTGGCATTGTCATGCTTAAGTAACTGAAGGACCAACATCAGTCGGGTATTAGTCCACTCCGTCTTTTTTTTCTGTCTCACCTTTTAATTTATTTCTTGGCCTCCTTCTCTAAGAAATAAACACATTTGCTTATGCATAGAGATATAACATATATAACATAACATATTTCTCTTCTATTGTGCTCAGTACTCTAAGTATCAAATAAAGATATCCCATATCTCCATTACTAATTATTCCACTTAAATAACTGGGATAGAAATCTCATGTATATGTTTCTGTGGAGAATTCCCTCTGTTTTATGTGTTATGTGAACCTTACAAGAACCACGGATTATGCAGTGACGTAACGCATGAGTAAGATATGCATTTCCCCGAAGCATGCAAAGGCATGCGTGTAATGATGTGCAATATCCTTAAATCCATTTATAGCAGTGAAAATATAGTCTGTCTTTGCAAGAAAGACAGGGATAAAGGCTAACAGCTAGCAGGTGCCTGAGGGAATGCTACTCATGGCTCCCGCCGTTTCCTTCCTCTACGTCTCAGATCCGTCGCCCTTCTAATGGATTGGCTTTAAGAATGGTCATCTGCAAGAACACAGAATAATGTCTGGTCTTGATCTAGTCCCTCGGGTGTGTCACAGCTCTCCAATTAAATACAGTATTTTCAATGCCCCTATCTTTAAAAATTCTATCAAAGCAAAGGTTTTTTTCCCTGTCCCACCATGGTGAAGGTAAAACTTCACAAATACCTGTCCCACGTACTGCCCTTGCATACAATTTTTTACCCCCTTCGCCCAAAAGCACAGCCAAAAATGCCCTGTTCAGGTTGAGTCCACCTTCAGCAGTTCAAAAACCTTCATTAATTAATAACTGAAAGGAGGGTCTGGTTTCACTGCTGTGGGCAGCTCATTCCAAAATGAACCATGGTAATTTTGCTTTGTGGAAAACCAGCCGACATTAAAAATGAGCAGGCTTTGGCTGGTGATTTGAGACCCTGTAGTGGAACTTAGGCTGGTGACAGTACAATTCTGGACATAAGAGCTCCAAATATATCTGCAGACACCAGCTTTTTGATATTCAGGCACACACTGAAGATGTGTATGGTCTTGAAAATCACCACTACCCCAGCGTTTCGCTTCCTGTGCTCATGAAACTGTGAGGTACGTAAAAGTACCTCAAAGTACTTAACTAACTCAGTACAGTACATAAACACTATGCATTCTTCCATCAATTTCTCCCTTCCTACATTTCTCCCTCCCATCAAATTTAAAACTTTAGGACGTTAACTACTGTGGACACTTCGGCTTGTACATTCAAATAAGACTGTATGACCATAATATCGCTCCACTCTGATTGGAATTCAAGGAAAGCGACATGCGTCACTCTAAGTCATCCTTTACCCCTGTCTGCACAATTATCATCTGAGCCACTGACGTCTGTAGAGCACGAACCTGTTAACGCTGGAGATGACATGATTTCCCAGCACCTCTGACAGGTTGACAGGTAACGTGACTACACTGAGAAAAAGAAGATGGTGTTACTGCTTTTAAAGCAGTAGCACCATCTTCTGTCTTTAAAACACTTATTGGAGAACGGAGATGCAGAGAGGAAGGGCGAGAAAGTGTTGTGACAGAGAAAAGGATGTCACAGAGACAGAGACCAATGAGGGTACAGTGGAAACCATTGATAACTTTGACGGTGATTATCATCATGTCTTGTACATGAAGATATGACTGGCATTCAAAAGAGGATAGGGGCCAACATTTACCTGGGCGTTATCTCTAAGACAGCAGGCCTGAGTCGGTCTGTGATCTAATGAAAGAGTGCATTCCTCTGTGACAGGGCCAAAAAGGGAAGATGAAATATAAGACCAAAGAAAAATAGGTGGTCATTCATATCTGACTGTTGTTAGTAGTTTTACATACTGTAGTAAACATTGCAATGTTAAAAAGATAAAAGCAGAAAGTGTTGCACACAAATACTGTGCTTAAATAAACTCATCCTATTCACAAATTTCTGCCTCCTTCTTCTAAAATAAAGTTGTTTTTGCTGTTGTTTTCATTTCTTTCTGCAACTTACAGCCCACAACCACCACATACAAACACACACCTTATTGATTGGGAAATCAAAAGAGCAACTCTAACTACGATGGCTATAGAAAAGGGGAATGAACAAGAAGGAAAAAAAGAGAGCGAGGAAGAGACTTCACATATACCCGGCTGCAGTCTAATCATGTGAGCCTCTCCAAGTTTCATACTCAATCTGCTTGCACATACAGACACATACAAACACACACTGCATTTAAATTGGTTACATAACTAGCTGCTTTGAACGCCAAGACAGATACATATGTTATAAACGCACTGCCTCACTAGGTTGATTCCAGTGACCAGCTGAGGAATACCCAGATGGGAAAATAAATTCATGTCCATCTGCCCTAAAAGCTACTTTTACATGTCCTTGAAAGGAACTCTAAGGTCTTGGTGATACTTTAAGTGACCAACTGTTTTTTTTTTTTTTTGTTTTTGTTTTTAAAGTTTCTTTGCTGCAATTATAAACTGACATTCTTTTTTTTAAATAAAATGACTGCCAGATTCAATTTCAGTTACAAAGCTATTTTTTAAATACTGATTATTTATAATACATTAAATGCTTTATTTAAAGGTATAAATAGTTACACAGCAGCTTCAGTTGTGTCTCAGAAGATGCACATATGCTACTCCACTCCATTCACAACAGCAGCTTCCCCTTCATAATGAAGCTTACCACAATATAATGTTTTATTGTTTCCATCCATATCAGTGGCTTCTGTTGGCTGTAGCTCTCATCACAGTTTCAAACCTATAAAGCCACATTCTAGAGGCTGTGCTGTGGCATGAGAGGAAGAACATACAGTACCTCTGAGAGTTGGATAAGACAGTTTGGGAGCTGTCAGAAATGTGGCTATATCAACACACATCCACATATCCTCTACCTGACTGCCTTGCATTTCATACATATTGCCACAGTCTGCTTCCCAGTTCGCCTAGGCACCCCGTTTCCAGCCTCTTCTCACTTCTCCAAAGCCATGTTCTCCTCTTCATCTCCTAAGACCTGCTATTATCCATCCGTCCACAAGATGGCCCAGACTTTTTTTCATGTCTACAATTCCACCTGAGTTTCCCTGCACACTCACACAACTGATCTCAGTTCCCTCATCACCTAATCCTGTATTTAACCTGCCTTTTTTTCCTGAGTGTGTTTTCCTTTGTACTGGATACAAGAGTTTTGTTACCTTTTACTTTGTTCCTGCTTGTTTGCCTGCCTGCTGGTTGACACATCTGCCTGTTTGTTCATTCATCTGTGTGCATGCCTCTTATTTTTCATTAAAAGTTGCTTCACTTCATCCCTCTTGTGAGTCTGCATGTGGGTCCCTGCCTGTGCTGACACCAGCAATCATGACACATACAGTTTACATGAGGTGACAGAGCTTTTGCATTAACATTCAAGAGCTATGAGACCACCTGTAAGTAAAAATCATGCTTGCATGATACTAATAATTTTATAAACTGTCAAAATGATTAATCTGCCACACCAATTCAACTGAAAAAAAAGAAAAAGAAAGTTTAAATGCATGGATGAGCATAAAGAAACTGATTATCTTCACTTGTTAATGGTTTCTGATTCTGCATGCTGTGCATTGACAGCATCCTGAAATAATACCTTTTTCCCCAGGTGCGTCCTGTGTTTATCACATTAAAACTGATAAGGCTGAGTCTTTAATTCATCCACTGTGCAGTGGATGCAGTTTGTCAGTGTTACTGGGGATATGAAACTTTCAGAAATCCATTTCCTTGTAACTTCCAATAGAGAGCTGCTTTAATTGTTGTTGAAATCTATTCAAACCTTTAATTCAGTTCTTTGTAGAAGCCCCTTTGACAGCAGTTTCAGGCTTTCAATCATCTTGGGTAAGTCTCTACAAGCTTTGCACACTTGGATTTGGACAGTTTATCCCATTCTTCTTGACAGATCCTCTAAAGCTCTGTCAGATTGAATGGGAAGTGTCTGTGAACTTCCATCTTCAGGTCTCTCCACTGATGTGCTATGGGGTTTAAGTCAAGGTCTTGTCTGGGCCACACAAGGACAGTCTGAGATTTAACCCGAAGCCACTCCAGCGTGGCTAGAGTGTATGCTTCGCTGCATTGTTCTGTTGAAAGGTGAACCATTACCCCAGTCTCAGCTCATGTTCACTGCGGAGGAGTCTGTATTTGGCTGAATTCATCTTTCCCTCAATTCTGGCCAGCCCCCCTGTCCCTGCCACAAAGACTCATCCCCGTTGCATGCTGTTGCCACCACCATTCTTCGCCATAGGGATGTATTAGCCAGGTGATGAGCAGTGCCTGGTGTTGGAGTGTTTGGAGTTCTGCCCGAAGTGTTCAATTATGTCTTATCAGACCTGAGAATCTTTTTTCTCATGCTCTCAGAGTCTTTTAAAAGCCACTTCTGAAGCTCCGTTAGAGTGTGCATTGGGTCACCTCCCTCACCAAGACCCTTCCTGTCTGGTTAATCAAGTTTGGTCAGATGGTCAGTTCTATGAACACTCCTGGTGATTCCAAGCTTCTTCAAGTTCACAATTATTTAAGCTGCTGTGATCCTGCAAACACTCTACCAACAGCTTTAGAAATGTTCTACCCATGCCTGAGGTCTACAGAGAGTTCCTTCGACCTCATAGCTTGGTTTTTGTCCTGACATGCAGTGTGAATTGTGGGTCCTTATCCACACAGGTGTGTGCCTTCCATATGATGTCCAATTAATTCAATTTGCCACAGCTGGACTCATGTTCTGGACACATGTCGAGGATCATTAGAGCAAACGGGATGCTCCTGACCACAGTTCAGAGTGCCACATCAAAGGGTCTGGATACTCTTGTAAATGAGGGAATCCGGTTTTTGATTTTTAATAAGTTTTTAAACACTTTTACATATGTGTTTTCACTTTGTCATCATGGGTTACTGAGTGTAGCTACAACAAACAAAGTGAAGGGGTCTGAATAATATTTTCTTTACCACAGTCATCAGTACGTCTGCTTATTACACTCACTGCACTGCTAGCTGTATCAGTATTACACTGTATGCAGATAGACACGTATGCAGATAGAACCGTTTGATGTGTGACACATGCGTGAGAACAGTTGACACTCGTGCGCACAAGCACACACAGGGAGGTGAAGGCTCACGCAAAAGGCTTGGATGTTATTTTCTGCTGCTCTCGCAGCTGCTTGGAGCTGAAAGTCCTCCTGCTGGTTATGTTTGATCCCACTGAGATGCCATACATCTGTCAGAGGAAGGGAGATCCCACTGGGACCCTGCTGCCTCAGTGCTATCAGTATGACGTCATCCTCTCGCTCGCTCACCTCTCCCTTGTCTTCCTTCTCTCTCTCTCACTGTCACTCCCACTCTTCCTCTCTCCATTTACCAGCCTGCATCACTCCTCTGCCTTTCTTCCCTTCTCTCATTGTTCAGTTTCCTTCAGGTGCAGTTGTCCTCCGAAACAATTTTGTGTATAGTATTCGAAAGCCTTTTGCTGTTTGTAATGTAAATTGATGGGCATCAGTTATAACTTGCTGTGTAGCTCTGTAACATCATTTTCTTTGCTGCTGCACCAATCATGTAGAGTCTGTCCCATTATTACCGGTAACAAACGGATTCTGTATGTCTGACATGCGTGTGTGTGTGTCTGTGTAAAAATGGGTATGGAGTGTTCAAATGCGTGAGGAAGGTGTGTGTGAAAGAACTGTCACTGTGCTGGCATTTCTGTTTCAATGTTATTGTCCTATTCTCCTCCTTATCAGCTACTAAACACATTCCTCCAGGCAAATGCATTGTTGCAGTGTGTGTGTGTGTGTGTGTGTACACACCATGTTTGGCGATAATTGCGACTGTTTGTTTGGCAATGCCTGATTAAGTGCGTAACATCATGTGCAAGTATGTGTGCGTCTGTCAGAGACAGAGAGACATAGAAATAGAGGGAGATAGAGCGAGCAAGAGAGGAAAAGACTGAGAAAGAGAGAAAGATAAAGGCATTCAGTGCCCACTCTCTCTGGGTCCAAAGCCCTTGGGTGTTACAGAAGAGTTCCACTGTGTTAATCTCTGTGTAATAACTGAATCACAGAGAAAACAATAGAGCTCTCTGTCCCTTTTCACAAGCCAAAAGGCCTTGGGGCAGCTGGTTAGTCGGTGTGTGAGTGTGTGAGCACAGAATGTCTGCGCATACACATGTATGCCTGAAAATTGAAAGCCAGACATAGAGCGCTCTTGTCTGATCTGAATAAAGTGGGTGACGTTAAGAGTTGCTTCTGCCTGAATCCTGACTCATGCTTTTTAAACAAGTTTTCATGAAAACAAAGACGCACAAAAAACAAAGAAAGAAAGAAAGAAAGAAAGAAAGAAAGAAAGAAAGAAAGAAAGAAAGAAAGAAAGAAAGAAAGAAAGAAAG
>JBBMJY010000013.1:11518367-11546630 GCA_037833715.1 Toxotes lorentzi
AAAGAAAGAAAGAAAGAAAGAAAGAAAGAAAGAAAGAAAGAAAGAAAGAAAGAAAGAAAGAAAAAGAAAGAAAGAAAAAACAGATGGGACAGATTCAATTCATTAGAATTCTGATGCAATTGTGTTGAAATACAAAACAGAGAGATGATCAGAGTGTATTGTTCGCAATGTGACTTTCGGAGATGCTGTGTCAACTCCAATCCCTGGTACTCCGTTGTCACTCATTACAAAAAGCATTCTGGATATTCTTTCCCTTTTCTTTCTCTCCCTTTCTCAGAGGTGTGATCAGGCTTTTAGTATCTGCTGTTGCTGCAGGAGACATATGGGATCTCAGTGAATTGTAAATGTCCTGCCTTGACTGTGCCCTGTGCAAGCTTATGTGTGTGCGCGTGGGTGTGTGTGTGTGGTTAATAGATGGACAGAGACAGACGGAAAGAAACACTGCTTGACTTGGAGAGAGCAGAAAAGGTAGTGAATTAATATAGGCTGGTTCACTATAGTAATTTACCTAGAAGCTATTCTACTGCTCGGTCTCCCACCTAAGCCAGAGAGCCAAGCTATCAAGGTTATTTGAGGGTTGGTTAAGTCTAATACGTTGAGTCTTTTCAAGTACTTTTGAAAGGAGGACAGCGTTTAACACAAAGGCGGCCAAAAAAAAAAAAAAAAAACATGCCGCCCCCAAGTGATGGCCTTGGTAGACTACAGATGATAAGCACAGTGAGTCTAGTCACATTTGATGAACAACAGTTGCCTAGGAAACAGACAACAAATACAGCTTGAAATTCAACAGGAATGACTGTGTTACCAAAAATATGAAAAAAATTTAAATAAGCTTAAGAATAAAACAATAAAATAGTTAATAGTAAGTAAAGGTTAAGTGATTAAGTGGGAGCTCAAATTAACAGGAAAATTAATATATGAAGAAGATGAAGTCTGAAGCTTCTTGTATTGTTTATTTTTCTAAATATATGTTTGCAATTCTCCAAAAAGAGTATCAGTATGGCTCAGTATGGCTACCTACGACGAGAAAGCAGTTTAGTTGATTGGAGAAGTCCAAATTCCTTTGGCCTTTTCAGCCATTTACCCTTGTTTCTGCTCTTTCTTGACAACAGGTCAAAACTGCAGTTGCAAAAACTCCTTTTGCACAGAGAAGAAAGAGAAAAGGGAGAAGAAGCAGAGTAAAAAGAAGAAGAAGAATACAGAATATTGGCAGCAAGAATAATATAATAGCCAAAAATTATGATGAATTTGACTCACATGCTAATTTTATTCTAATCAAACAGCCTTCATCGCATGCTTCATTTTCACTTCTGCAGAGAGAAGAGAAGTTTACCTTGGTCTATGATTGACTGTGATCAACTGGGTGGGCGTTTAACATCAAGTCAACATTGAATAACCTTCTATAAAGCACACAACATTGGTACCCTGCCATTAAATGATAATTTCTCAATACTAATTTTGATCAGAGATTTAAAAATAATAATCACAGGTCAGACTGTTATATTTTCAGGTTTCTGTCGTCCCCTTACCAGTATGTATGACAGGTTGCTACTATAAAAAATAGAATTTCAAACTCCTATTTCCCTTCCAACAGGTCGTAATGATCACACTTTAATGATAGATCACTTTCCTATTCGGCTAGGCCACAGTTGAGATCCTACCTGTCTAGGTATTCCTGTGAACGCCTTTGTCACATGAATGAATAAATGTGAAAAAGGAAAAAAATTATAAATATGAATGAATATTAAAAATAGGTGGCAGCCAAGCCATGAGAATGAGATACAATACAGCTAGATTAAAATAAATTCTAATACATAAATGAATGGCAGCATGCCACACCTGCACTGTAACTACACACAGTATCTGCAATCATATTAGTCTATTATTGATAAAACAGAATCAGTACTTCTTCTTGCAGTACTTTGATGTACACCTCACAAAGTCTAATCCACTCCCTCTGCTGGCCTATTACATCACTCCATCTCTGCAGTGGTCTGATAATCCCTGCTGTCATGGCAACCAAAACAACCCAACAAATAGTTACCATGGTTTCTCTACAACTGGACCCTCACTGTGACTCTTGCTGGTAACCTGCTGACCCTTGATTTACCCCATGGTGCACATGCGACAAGGACAGAGAACAAAGCCAGTGGGTGTATGCTGATTACAGTATGTGCATTGTCTACGTGTGTGCATCACATGTACACCTAGAGTACAGTGCTCGTACATGAGCCGCTCACAGCATGGAACCATCTCCACTCAGCTCCCCACCAGTCAGCCAACAAAGAGTGTCCACTGCTGGGTATAAGGCTGAGGGCGGTGAGCCTCTGCTGGAGAAAATAGTGGAGACCTCTGTATTCTCTTTGGCCCCCTGCTGTCTCAGTGAATGTGCCATAATGCGAGAAAGAGTAACACTGCCTGACTAACCATGAGAGAACTGAAATTCAATTCACCGCACAGTATGACAGCAGAACATCCTACACTGTGTACAAAACAGAAAACTGTGTGTTTGCGCATTTCTGTTGTACAGCCATATGTGTGGCTGCATCCCATGCTCGAGTCAATGTATGTACTTGCGTCTCCTTCTCTAAATTTACTTCACTGGCCCATCAAAATTGCACTTCATGAGGAGAAAAAGAACCGACTCCTTCTAAAACAGGGTTTGTTGCAATGCTCCTGGTGGGAGACATGCAAATGATGTAACACTTTGAAACACTTGACGGGACCTGAAAACTTCCACTCTGGGCTCACCCCTCTCATCATAACAGTTTAAGGCTGGGCGTGCTGGCAGGCTAAGAACCTCCAAAAGATCAAAGTCAGGCATCTTACTACGCCTTTGGTTTCATTAGACCTTATGATCCCGAATTTCTTTTCCCCACAGTTCGACAAACTTGTCACGCATCAGTGAAGAAGAGGTTGAAATCAGTGTCACGTTTTTTTTAACCCTGATAGAATAAAAAGCGGTTAAGCTTTATTTCCTGTTTTGGAAAGAAGACAAATTTCCCCTATGCATACACACTCTGTAAACTATGAAGAAACTTAAAAAAAAATGGAAAAGACAAATGGGAGACATTCTTTCAGCTGAAGGAAAGCTCCCAAGAAAGTGAGTGTCTACACCAATAAATTGTGTTTTATGATGGCAGTCCGCCTCCCAGCTCATGAGAAACCATCTTCAGTCATTCCACGTCCGCAGTGCAGGTCAAATTAGTTTAATTGACATCACATAAGCAAACTGGTAGCAGTGCAGCAAGGAGATACTAACTCAACCTCTACAGTTTTGTGTCATCTTGTCTATCTGCACTCCACAGAGAGAAAGCAAGGCAAGAAATGAGAGATCAGAGAGGCAGAAATGGTGTATATGTGTGTGTGTATCTGCGAGCTGTGCAATTTCTGTGCATTTTGGGATATCTGCAAGACTTTTTTTCGCTTTCTCTTTCAAAGCCTCTTCCTGGCACATAAAGACTTTCACTCCAAATCTCTGGCACAATCCCAAAGCCAGCAGATTTCGAGCCTAATTGGACTAAACAACAGCAAGGGGTATCTTGTTATTACAAATGACTGTAGCATTTTGTAAAGAATGTGTGCGCAGCATTTGTTTGGTTTTGTTTAAAAACTGAATACGACTGAATGTCAAAATTTAGCAAAGTGGCATGCAGATATGACACATATTGTATAAGCCGAAAATAAATTAACCACAATTATAAAATGAGTGACAGAACAAGTGAAATAAGAAAAGCAAATTACATCAGTTTCGTACCTTTTTTGAAATTTTCAGTAACCCACACATGACCCATTTTTTCAATCTGTCTCCCTTCATGAGTGTGCAGCCTGTTGTTGGTTAACATGATCAAAACTTCCTCCACATTTCTGATCTTCCCTTGGTCAGTGTAGCTGCAGTTAAGTCTCTAACATCTAGCAGTAATGACACAGACACACCCAGACACCCCTGTTTGGCTTTTGGTGTCTGAGACACAGTACCCCACATATCTCCAACAGACCTCACAGACTCCTGCAATAATTGAAAACCTTCCTAAATACATGTTTTTCACTACATCTCTTGCAAGCAAGAGACAACACAGCTGATGTACTCCTATGGTGCCGCTGTGTACATATGCCGTTAGAAATTTATGAGCTGCACAATATCTAAGTTAATTTCTATGCGGATATCAACAGAGAGTTAGTTGATGAATTATACATTGCAGTTGCATACCCACAGAAGACAGATGAGTGAAATTAATGTGCACTTGCACTTGTGCAGCCTGGCCATGGTTGAGATCTGTACAGTATGTATACCCATGCACGGGGATATAACAAAGAATGAAGAAGTAAATATAAATGTAAATGCTATTTATGGGAACAAATGAGTAACCACAACATTCCCTTCGCTAACAAAGATATCATAATTCTGTGCATCTCTTTGTTCTGTTCTGAAGAAAACGGGGGACACTCAGTCTGGTGCAGGGAGTACACAGAACAGAGATCATCCAATCAATTTAAGCGTCCCGGAGTAAGACACTGGCTCCTCAGCTACAGGAGAACTAGAGGAATTGGACACATGGTTGGCCCCTACTTTGCCTATAAAACATTTAAAGAAACCCCTCTACAAACTGGAGAAAATTACAGGGGCAGTTTTTTTAATGAGTAATTCTTTTACATTAGCAATTCAACCCTCAGATTACTGATTAGTGTGCTCTGTAGTTATCTGTTCCCTCAGTTTAGTAATTCATACACTCGACTCACTTCACTTGTTCCTTCAGATCTATAAATCTATCATTTGCAGCTCAAACTAAAACTGTTAAACTGTCCTCGTCCCCTTAACAATCTAGCCAAGAACTTAATACAGTATTTAAAGGAAAGAAATTACTAAATTGAGGGGACAAATTAAGGTTATGGAACTTGTGATTAGTAATTTAAAAGAATGATTTGTAATCTGAGGGGGACAATTTATCAGAGGTTCCCAGGCTCTGTACAAAACTGTTGGAATAAGAGACAGCCCTTAGCTTATTACGACACATAATTACGTTTTAGCTATAGGCGACCTCTAGTAAGCAGCAGGAATTATAACATGAACAACGGAGGAAGTTAAGCGACTCAGTATTAACAGTGGCTAAATTCACATAAGGAGGAGAATTCCAAAACCTTTACTGCTTGTTAATTGTTGTAACCATGATGACAGGTCTTCTAACCTTAACGAAGCAATGATCTTTTCCTAAAGCTAAACAAGTAGTTTTTGTGACTAAACCCAAGCATAAGGAGAAATAGCGCCCCAATTCAGGAGAAATAGCACCCCCATTGTATAGGTCATATCAGAGGGTAGTATGAAGGAACACATATGGAATTATGTAGTTAACAAAATAGTGTTAAACCAACCAGAATGTGTTTTATATTTTAGATTCTTCATTCTCTCAATCAGTTTCATGAGGTAGTCACGGAACAGTCTTGAAGGAGTTCCCAGAGGTGCTGAGCACTTGCTGGCTGTTTTGCCTTCACTCTGCAGTCCAACTCATCCCAAACCATCTGAATTGGGTTTAGGTCAGGTGATTGTGGAGGCCAGGTCATCTGACGCAGCACTCCATCACTCTCCTTCTTGGTCAAATAGCCCTTACATAGCCTGGATGTGTGTTTGGGATCGTTGTCCTGTTGAAAAACAAGTGATGGTCCAACTAAGCGCAAACCAGATGGGATGGCATGTCGCTGCTGAATGCTGTGGCAGCCATGCTGGTTAAGTGTGCCTTGAATTTTCAATAAACTACCAACAGTGTCACCAGCAAAGCACCCCCACACCATCACACCTCCTCCTCCATGCTTCACGGTGGGAAGCACACATGTAGAAACCATCCGCTCACCTTTTCTGCGTCTCACAAAGACACAGCAGGTGGAACCAAAAATCTCAAATTTGGACTCATCAGACCGAAGTACAGATTTCCACTGGTCTAATGTCTGTTCCTTGTGTTTCTTGGCCCAAACAATTCTCTTTCTCTTGTTGCTCTTCCTCAGTAGTGGTTTCTTCAATTTGACCATGAAGTCCTGATTCACGCAGTCTCCTCTGAACAGTTGATGTTGAGATGTGCCTGCTACTTGAACTCTGTGAAGCATTTATGTGGGCTCTAATCTGAGGTGTTGTAAATTTACAGTTTCTGAGGCTGGTAACTCAGATGAACTTATCCTCTGCAGCAGAGGCAACTCTTGGTCTTCCTTTCCTGGGGCGGTCCTCATGAGAACCAGTTTCATCATAGCGTTTGGTGGTTTTTGCGACTGAACTTGAGGATACATTCAAAGTTCTTGAAATCATTGAGAGAATGCTAAGAGTGTGCAAAGCTGTCATCAAAGCAAAAGGTGGCTACTGCGAAGAATCTAAAATTAAAACATATTCTGGTTGGTTTAACACTTCTTTGTTAACGACACAATTGTGTTCCTTCATAGTTTTAATGTCTTCAGTATGAATCTACAATGTAGAAAGAGATAAAAAATAAAGAAAAACCACTGAATGAGAAGGTGTGTCCAAACTTTTGACTGGTACTGTATGTATAATGTAAAAGTTTTATTTCCCATCATCCAGCTTGTTGAATTTTACCAAACTGCCAAGTAACACCAACATCCACTGAATGCTTACTTAGGAATCTTGATACATAGCGTTCCTCTTCTTGATGTCTGTGATACATAATTCATGGCCCACCACAAGCCAAACAACAAAGCATGCACCTTCCATAATAACTTCATGTTTTTGTGACTCTCTGGTTGATTCACTTCTATTTTAATCTGAAAACACCAACAGAAGTAACATGTACACTGTTAAATCAAAAGGTAGCCATTCTTTTGTCAGGCGTGCTGTATACCGAAGGATACCTCAGGAGGAAGCGGGCATAAATAAAAATGCTGAATATCAGAAAAAGAGCATATACAGTTTGCACTGACATGAGCTGTGCTCGGAACAAGCACAATGTGCAGCTGGACAGAAAAACCTGTCTTTGTTAGCTCAGGGACTGTGAAATGAAATCGAATAATGTGGACAGCGGGAGCCGAGGCTCGACTGCGGATGTGGCTCTCCAGTGTCAACACACATCAATAAACAACCTAATAAAATGCCCCGTGGTCAAAACATTATTTCAGCTGCCGTTCTTCTTTCAGATGCGCCGAAAACACTCACAGCTAAATCCTCACTCAGTTTCCTCCTTACAAATTGTACTGTCATCTGCATTCTACAGGTGGCTGCTGTAAGTTCATAGTCAGTGAGTCATATAGCACTGCCATCTTTTTTTTTCAAAAGCACCTCTCTCCTCTCATGTCAGCCTCTTCCTTTTCCTGCCTCCAATGTCTTACTTCATTTCTTTCTTTCTTTATTGATTGAGGTGGACACAATCCACACACACATAAACCCTACACACCAGGGCCATAAAATTTAGATGGCTTGATCCATTAATGGGACACATTGGTTTGATCCCTATCTCTTTCTGCCCTCTGTCTTTCCCATCATTTTCATCAAATCCCTTTCTACAGACATGAGAGAGCGTTTGACTGACAGGTGGAAGTAGCCACACGCCAATACACGGCTGATAAGAATCAGTGTGCGCTGCCGATTGGGCTGTCTGCTGATCCGACCACAGGCATCAGGTATGGCATTTATACCACTTGGCTGGCCTCAAGCTTTTAAGATAGAAACACCGTTGGTTGGAGATCGGGGATTACCTCAAGATCTATTGAATGAGAGAAGCAGGGAAAAGCAATTCAGTTTTGGAATGTAACCGATACAAGGAGAGAATAGATTATATGTTATACAGGAACCCATTTATTTGGAAAAATAATAGTGGGATGGTGGGTTTATTTTGGAGTCACCCTGGGCCACTTTTATAGTACAGTGGGACACAAAATATACTATTTACCATTTTTAGCATTGTCAACTAAATTACCTAATGTTTTAAAAGAACAACCTATCAAGTTATTAAAAACATAATATGAAATCAAAGATAAAATGTTTATATCAGTATGTCATAGGGTTTGTAGTTGTTGAAGCTGATAGCTAGGAGTGTGAAGTAAAGATAAATTAATCTGATTATAGGATTTTACACTAAAACTGCACACATATTGCGCAAGTTGTTTGTCACACTTCTGACATAAAGTTTAGTTAGTTATCATTTCTGCATTCGTTAAAAAACATTTTGATTCATCCACTTGTTTATCATGGTAAAGATGATTTTCAGTTCTGGACCAGATCTTTCATGTTCATTACCAGAGGCGGCTAGAGGGTGTTTTAACTTTTCCGCATGCAGATTTTTCACTAGACTTCAGATTAGTCATACACTTTCATTTTAATCCATCTTGTGCAAAATGTGCTTTTGAACCAAGAAGATGTTTTTTTATAGAATGTTTTATTATTAAAGGGTTTGGAATCTTCAGAAACCCATGCCTTTGATTAGTGATTAATTTGTCTTTGGATAATCGAAACCTGCAAGTGACTGGGCTTTAGAGACAATACGCTCAAAAGTTTCAAAAAGATGCTGAGTAAATGTACTCTCAATAACTACCAGTAACTTTTGTTATTTTGAGATTAAGGCAAGTTATACCAGAGGTTAGAAACATCAAACACAATTCAGTAGATATTATGTATTTATCAATTACAGATGTCAGTGATATATATATATATTGCCTATCCAATTCTCAGAGATGGTGTCAGTCACATGTCGCTACTCATACAGACTTAACTGCTTCTAGAAACTACTATATATTTGAACTGCCAACTTAACAATAGGCAACTCCTATCCTATCCTCCCTCTCTCTGTTCATATAAAATTATTACAGACTAACTAACACGGTTCCTTGAACCGTTTTGACTGGCATCACCATGTTTACAAGTGCTTTCCTTTCCTAAATTAATTTACAAAATCTTTCAAAACCTAACTCCAGTCTTTTGCAGTAACATTATATATTATTTCTCACTACCTGTAGGTGTAACAAGTTCAGAACTGCAGCAGCTTCATGGCCTGTAGATGGCACACAGTGGTAGGAGGTCCAGAACAGCAGGTCTAAAGAAAAATACTGGCTTTAACTCTTACAATTGGATGATATTGGCTGGACTTGTGTAGCTGGAAAATAGCAAGGATGTGTGCTGTAAAAGAAAAGACAAAGCATAAACACATACTCACCCCCCACGCTCACGTACACATCAAGGCGCAGGTGTTCATATCCCATCAAACATGTTATTTCCCACTTGACCAGCCAGATAGATAATGCTATGTTTCTGGGCAAAGAGACTATAGATGAGGACAGCAACAATATACTTCTTCCTGCCATATAACATATCATCATCCCAAATCTTTTTTCTTTTCCCCTCTCACACTTTTACTTCAGCTGTAAAAATTTCTCCAGCACCAGGTAAGGTCCCTTTTTAGCATCTTTGGAAATTAGACCAATGGGCTATACTGTGGAAACTGTCTAATTACTTCCTAACACAGACATTCTGCCAAAAGGGTCGGAGGGCAAGTTCAGTCAGGAAAAAGAATGCAGTTTGCTGGTTTGGTCAATAACACTCCAACAGAAATTAATATGTAGGTGGTGAAGCAGAAATGCAAACAACATCATTAACAGAATGTCAAAGAGCAAGCAGCTTGATATAGAAAATTGCATTGTATTACTCATACATGCTCTTGCGCACACACACAAACGCATGCCAACCTTCATACAAAGACTCTCCAACTTATGGATATGGATAAATTCTGATGAAGAACCCCCATAAAAGTAATAAAGGTCATAATCACACACACACTCATGAACAAACATGCACTCTTCCGCACTTAGTCATACATGCCAAAGCCAACTCTAGCCACATTTTCGCCTGGGGAAATCAAGATGATCTGTGCTACAGCTATGGCTCCTCTTTGATGCTCAATTAGCTCTGGCAGACCTGGCTAGCTGAGCCAATTATTAATTCAGCTTAGCAAGTACAGCGTGACAGGCGCAGGCGTGATGTCATGGCCAGGCAAACCATAGACACATTGCTCTCACTATAGGCCCTGTGCTAAGCACTAACCATTAGGTTTTAATGTGCAGAATTTTCATTTCTGACACTATTAAATATAGCATGGTGCAATAACCATGTTTTTTTTTCTGCATCACATTCTGTTGTGTTGTTTTGTTGTTTTTTTTTTCTTCACACCTTTCTGTCACTTCTTGCATTTAATGATTCCCGGCATCTCGCTCAGCATCTCTGCTTCTTCCTCCTCTCACTGCTTATGAGCTTCTCCCACTCCCCAACAAGTTCTGTCACTAGCTTCTCATTTTCCATCCCTCCATCTTTTCACGTTCCACCCCACCCCCCAAACCCCCACCCCCGTCTTTACCCCCTTCCTGCGATTCCTGTCTTCTCTCACCTGCATCCTTAACCCCCTCTCTCTGGACTCTTGTCACTTTAAATGTTTCTTCATGCTTCCTTTCTACTCTTTTCTTCCTTTCCTTCTCCCTTTCTTTGTTTTCCCTTGTACTAAAGACTGAGGGGAAGAATGGAGCATAATGGAGTGGAGGGGGAGGACGAGGGCAGTGGGCTGACAGAGGGAGTCCCATCTGCAGCAAGCTCATTAGAAGATGGGAGGAAAACTGGCAGCAGAAACACACTAGTAGGCATCCACACACACCCTCTCTTTCTGTCTCTCTCTCTTTCTCTCATACACACATATTGCTACCTTGCTGGACTCATTCCAATACTGACACATCGCTACCTACCCTCTTTCCCTCTCTCTCTCCCTGTCTTCTTCCTTCTGCGCTCCTCAAAGTGCTGCTCTCATTAATCACTGCAATATACAGTACACAGCAATTGGTGAATGGTTTTACCTTTTACTACCTTCCAGTACAATGAGGCCATATATTTTTACTACGTGTGGCATCAGTGAAAATCGAGCCATAAATCCAAAGCATTGTTAAAGTTGGACAACTTTTCTTCTTCTCTTTCTTTCCCAGTGAAAGTGTGGGATACATTACTGACAGGAAGATGAAATGCCCAAGGACACTTTAGAAGGATAACTACCTACCTGCTGTCTGTGCTTGACCCTGCTTTTGTAAATAATATCATCAAGCTACCTGATAGATGATTAGGGGATTTTTCAAAAGATGCACTTAGCCCCTTAAGTCATTGCGCACTCACCTTATTTGTCAAAATTAAACATTGCCATTCGGAGCCACTGAAATGTAAAGAGGCCAAGTGCAAGTTTAAACAGGAAATCTGAGCCATTGCTGTCTAAGCTGCGGTAATGTAATGACACTGTCCACTTATCTGACCTCTAAGCTACAAATAATCATTTCTAGCTTTCATGTGAAGGTCAGCAGATGGTGAGGATAGAATTATGGTGCTGTGAAGCATGAAAAAAAAAGGTGGCCATGTCATATCAGCAGAAAGCCTATAGTATCCTCAAAAGTTCCAAGTAATACTCCCATTTTGTCGATTGGTTTTATATGCAGTTTATTAAATGTGGTTTTCTCAAGTGATACCTCTAAGGGAAAATCTCTCATCCTTGCTTTCTGTGCTTACAAAGAGATCCAAGAGTGAGAGACAAACGAACATCTTCTGAGCAATGAGGGATTTTGTGTCCTGCACAAGGACACCACGGTGATATAAATGACTCCAGACTTTTTGGTTGAAGAATAGGCTCTCTTAAACCTCTGAACAGCCACATATGACCACAACATCCCTTGTCTAATAGATCTCAACCGGAGTCACCTCAATCAGATATGTCTATTGATCAAAAGTTTAAAAAGTATTTGTTTCACAAAAAATTAATTATGTGTATATGTTGTGTATATGTTGAAGATAAATTCGTTATGTGGTGGACAGGAATGTTATGCCTCAATGTACAAAGAAACCGTGTTGGGCAGTAAGGCATTACTTAATAATATTGTTTTTCAGTGTCGAGTGGTATAAGGGATTACAAGTTAAAATTCAGTAACTACATGATTGACGTTCCATTGGTTTGGAGGGTCAGTTTGTTGCTGTTCTACAGGGAGTTTAATGGAAGGTTGCTATCAATTTTAAAAAATATGCATTCAGGATACAGACTGATCCTTGATGTGCTTGTTTGGAACAGGGCTGAAGGTAGGTGGTTGACTTGTGACTACCAAAAGAGGAGGAATGTAAGTCCTTTGCAAGTCCTCACAGTGAAGCTGTGGGGTTCACAGTGAAGACTTGCAAAGTGTTACAAGCCATCTCTAGGGCTAAGCTGTTCATAGTCAAATATCTCCAAAGCACATTAGGGCTGCTTGTTAAGCCACAAAATCTTTTTGTTTTCACAAAAAAACTGTGGGGGCTTTGGAGTTGTTTAACCCTCCTATTATCTTAGAGGTCAATTTAACCCCTTTTAAATGTTTAATATCTCTATATAAATTACTGACATTTATTTTACTTCATTTAATGATTTTTCTTAATTTAATGGGAACAACTGGGTAAAACTTCACCCCTTTAAAATTAAAATGACGATGATATGTTGTCAACATTTTGTATGCATCTGTGTTCTTCTTTGCCTGGCTTTGTTCAGGCTCCAGGCAAATCAGAGTTGTTTCTCAAGTCAGATCTTTAGGACAGATCCTCTGCACTGGTATTTGCAGGTGATCAGATCACATTTGTGTCCAGACATCACCAGCCTATATGTATGGGTTCCTGTACTAATGACGTTGACGTCAGTAACTCAAACGACACACTGAAATACAATTTGACGCCAATCAGAGACCTTTTATAGTGATTTGCATATTTTTCCATAGTTGTGTAATAGGTATTCGGGATGTAGAAGGAGGTGTGGGAAGGGGTTATGTTTTATTTAGATGGCAATTAAGGTAGCCAACAAAGAAACATAAAGTATCTAACACACAAACTTGGGTAACTATTTTAATTATACTCATTTTCTGGGGTCAAATTGAGCCCAAGGATAGAAGATCTTAAATATGAAGATAACAGGAGTGTTAAAGCCACCTTTGAAAGAGCTGTGCTGAACAATGAAAATAATGTAACGTGTAACTAATTACTTTTGAATGTAATGTGTGTGTGTGTGTGTGTGTGTGTGGGTTGTGTGTATGTCAGATGTGTGGCAAAGTGTGACTGTCGGTCAACAGATTTTGTCACTAAGACAGCGACCCCACCGAGCAAGATGCAGTCACAACACTTGACTAGTGTCGTTGAGATACTGATGTGATCCCATCACAAGGTGGTGTCCAGTTAGCGGTATGCACACAGAAGGCGTTTTAAGTTCTTATATCTTTAATTGAATTAATTTCCTTCCTTGAAGTCCAGTATTTCTTTCCAAAACACTACTGGATATAAGAAAAAAGGTGGACTGATCATCTAAAGCACAGTATCACTGGCAATATATTCCTGATAGGGCAAGATGCTAATGTGTTTCATTCTAACTGTGATTAATAATTAGTAAAGAAAGCAATGATAACTAGACTCATTAGATCTCATGACTGACAAACTAGAGGACAAAGCATAACATCTAGACTATTACCTGGACATATCCCCATAAGACAGCCATGTTGGGTGCACTGCACAGCACCCTTGAGGGAAAGAATATTGATATCAGAGGTTTAATGGTGTGTAACATGTATGCAATCTTGTAACAATTCCACCGTAATGGGGATATTGTAAAATTGTCCATTAGCAGTGGCGCATCAGGGTTTTTTTTTTTTTATATCATTAAACAAGCTCGTAAGCATCTAGTCACTAACATAAGCATCAAGTCAGCTGATTGATGAGGACGCTGAAGCTGTCAATTAGCACATCCCCTGCGTCCATGAATATGCAGTCAATACACTCAGCATGTATGGATCAAATGTCATCCAGTTGCCCAAAGGCCCATTCACATTGCAGTTTTGTGGATGTATAGAGGAAAATCTGAACAACACATGGCAAGAGATCTCAAGGACACCAAAGTGTGAAATCAAAGCATTGGCTCTTCATTCTCTTTTTCATCTTGATTGTGCTTCATGTTCTACAGTTCTCCTTTTCTCTGTTTTTTTTTCTTTTAATTATATAGAAGCACTAGGACATATATAACCTACATGTGGATATTTCCCCACAGGAGAATGTAGCTATTTTTGTTTGTTCAAGGAGAAAAGCTCGTAAGTAGAGCTTATTTTCACATCACCAAAAATCAGACTGATAATAAAAAGGCACAGTCTATTTCTGTACCAATAGTAACTGTGACAATAGCTTTTTTTTCCCTCCACTTCCTAGTGACAAATGAACAGCATCAGATGTTGCCTCTGGGCTTGTGTCACACCTCAAAGAGGTACCATATTTGCCACTGGGGCTCATTGCTCCTCTGGAGAAAAGCCATTTGTGCATTTTCAACAGTCATCTAATCCAATATTTAGTTTCTTCAAAACAAATGAAAACAACGCACGATTGAAGGAGGCAAGCACTCTCAATCGTTTCAGGAACATTTCAGAATCAAATTGTGTTTAAATAATAAGCGTACGGCATGACACCAAGGGGAGGAACTTTTTAGCCTCGTCGTTGAGGCCAAAGGTCACATTTAAATAGCAGCCCTGGATGTGGTTCACTGTCATGGTCACTGAAAGGTGCTCCTGGCGCAGCTGGTGGAAAACAGTCTCTGTGCTCACGGTGATGTCTTACAAGTCACATGGCTTATGAAAATTCCCATAGTCTCATCCAACTCGATTTCTATCTTGTTATTAAATATAGATAAAATGAAATTATGACATGAAATTTCATTGCTCACATCAAAATTTTACAATGCTCACATTGTCTATTCTACAGTTACTGTACCGCATCCTCTTAACATCAAAGCAGACATTTGACAGGGGATTTCCAACCTCTCTTGGTCTCAATCTTTGCTCTCATGTTCACTTGTCAAGAACTGGCTTTGCTTACAGCTCGGTTAAAAAAAAAAATAGTAATAAAAAATAAAAAAGCTTTTTTTGTGTGTGTCAGATGTACTATCTCTCATACAGTACAAGTACAAAGTCTGGCAGTCACAGAATGGAACTTCCAGTATAATATATTTGGCACAATCTGCACTAAACCACACCCAACTCAAATTCATAACAGTTACAATATTTTCCAAATCTTCCCTGCCCCTGCTCTGTTACAGGGAAGACAGCTATAATTCAAAGTCTTCCCTTTTCATCAGTGCTACTCTATGAGCCAACTGCCGGGCCAGCTCATCCCGGCAACTCTTTGGACTGTCGTCAGCACTCCGTCCTGTGGACGCCTGCCAGCAACCCCTCCATCCGATCAATAGGCACCGGCGGCTAGCCTCCCCCTTTCCCTCTCTCTCCCTGTCTTTCTCTCCATCTCTACCGCTACCACAGTATAAAGACTGTTCTGTTCTGCCGGCGCAGCATAGTGATTAGGCATTAGGCCTGTGCTGCTGTGTGAATTAGCTTAATCTGTGTCCACGATGAAGGACAAGGCGTTTCGTACCCACTGGAGACATTCACTGGACATAAAAGGAGCTAATCTTTAGGAAAATATAGAGAGGGGATGAGTGTGTGAGGGAGACAAGACTAGCTGAGACAATTCTCACAGTGATAGGTCTTTTTTGTAATGCTGCTTATCCTTCACCACCAAAAAAAAAAAAACAATCTATTTGAAGTTTGTGAAGGTGTGTGGCTCATGAGTAAAGGAGGTAAAGGAGAGTGTTGTACTATCATCACTTTGAAGTACTGGAAGAGTGGATAACATGCTGGTTTAAATATGTGGTTGTCTGTGGAGGACATGGGAGGGAGAACAAAAATCTATATCCCCATATTCCTGCAGCAGAGGTCAGTTTAAGGAGAATTAGAGGGGATTGCATTCTGCTTGCTACATGGCTGCTTAACTGGCCACAGAGGAAGCTGCCTAACCTGAACCTGCAAATCTCAATGTAAAGTTTTATATTTTCAAAGCAATACAGATCAAAAGACAAAGGTTTTAATATGATATAAACCTGAGCATAGACTAATACCCTTTCCATGTGTGCCCCTGCTGTCCATTATGCACCTGCCCAAGTGCTGACATGCAGTAGGCTGGACATGCACCCACAGCATGCCAAACAGCAGCCCAGCCCTCCCCCTCCTCCTCCTCCTCTTCTTCTCCTTAACATCATCTGCTGGATGTATTGTACGCCCTTTCACAAACTCCCAGAACACAATCTACACTCTGCAAATGTCTATTGATCAAAGTCTTACCTGTACTCTTATCCTAATATCACCTCTCATACTCCAGAACCACGGAGACAAAAGGAGATTCCATTCAAACTTAATGGCTATCAGCAGACAATGCGATTTATAAGCAATACACACTACTGTAATACCTGGTTTGGTCCGCAAATAAATCATGTATCACACTATAACATCGTGTCCACATGTTTTTAGCTGTATAATAACAACAAGCATTCTGGTTGTGAATGGAGTTGTCAAAACAAAATAATTAGTCATGTGGCGAGGAAGGGCAACCATACCCCCCTTTTGTTGACATGGTGCTTTTCGCACCTTTCGAGCACTTTTACGCACAACCAATGGTGAATTTGGGTCAGCAGTCAGCTGGAGCCAAATATGTGCTGTGTGCTGGGTAATCTGAGCACAGCCGGTCGCTTGTTTCTGAGACGAGCTGCACAGCAAGCTTGTTGTCTAAAAGCTGAGCATCTTTAATAAAAAAACAAAAAAAAAAAATAAAATAAAAAAATAAAATAAAAAATAAAAAGCAGCAGTTTCCCAAAATCGTCCAGCACACATGATCCAGGAGTCATGTTCAGATTTCTTGGACATGCATCTTCAGATTGCAAGAGCACGTCCCACTCTGATAAATGACAAGGTGGCCAAAAGATAAAAAAAAATAATAAAATAAAAATAAAAACGCAGACATTTGAAGACCTGTCACCTTCTCCCTCTCTGTCCGATTCTATTAAGTGTAAAGCGTGGAAAATAACGTGATGGCTTACCGAAATGAGATCCTGGCCACTCTCAGCGACCGGCTTCTCCTCGTTCCCCTTTCTGTACCTGGTCCGCCTCTCCTCTTTTCAAGTCAATCCGCAGTGAGTGCGCTCAGATCAGAACGGAGTAGTGCGCCTTTTCGCTGTGTCCTGCGTCCAGAGTTGTCGAGGATGGAGCGACCATTTGCCGGGATGCTGGGCTGGGGGTGCGAGGCTGAGGCTGAGGCATCCGCGGGGAGTAGGAGAGGGACGGAAGAAATGGAAGAGGAAGAAGAGGTGGAGGAGGAAGAGGTAAGGTGATGGGTACGAAAACGAGGGAGAAAGAAAGAGAGAGAGAGAGAGAGACGGAGAGAGGAGAGCGGCAAAGCACTGCAACGACGGGGAGGCAGCACCATCAGAGAGGAGGCAGACAGTAGCTCTGTCTCCTGCACGCACTCACGCGCACACACACGCGCGCAGCATCTTCATCATAGAAGGATACGGAGCGCCATCTTCAGGTGGGTGTGTGGCAGGACGAGGCTGGGTGTTGGTCTCGTGCATTTAATGGGTGTCTTCCGTGCAAATTCACATTGCTTTGTCTTTTGTTTTTGACAGACCACTGTGGTGTCGCTCCACGCGGGGCTAGAAATCAGCCACGTCACCAATTAGTCCCTTTGAACAACCTCCCTATCACACTCACACACACAAACATTCATTTATTTCCTTGAGACCTACTTTAACCTTTAACATGACCATAACCACTACACACCAAACCCCAGCACTTACCCTGAACCTAACCTTAACCATAACCAAAGCCAAGGTGAGGTGAGTCCCCATAACGTCCACTGCCACCCATGTTGTTGTATACCCCCCATCTCTGCACACATACACACTCCATGGCATCCAGATGCCTATGGGGTTATGATGATGATAACATCACATGACCTGCACTCCATCATCTCCCTAGCCATTCATTCCCCTCTCACACACAGACCTGGTTTCTATAACAAGCCATCTAGACCAAAATTGAATTCTTCACTTGCAAATACGTAGATACCGGCACTAAGCACTTTTCTCAACAAGATCAGAGAAGCTTTCAAAGGCAAAGTTCCAACAGATGTAAGGAAAGCTGTTCCAGAGCTACATCTTTCCAATTATCTCTCAAGTAAAGCCCATTAATGTGCCCTGAAAGCTCAAAACAACAGCATACCACCAGAAGAACAATACCAGCTCAAGTGGTGCTTTAAAATTTCTCAAGTGGGTCCTTGAGGATTTAACAAAAAATTAAAAAAAAAAAGATGATTAATATCTCACTTCCTGTTTGTTTGCACAGCTTAGAAATACTGACGGGATGTGGCAGCAATCTTGCTTCGCCAACTATATGTGAAGGCAAGGATATGGATGTCAAGGTAATAGTCAACGTGAAGGAATTAAGCTAAAACCTTTACATCTGAAGCCATCAGAATCACTCAAGGTAACCACTGTCATTACCAGCTGTAGTGGAATGTATATAATAAAGTGGAATCACAAGGAGCAGTTGGCTTTAAAAGTTTTACTGACCACACAAATGCATTTTGTCTCTGTTGAGCTGAAACCTTGTCTTTTTTTTCATATATCAGTGCTACTGGTCCTCCTTAACATCTGCCTGTGGGTTTTACAAATATTTAACTAATGAAAGCAATAAATGAAATCTCACAGTGTCCTTTTTTTTAAATAATTTTTTTATTTCCGGAAATGTATTGGTTTTGGACACAAGGTTTCTTTCTGACAGTGACAACAAATGGACTTAAGAGTCTAAATTAAACAAAGAGTAGCAAACACAGTCAAGCAGTCACATATTTATGCTTGCAGTCACGTCCTTATCGCATCCTTGTGCTGGTGCTTGTCAGCGATTGTCAAACCAATAGATTACACATCAGGGCTGATATCCTTTTGCAATTGCAACTTTCTGATCTGAAGTATTTTGCCCAGTTATGTATGTATACAGTTTATAATATGGAGTGGGCTGGCTCAGTGCTCAGTTCAAAGGATAATTTCTGACATTAACGAATCTGAATTTTGTGGCTAAATATTTATTTAATACCATCAAATTTGGCTTTCGATAAGCAGCAAATGCACAAAATGCCCTGATATTTGCTAAACCTTCATTCCATCTCATGCAAACTGCCAAAGTTGAGACGTAAATTGTGATTATTTAACATCACTTTAACGCTGTTAAACTATTGTACTTTTACTCTTCTTTTAAGGATCAAAGTCATGATTCAAATGACAGTTGGTTTGAGGTAGACATGGTGCCTTCTGAAAGTGAACTGCCACAGCTGTTAAAAACCTCAAGATGAGCAACAGCTCATTAAGAGATGACTCTTAATATTCTTTGCTAATATTCTTTGATATTCTTTACTTTCATTACTGTTAGCCTTTCAGACTTAGGTTAGCTGTCTGTATAAACAACTGCCTACGATAAGGTTACAGTAAACAATAAAAACTGAGAAGCCATGTAATATCTGTACTGGCAATTTTTTTTTTAACTTAAACTACTGCTTATTACTTACTTTCTGAGCCTGACCGCAGAAAGTCGTTATGTTCTGAATTATTTTTAACCTGATGGAAAATAAACAGAAAATCAGTGTTCTACTACCAGGCCAACTTATTTTAAACTCAGTTTTTTATGTGGTCAAAAAAATAAAAAAACATGCATAAGCTGGAGCTACTCCATGTTCACACACTGCCCAGTACCTACAAATATCTAAGTAGTAGACATGCTATCTTCAACTGCTAGATGGCAAAAGGGTGATCTTGATTTCAGCATGAATCTGTGCATCATGCTGCAGTTTTGAAGTTTTGAAATGAGACATGCTCCACAGCTTGTGGGGTGAACTCCCTGGATATAAAAAAGTAGGCTACTGATAAGATATATAGCACAATGGACTTTGGCTTGAAAATGTTGTGTTACTCCTACTTATCTTTTTATTACAATTGCATTTTCAGAAAGGCCAATTTATCTGAGGAAGTTCCTGCTGTAGATTTTTTTTTTTTTTTTGCCTGTGATTGCTGCAAAGATCAACACCAACAGTTGCATGCAGCTTTAGCATAAACTGTGCACAGCTGGAACTATCCAGGGGGAATTAAACAGTCTACTTGCAAACTCTGCTACAGGGAGTTGATGAAGTTTTCAGATGACAACGGCATGAATGAAGAAGCTTGCTGATCTTAGAAAGGAATTGTTGGGCAGTGGCCATTATTAATGCCAGGAAAGATGTGAGAGCCACTTATGTGAGGAAATAATTGAAGGTTTTTTTTTTTTTTTTTTGAATGGCTCATCTTGAAACTAGAATCTAACATGCCATTTACCTGCTAGTGGCCCATTTATTTATACTTAATGATTAATAGTGGTGTACCATTAACAGCTTAAAATGAATGTTCACCTGAAAATACATCAGCACAGACAACACCTCAGTCAAGTTGATAAAGGCCAAAAAGTTTTATTCATGTTTGGTGCAAATTCACATTTAAAAAAAAAAAAAAGAATTGAAGCAGCAGTCGGTGTAAAAAGGTATCTTCTTAGTTAGGGCTAAAACACCCGACGACATGTTGCAGCATAATGTCATTCCCACAATTGTGCATGAATGCATATTCATGTTTTGAAAATCAAATAGTTGTTTACAACCAAAGCCTGAGAAATTGCCAGTGTTTTTCATTTTTCTATTGTATCTGATGCCATTACTAGCAATTACTTGAAAATGGTTGCCTGGTGGTGCAGCCACACATGTGCAGAAAGACCTTATTTACCTAATACTTTTGTAATGTCTTGACTAATTTAAAATTGTGCCTGTGCGTAGTAGTAAGATGACTAACACAACAGGAGAACTCGTGGGTTTTTAACTCAATCCCTGGCACCATCATAAGCACCGATAATCATATATTTGGAGAGAAAGGGAGAGAACATCAGATGAGAGGGATGAGATGAAAATGTGCAACATAAACGTCTTCCTCCTTAAAGATCTCAGCATCTTTATACTTGCAACTGGAAGAGCTCATCCACTACCCTGCTAATGCTGAATGTCTGAGACAACTGAAACGAACTGGAGACAGAGAGCAGATTGTGGAAGATGTTCTTATGTTTCAGGGAGTCCATTTGAAACTTACTATATTATTTAACAGAAATTCAAGCAATAAAACCATAATAATGTCTCTAGCACTTTTGCTCGGTGATTGCTCAAGTGTTTTTGTTTCCAACAGGACATATTTTATGATTAGTCAAGCAAAGGTTATCTCATTTACAATTTGGTGAATGTATGGCTTTTTGAGATGCTGCCCTGCGTGCCCTATTCACTCACTTCATGACATCTAACTTTTTCATGGGAAATCCCTTAACAAAATCACTGTTTTGGCATTTCATGATATTTCTTTGACTAATTACAGTACCACAGTTAACTTAACAAGCCACACTATAACCTTGACACAATGATATTTCTTTAGGGTTGTTGGAGATGCAACATTGAATGGTCGGGACTTTGTCTCTGTAGATTCATCTCAGTCATCCAGGATGCAACATGTCCAGGCACAGTCTAATAAAAATCCACTGGCCTTTTTCTTAGCTTAGTCAAGAAAACTTTTTGCAAGATCCTGGCAGCCGTCACTCTGGGGAGCCTTTTGGTTCATTGGGAATGTGATTCGGTGCACCCAGGCTGAAAAGACATTCTTTGTTATCAACCAGCTAAACTTACAGCAGACAGGTTCGTAGGATTTGCCTCACATTCTCTGATCAATGGCAGGAAGCAACACATGAGCACAGAACCAGATTGGTTGCCTTTTGGAGGGACTACTTACAAGATGCTGTGGGTGAACATGGAGAAATGTATTCAATGTGGCAAAGGTAAGAAAATAGGGGCCATCCACATTACTCTAATTATTCTTATTCTCTAGATTATTCTAATAATCTAAAATAATTACTTGTAATTGTAATTGTAGTTACAATCAGTGGCATTGTTTATCATGCTTTGTATAAACAGATAAACAACTGCCATGCTGCCCCTCAGGTCTCAAGGAAGGCTGTTCCAGAGAAGTGGACCACAGTAACAAAAGGGTGTCTCATCATGGGTTTTTGCTGTGTGACTTTGGGTATAATTAAAAGGCCAGTACCAGAGGACCTGAGGGTTCGAGAGGGTTCACAGGATAAAATCTGATCAATAGGTAGGACCAAGACCATTAAGAGCTTTACAAACCAATAAAAGGATCTTAAAATTAATTCTAAAGCAGACAGGTGTCATGGCTTTGGCCAGGGCTCCAGGATTTTTCCTGTTTCTCTGTGTTCTCCTGTGTCGTCTCTCTCTGTCTGTCTGTCTCTGGGTGTGTCAACAGTCTCTCCACCTCATCTGTTCCACTCAATTCCTCCTCCCGATTGCATAAGCCAGGGCACCTGTTCCCAATCCTCTCATCAGACCTACAATACTGAAATCATAGCTCTCCAGTCACTCATCAACAAATCGTTCACTTATGTTCACCTACCTCAAGGCGTACTAGTGTTTTTGCTCTAGTTTATGCTCCCTCACGTTTGACTAACACATTTCTCCTGTGCTCCAGGATGACACCCACCTGTCTGCCCGCCTGTTGCACACCTCCAGGCCTTCCCACGTCCTCGGATTCTCCGCTTCACCATTCATCGCCTGCCTGTCTCTCATTCATCTCTCCTGCCCCTGTCCGCCTCCTACAGATTCACCACTGTGCCACTAATCACCTGTCCGCCTCTCATTCATCTTCCTGCCTTCACCTCTCCAGCTGCACTATTATCCTGTTTAAAGTAAATTCAGTTCAACTTGTTCTCCGGAGTCCACACAAACAAACATTGTTATCTATCTATCTATGTGTGTGTTATATATATATATAATTTTTTTTGTTTGTTTGTTTTTTTAATTTACTATACCATCACATACTTATGCCACATACTCATGTACTGGTGAACTGATGTCCTGGGGAGAGGCGCATTTCCTGGTCTTTGGTGGCATAAAATTGACTTAATATTTAATGTAAACATCTACAGAGAGATTCTAAAATTACAAATCTCTCTCTAGCCTCACGCCCACCTTCCCACAGGCTACGAGCACCAGACAGGATTGAACCAAGGGCTCAGGTGTAATCATCAAGCAATCTGAAATTTCTCCCAAGGCTACCTGTATCATTCTCCTTGCCAATATCCTTGCAAATGTACAGTCCCTCCGTAACAACGCTGACAATCTACAGGCAAATGTCAAGTAGATGTCAGAATATAGAAAGGCCTGCTTTATTGCCTTGACTTGAGATGTGGCCCAAGGAGCAGGACCAGCTAGCCATTCCAGAAATCATTGGTTTTTGGAGTCCCGCTGCAATCTGATAGACTCCCGGCAGTGACTGGGAAACCACTTGGATGTGCACTGTGTTTATATATGTCAATAAAAACTGGTGTCTGTTTCTTTACAACCATTTTATTTAGGGGGAATTTCCACGGATATTTGTCACACGTATATCTGCTAGGGCATCACGATTAATCATTTCTGTATCGTGATCTCAGTTTACATTCTTCTTCAATCCCATTTTTACAGGACAACAATAAAAACAAATCTAATGTGTGTGCCATAGTGAAATAAAGAGCAACATGAGTCGGATCATGATATACCGCTGCTGTGTGCAACTGTTTGTCATGTCATGTTTTACTGTCACTGGTATATTGCTGTACCACAGTTACTGTACCACAGTTGTTCTGCAAGATATATGAAATGTTTAGTTTGCTATTGATCAATTAAGACAGCTTACAAATCTTAAGAAATTTCACAGAAATTTTCATGAAGATTTAGTAATCCCCAAGAAGTCAATTTCTATTTTTTATTTATTTATTTAATTTTTTTTTTATTTCTAATTTTTTCAATTTTTTTTTTTTTTTAGATTTGGGCACCAAATCTAAAAAAAAATATTAAAACATAATTATCCTGGGGATAATCCTCAGAATGTCACTCCTTGCAGGGAGTTGCAGAAGCAAGTTAAGAAGTACCATAAACTTGTTAAACTTAAATATAAAGTCAAAGTAGAAACCCTGCTGAGTATTACTAATTCATGCCCAGCATGGGAGGGTGTGAAGTCTGTAATGAGCATGAAGTCTCATTTCCTTTGCTGGAAAGTCCAACTCTAAACTTATTAATGACCTGAACATTTTTTTTATAATCGTTTTAATACTCGTGATTTTAGCAAGGAACAGTGTGTGTGTGTGTGTGTGTGTGTGCGTAGAAATGCTTGCCCAGAACAGAATAAGATATATGTTGATAGGGATAAGGTTTTTAAAGTCTTCGGGGGACTGAAGGAGAGAAAAAGTCCTGGTCCGGATAATAATGGCAAATGACTTCTTATGAACTGTGGAGAACTGCTGTCTGACATATTTTCCGACATCTTCACGAAATCACTTCAACTCATAAAGGTCCCCATCTCTGGAAGGGTGCTGGGATTGTACTTGCGCCCAGGTTTAAAGCTCCAAAAATCATTCAGTGACAACAGGTACTTGTCATATCATGAAAGCCTGTCAAAAGATCATAAAAGACTGGATACTATATACTTACAGGTTAGGTAGAGCTGTTGAAGTTGTTGCCACTGGCACCCTACTTAACATGGTGCTGGATTGCTTGGATGGTGCATAGATTTATGTATGTTTACTTTTCATTGATTTCTGCTCAGCTTTTAAGTTTATCCACATCTCACATTTTAGTAGACCACCACTGGACCATGGTCACATGATGAATTTATTTGCTCGTCCAAATGCTCCTTCTTGGATATAAATGTGTCTAAAACAAAGCAAAGGATAAGTGACTTTAGAGCAAGGCAAAGCTCAGGAGTTCTAATGCAGACATCACTATTAGAAAAATGTGTCCAATTCTTAGAGTGAGCAGTAAAACTGAAACCTTAATGACTGCCAAGTGTTCAGAGACTATGACTTTTAACCAGTTTAAGGCCACATCTCTCTGGTACACTTTAGGTCTTGGTTGTTTTAACCATATTCTTAAACTGGACAATGGATTTTAGTCAGGGGACACCGATTTTTTTTTAAGTTGTTTTGAGCAGCTACACTCATGGAAGCATAACATGGCAATCTATCCCATCTGCTGACTACTTTGAGCTTGTTTTCATTTTTTCATTTTTCCTGGTGTTTTGTGAATTCTTAAAACTGGATTCAGCTATAATGGCTGTGTGTGTGTGGACTGCAAAGTTCAATACTCACAGTTAAGGGAGGACATCCACTGCCTGATGTCAGAACTTCAGAACTCCTGAAGCCAGGCCTCATTCCTGTGGTTGGGCACTGGAACTAGGTTCATGGCGAGGCCAATCCGATCCGGTCGACCCGCTCCGGCTATGACTCTGGCCAACTCTGATCGGGTGGCCAGCTGCTACTCCTCAACCGGGTTGAAGTGCCCTGGGATTCTGCAGGGGGCCGTCGTTAGACACTCAATAGATCTTCCTCGGGCTGAGCCTTCCCGTCCTCTTATCCCCCAACACCACATTTATCACTTGAGTCCATATCCAGGGGCATCCGTTTCACTGACGATGTTGCGCGCTCCTTCCCTTGCGCCAAATTCCCCACAATTTTGGACACATTTCTGACTTTACTGCCTTCCATCACAGGAACAGTGCTGCATGTGAGGTGCTTGATGAATCAAGCACCTCGTGCTTGATTCATCAAAAGAGACGGGATTCATCCAAACATATAGGGTTTCTAAGCTGCTGTCGGCTGTTATTCATTATACGACCTAGTCGTTAAAAACAGTTTAACACCTCCAGCACCTGTGTACCTGCTCGGGTTACTCGCTCCTCACTGGTTAAGTCATTGCCCACTCTGGCTCCCCCTACCTGTGTGGTAGGTTGCACACACCTTTTCAGCTGTCCTCATTTCTTTTGTCAGAATGAATTACAGCAGACTAAAAATATATTTTCCATGCCTCACTGTCTGAAAATGTGTGTATGTCTGCCTAAGCTCTCTCCCATCTGCTCTCCCAATCATACCTGTTAAAATCAACATTTTAAACATAAGGGCTTTGAAGAAGAAATCCTTTTTATGCAATGCAATATTTAATTATTTCCAGTAATACTGATTGACTGGTTTTGTGTGACTGAGTCTTGGTCTAAACCAGAGGAATACAAGGCCCTGAGGCCCGAGGCAACACCTCCCGCCTAAGCCTGTGCTCAGAAACCACGGCTTTCTGGCTGAGCTGCCATGTACAGAGATAATTTTTTTCTTTAAGGGGCATCCTATGGGCAATTCTCCTCCCTTGAAAGTGTAATATTTCGTGTCAACAAGCATCAGCCTATTTTATTCCTTTAATTTAATCAGTGTGATCAGTCTATTAAAAAAAACACACACACACACACACACTATATGAGTACTATGTGTATTTGTCTTCTTCGTCTCCTTCCTCTTTAGTAAAAAGGCTCCCCAGTATGTAATTGCCGCTCTTTGTCAGTGCTCTATTATCCACAACAGTTGTGGCCTAGCTTGAATAAAAATCTATACAGAAGAAATTGCATAACTACCCACATAGATCCAATCATACCAGACACATTCCACTGTTTTTATTCTTCCATGTCACTTTTACCCAAACGTTTAAGCACCCAATTACAGTATACAGTATAAATCAACAAGGGGGCTTTACATAAGTGAGCTAGCAGAGGTAAATCACCTTTGTTGCTCATTTGCAAAAATTAACACTATACATTTTGTGATTTGCATTTCAAGTGTAAATATATGTTTTTATTTGTGTTTACTATGTGCCACAGATCATGCTTTTTTCATCCTTTTAATAGCAATAGTAATTTAATCTATAGCCATTTTATGAAACAGCTGTGTGTGTCTGTGAGAAGTTACCCCTCACTCTTACAGTGGATTAAAAAACTTTTAAATGGTAGTCCTGGGTTTTTAGATTCTAGTTTTTCATACTGTAATAAACTTAGAAAGCTAGAACAAATGTTTTCAAACTAAAGCAGACTCAATGAATTTTGAATGACCTACATAAAACCACAGTCAGGCTAGTTTTTACTTGATTTCAAATACTTAAATAAAGCCTTAAATTATTTATAAGCATGGATGAACTCATGGTTGGTTTATTTAAGAAACAGTTTTAGGTACAATATGATTTAAGGACACCATTCCCACCATTCCTTATCTTGTCTTTTTTTTTTTTTTCCTGTGTAAAGTCCAGTGTTGGTGTTTTTAACATGTGTTCATTTTTCTCAAAATTAATCTACAGAAATTATGTATTGCTGATTTCATGTTGACATGATTTCATGTCAACATGGACCAGAATATCAAAGGAATGTTTCCAACATCTTGTGGAATTCATGTCTCAAGAGTAAATCAGAGCTACCCAGTAGGCATGTTCTGGGGTGTGTGTGTGTGTGTGTGCACATGCAAGTTTGAAGAATAACCACTAGATGGCGCCACTAGGCCAAGATATGATTTGCTGCCCTATTCAGTTCACAAACCCATCCAGATTCAATGACATCTCCTTTACGCTTCTGCGTATTTCACATTTTCTCAAATGCAACAAAAACTGCTTTAAAATATTTGTAGGTAATGTGCAAACCTCATTTTTCTGTTTTCCTATTTGTCATTTTTCAATTGATGAAATACAATTTTCATCACGCAATGAAAACAGAACAGGTTCATGTCTGCATTTATAACAATTCCTCCCTCTCTAGGGGCTTAAAGATGCCATTATAGTATATCCTGCTTGCATGTTATTCTTTACTTCTCAGTCTTGAATGTGCATGCACAATTGGGAACATGTGCACGCTTAAGGTCTGAAGGCCCTGCTATAAAAGGGGTTTATAAACAGATCCTAACAAATATTTGTTTCATGTTGTAACAAATTGTCTTGATCAAGTCTATCCCTTGAGAGCTTTATATGTACTGTATAAATCCTTTTCTCCCCTTTGGCCAAGTCACTGCATAGTAACTTCATTGGCATGTCTGTGATGTTTTTTTTTAAACTTGCAATAAAAACACTTGTGGAAACTTGTGCACATGGACACTGTTCACAAGCCATTCAGTGTTATTGTACGCTGTGCTTTAATAAGCACTGCGCAAATCAGGAAAAACTGAAGATAATGGAAATAATGAAAAGAAATAACTTTCACATTCAATCATCCTACACAGAGACTGAAGTGTGCTGAGGTCCACTTAGTGGAGATATTTGATTAAAATGCTGTTTTACTCCTGTGTTCATGAAAAACATTTCGCCCACAACATTGATTTGTTTTGGAAAAATGACCTGGTCACCCCCTCCCTTATCACATACACACACACACACACACACACACACACACACACACACACACACACACACACACACACACACACACACAC
>JBBMJY010000013.1:11588001-11615927 GCA_037833715.1 Toxotes lorentzi
GGTTATTGTAGATGGCTCAGTCACTGCACGTTCTTACCTCAGAGACATCATAGAACCCATCATCATCTCCCAATTCCGCCAGCACATCCCCAACTTTCTGTTCATAGATGATAATGCTCCACCACATCGTGCCAGAATTGTCACAGCTTCAGGAAGTCAGAGTGCCTCATATGGTATGGCCAACAATGTCCCCTGACCTGAACCTCACAGAGCACGTCTGGGACCAGCTGAAGCAGAGACTGGATGATCTTACCCCACCTCCACGTGACCTGGCAGAACTGCATGTAGCACTTGTCGAAGAGTGAAACTCATTGCCGCAGAACAACATCATGAGGCTAGTGAGCAGCATGAGACGTCTCTGTCAAGCTGTCATTGTGGCAGATTTTGAAAACACCTTCTACTGACATTGTCAGTATTTGTTATTTGGGGCTATCCATATTGTCTAAATTTTGGGGGTAATAAATATTAAACTAATGAAAATGGTGTTTCGTCTCATTCTTTATTAGTAAAATCAAAGGGAACTTTTACTTATTTCATTAATATTCAGACGAAATAGGAAAAGCACTCATGTAAATAACAATATCCCTAACTTATTGTGAGTAGCGTATCTTTGATGTAAGCCTTATAAAGTAGTATTATTTTTGATGTTCCCATATACACTAAAAAATGGTAAGTATTGTAAGATTTAGAGGTGCGCTTGTGATAGCTGCCAGGAAAAAAAATAAATAAATAAATAAAAATTGACATGGTAAAGTTGCCTAAATATTTATTGACAGTGACATGTTTCTGTATATTGCTTTCTTCAAAGCAAATCATGTGAGCAAAAAAAAAAAAAAAATAATTAAAAATAATTAAAAATAATAGTGTTTAAGACTAATTAGGCTCTTTATGTTAACATGTCCCTCCCAGCAAGGATGACTTTGATCATGTTCTCGGCAGCATAAAGAAATACATCCACATTACGTACTCAGATGTGCCAACAAACCTTTTTTTTTCCCGTGTCTTGACACATCACATCAGCTAATTTGGTATTTTATTGTAATGAACAAACGAAAATGTAAATGTCAATTATTTTCTCATCTCCGACACATTCATAGAATGTCACTAAAACACTCCACGTACTCACATCTCTCCTCTATACAACATTCAGAACAGAAATACCAACACCAGTTTAACTAACTGACAGCAGCACCATGCTCATAGTATTAATGTTTATTTGCACTGCCCAGGTTGTTATAAACTGTGCTGATTAGTATTCAAGTATTCCCTTCCTGATTACGTACTGCACCTGATATTCTACTAAATATCTGCTTTGTGATGTTCTCATCACGCCATCATCATCATCATCTGTGGATTACATTATGTGGCACAGTACAAGAATAACGTTTAAGTAAACATTATGTTCATGTTCTAAGAAAAAGAAATCCAAGACAAAACTTTGTCTCGCACATGTATATGCTATTTTGTTTACAGTGCAATCTCCATGCAAAACCACATGCAGTTATAGAGGGTGCATGAAGAAGAAGACAATATTGACCATGCATGACCTTGCATACAGAGCTAACCCTGATTCTAGTCCCCTGCTGTCCTAAAACCCTCGAATGATTTCCAATTTATTCCATTGAAATATTGAAAGACGCCACATCTTGACTCCTTTCTAAGCTGTGAGATAGTGATATTCACTTGTAATGTAGATGGCATGCACCCAGTAATTTGAAGTTGTCAATCCATCCTGTTCCAAACACACTGGTTTGATGGTGCAGCTGAGATAAGTTTTACAATGGAAAGCTGAAAATGAGCCTCATTATCATGGTTTATAAGTTGGCACTGTTGTTTGAAAATCCTTCACGGGAGAAAAAAAAAAAATAACCCAGCATCATTCCATAATGATACCACAAGTTTTCACCATGGAGTACTAATGGCTCAAGCACTGGCACGTATACATAACATAAAACTTTGAAATTTTTAAAAAATTCTAACAAAAGCAAAAGCACAAAAGCAAAAAAAAAAGAAAAAAGTATCTATTACAAAGGCAAAACAATCACATTAGATGAGCATCAGACATGGAAAACACACACATAAATCACAGTGTTGTGAGAAGTTGGGAGTAACAAAATATTCACTGTGCAATCATAATTTGTTTTAAAAAGGCAACAAAATCAAATTCTGAACATAGCAAGGCGTACTTTTAAAAACTAGTAATCCCTGTTTCTGTCTCACAAACATTTGACAGCTTTTGATGTACAGATCATAAAAAGACACTTTTACAATGAAAATTCAAAGTGCATGTTTCATAATTCATTGCTGAATTGCAACGTTGGGATTTGAACAAATGATGCATTTGTCTGAAAAAACCTTTGAGCTGAATTGTTCCACGTGTTCAGTGCTGTGTGGTGGTCAGTAGAAAGATGCTAAAGAAAACAATTGCAACATGTGAATTACAAAACATGTGAATCTTCACAACTTTTCCAAATATTCAGAGCCACTGAAAACAAAACACCATCCTTGTATTGATCAGATGTATAAATATGGAAGTGCACATTAACTGCTGACTGGAAATTATATATATAACATGATGCAGAAGCTATTTTTCATAACAATGCTCTTTAACAATTACAAAATATTTCTGACATAAGCCTTTGCTACCCGACTACTAATTACTTGTGTTACTACACAAAGTTAAAATCTTTACAAATGAATGTAAATTAAAATCATAAACTGAAGAGAATTTCCTGGCCAAACTCCTAAATTCCTTCATGGAAAACACACACAGCAGCATGCAGCTTGTTGGTGAATGTTGCCCTGGGGTAAAATTAACAGTTTCTGCCTAAAAAGATATCACACATAGGAAGTGTGTATATTAAACTGCCCGATGTTGAAAAAAGTATAGTGACTGACCCCATATCAGCATTCAAGGTAATTTTCACCCCTTCACATGCAATGCACAAAGTGAAAGAAATGACACTGATATAACAGTGTCAACAACATATTTTGTTATGTTTATGTAAAGTGAAAGCTTTTGTTTGCATTCTGTGAGATATCAGGCAGTATAAACATTATATCATGTGGATTTACAGATCAAATGATCGAATTTCTGTCCTTGCATTTCTTAATGTCAGAGTAAAACCACAGTACTGACATTCAGTTTCCCTTTTAGCACTTCTGTACTGATGTACCCTGTACATCAGAGTCCTGTTTAACTGTTTGTGTCTTTAAAAACCCATTTGCCTTGACCCCTGTGAGATCAAAGAAAGTCTATATCCAGCGTACCAATGCCCGCTATAACCCTACATTATTTAAATTAACCATTCAACTGCAAATGACACCAAGACACACAATATTCCAATACATTTCTTCAAGACTTGCTTTTTAAATGACACTCTTAATTGAATGACAATGGATGAGTAATGAAATAATTTATTTGTGATTTATCCATACTTATTCCCTTCTCAATCGAGCCCCTGCAAATTCATCTCAAGAAGAAAGAAGAAAAAAAAAAAGGATGCTTGACCCTTCTCCCTCAACGGGTATCTGATGATGATTTTATGGAACTGATCATTATTGTGGAATCACTGAATGTTTTGGAGTTTCCCTCAAATCTTGCTTGCAAATCTTGATGATGTTTCACCACCAATACAAACTTAAAATTTAAAAGTCTTTTGTTGAGCAATAAATATGTAAAGAAAGGTAAACTTTTTGACAATTTGTGGTTGGGCTAACAGTCCATTGTCCCAGGATGACCTAATTTGTGTAGTGGTAAATTGTTCAAGAAAAAAAATAATTGGCCATGCACACAGAGTATTGCTAAGACGTCATTTCATGGCTTAGGGATGGCCAGTTAATTGGTCCATTGGTACATCTCAGTGACTGTGCCCACATTCCAAAAAAATGAAAATAAAATAAAAAATTCTCAGTTTTCTCTCATTACATTCGGCCCTGTAATGTCACAAGTCCCGGGTGTGCTACTACCAAAGCAGCTTGACGTGTACGGGTCCAAACTGCTGCTCATCAATGCACTGAGAATGACGTCTTTTTGTCTTTACTGTGGTGTTTTCGCACTGCTGAGACCTTGGTTTCCTTAATCCGTCTTCCCATTCTCCTGAGGTGCGCCGGTTTTGCTCCTGTGTGCTGAACGCAGCACCTTGTAGCAGCCACGGGCGATTTTGTGCATCCACATAATGTTCATGATGTCCAAGCAGATGCTGGAGCAGATCCAAGCTACACGGCCACCCCAGGGCACAAGGTAGAAGGCCTCAGTGCCATAGACTGCATACATACGACTGTAGTAGACTGGCATGACGGCAATGCGGACCATGAAAAAGACAACAGCCATGGCAACGCCATTTGCCATGTTGGGCCGGGAGGACTTGGGGTAACCTAATACCTCAAAGAACCAGCTGAAACACAACACATAATTAACAAAACAGCATCTACCAGGATGAAGATGAAGAGAACTATGAAAAAGTTTGAGACAATCACTTTACAAAAGTTGCATGACTGAGTATGTTTGATACAACCTCAGCTTTATTCACATAAATGGTTCAAAAAGGACTCGAAGAACCAGCTGAACTTTGACATATAATAACCAGAAATATTATGAACCTAGCACCAACCCTGAATTTAAGCTCAGGTCATTAGTAAGCAGGTACGTACCGCTGGTTCACACACGGTGTAGAAAACTCAGCGAGCAGACGGAAGTTAGCAAAATAAGGCAACATTCCTTGGCCCTGGAAGAACAAGGCAAGAACAGGAAGACAACAAAAAAATGAAAGGGACAAAAACAACACGGAGTCATTTGGATCAGCAGGCATGAAGCTGATGTACCATCTGAGCCTCAGAGTAACACAAACAACATTTCTCATCAGTATCACAGAAGAAGAGAACAACAGAGGTCACATTTCGTCTGACAGCAAAATATCTCAACAAATCACCAAAACTGAGGCAGGCCTAAAATTCTAAAATGTTTTGGGACATAATCATACCATATTTCATATTTTATCAAAAAAGGTAAGAAATATTTTTACGGTCTGGGGAACTCGAGTCTAAAATTAGATGAAACCCCCACCAAATTTAGATCTATTTGACAGATCTAAAAGAAGACTCTGTTCTCTGTCCGGGCACATAACTGTTCCTGCAAGTTTTGCAGGCCAAAATTAGACCGTCGTCTCTAATATCCCTTCCTAATGACTCATTCTCTTCTTTTATTGTGAGCAGAAACTCAAAGTTTAATGGTAACAGAGCGGATAACTTCACACGTGGTTTCTGGGTTGCTGTGTGTCACAGCTACTTAGATGAACTACTGTGGCTCACACCACTAATGCTGCTGCTTCTGCCAACCCTATCATTCTACACCGAGTTTGCCTTTGATAACAGACATCAATCATAATGATCATCCATTGTTGATGAGTGGTAACCAGAAAGCCATCTTAAGTCAATCCAACACAGAAATATAAACCAGACAGTAGACATCTACCCTATGCTGTAGCCTGATGAGCACCTCCCTGAAAATGTAACTACACATTGCAGCGATACACAAAACCACAACAGTGATTGGCCCGCTTGGTGGCATGTCTCGTCCAAGTCTCGTCCAAGGGCCTTAGAAGAGGGGGCAACTACAACCAAGATGAAGTGTAAGAACTCCCTGTACGTAATGTTCCTTTACAGTAATGTGACCAGAGTGACACCATCTGTTGTCAATAAAAGTGGCAAACCAGCCGTCTCTTTTCTTTCTGCTCTCAGATTTATTTCTATCCTCCTAAACCATATGAAAAGCCATCAATCTAAGTGATTGGATCCAGAGTATCTTCCTGTTGCCATATCTATATCAAACACATAACACTACACTCAAAGAAGTCCCTCGGGTTCCTCACTTATTGTCCAACAATCTCACATTGCCCATGATGATAGAAGGAAGATATTCTCTTCAACATCAAAATCTATTGTCTGGATCTAGCTCTCGTCCTTCTACTGATTTTTTGAGGGGATGTCCATTGCCCGTCTGGGTGTCACCATGCTGGCCGGCTTCAGCCTGATCAGCTGGTACCTGGTGTAAACAATGCAACCGTGGGGTTGCTGCACAACGGTAGCATGGTAGCATTCAAAAAGGTAACTGAATGAAAGAAGTACTTCCGCTGTGAAAAAAAAAAATGACCAGAGCTCCTTCTTTAAACTCACTTTAAACAAGTACGATGACAGAAGAAACCTAAAAAGTTGGAAAAATAAGAAAATGAGCAGGTGCAATGGCAACAGGCTGCATGCATAGTAGGCCCATGCACACCAATGGAATGTGCCCAACTATTGCTTGCTCACATTTATGTCTTTTTATCCTGAGACCAGACCAACATACTGTAAAGACCATAGAGGAGGGCAGTTTATCTGAATGACACCTCAACATTAAAAAGGTAAAAAAGGAGCAAATATCAACAGGCTTTGATACATATACTTAACCACCATACATACATTTATTTAGCCAGCCACTATTTGAAGGAGCAATCAAAAGCCATGCTGAGTATAAAAAACAATATGTTTAGAAGATCACAGCCTGAATTCCACATTGCCGTGGGTATGAAATCATCTTCAGCAGGTTTTTACACCTTTTACCCGAGCTTAAAGGCAAATTATTAGCAACTGAGACGATTCCAAATTAAGTTTACAATATCGGTAATGATACTTGATTCTAAAGTGTACTAACACTGGTTTCTGACCTGGTTTGTACAGCTGCACATTTTTCAGCTGCTGCTAAATAGAATCACACTGCTGACCCAGCCTACCTTTCTAAATCAACTGTAGCTTTTTAACATCAAGAACTGATGGTGTTAAAATTGTGCCGTTAGCCAAATAAATGTGAATTGAATTTCTGACTGAAAAGGTGCATTAGTGTGTGTTGTTATTTGTATCTTAATTTGATTTGCAGTTAGGTAGTTGGAGTTTGACTCATTTTGTGTCTAATTCCAGATCATTCAAATAAGCCAAACTCAAAATTAGGATAAACATCACAAGTCTTCAACTTGACTAAAACACCCACAAATTATAGAATTCAAGGTTACTTGGCTTGTGGCCTGATTTATAGAGCATGTGAAAGAGGACTTACCATCAGGGCTGAAAAAAAAAACTGGTCATTGAACATACTTACTATATGATACAAACAGGGCACATCTGCACTGGAGTGTTTCTACCATGTAATATGAACATTCCACCTAGCATGAGCATGCTAGTACATCTAGGAACTGGTAAGTCCATACTGTGACTGGGCATCATATCTGCTCAGTGCAACACAACAGCAATAACAGCAGACAAGACAGGAATATAGAAGTCCCCATCTAGATCAAGACCTGTTCTGGATTTCCTAAATGATAACACGACCCTTTTGGTAGTTTTTGCATGAACAGGATGACACAACCCGAATTTTAGTTGGTAGTTTTTGCATGTAGGGTTTGAATAAGGGCAATTTATGTTAAAGTCAGCAGAGGACAGAGACAGACAGACCAGACAAATACTTTAGAAGAAAATTATCAAAGAAAACAAAACAAAAAACAGAAACCACCACAACTGGAAGCAAATAAGAAGCAACACTTACAACACTGAGAAGAAAGCATGCATCTAGTAATTACACAGTATGTTTCCATCTTTTGGTTAAGCTATACTTGACTGTTAAAACAGACGGCAGACAGATTATGCTGCTGTTAAAATAAATAAATAAATAAATAAATAAATAATCATAAAATGTTTTGACCAAGACATTAGTGGCTTACTAATCAATAATCAAAACATACCAACAAGCTCAACAAATTAAGCTAATTTTTATTTATTTTAAATATAGGTTTCACAACTCTAACTAAATTTAATCAGACCTTAACTTGGCTGTATGCTTCAGGGTTTGATATTCGATCGAAGTATTAAGTAAGTAGACTTTTTTTTGTGTGTATTCAACATGTACACTTCCACATGAACACACTCAACACATTAACTAATAAGACTAAGACAACATGACAAATTTGACTGAGTACAAAACTAAATAAAATGAAAATGACATCAGGGGATAGTCAATTTTTTGTAATGGTTTTTACAGCAAATGTAAAAATGCCTACCGTGATGTAACTCGCAATGTGTTTTTTTTTTTTTTTTGGCTCACAGTTGAGTAATGCAGAGAATTGATTCTGTTATCCCACATGAATATCAGATCTAGTCTGAGGAAACAGTCATGAGTGTCCAGTAACAGTATGGCCTACTTCATCTCATTGACCTAATTGTTTTAGATACAGGTGCTTGCTCTGTTTCTCCAAATGCAAGGCTGGATTTACAGTCAATAATACATTCTAATTTTGTTACAACAAGGTGACACTGTTTTAATCTTATTAATATTATTATCGTTTAGACACAGAAATGTGTCAAAGTAATTATGAAGATGGACAAAAACAGATCCAACTATGATGTCACCAAAGAAGAAATCTGTAAATACAGCCAGTGACTGGAAGGTTGAAAGGGGTATGATGTAAATCTGGACTGAAGGATTTACAGTAAACGTGAAGTATAGTCTTTCACTGCCTTTTACCAAGATTTTTTGATAATTTGCCAATGGCAATGTAAAAACAAAAGTATAGCACAAAGCAATGTAAAACATTTTTAAATCCAAAAACAGTCTTAAGTATGGGGACTCAGAAGCAGAGCAATGCACACTGTATGTCCTGTTGCATTTTTCTAATGGAAAATACAGAACATTTATTGAAGGGGAACAAACTGAATCCCCCGTGAGATTGCTTAACTTAAATAAAATGGGTATAGAGGAAATGGCTGACTTTTAAGAGTGTTAACAACAGTAATTCCACAGGGTACACCTGACAGAATACATCCAACATGGTATTAGAAAAAAAGACTTGGCTATTTGGTGATGCACTGTATCATTTGGGGTGACATGGATGACATTATTTGGGCGGCTTTGTAAGTTTTCCCTCATCAGGGAGTCTCAGGAGGAGTGTAAGGAAGAGAAAAGAGGAGACAGAACTAGGTTCTGGCACAAAAACAGACAGGCTGAAGGTACTGTAGATAGGCAAGTAAGTAAATAAGAGCGTTAAATACTGTTTGTTGGCATGCACAGTAACAAGAAAGGAACCCTGTCTGTGTCAGAACTGCCAGCATGCACACAGTGGTTACATTTCAGCATTCAGCTGCACTAAGCTCAGAAAAACTCAGCTTATGTTAGGGTTCACACCACATTAAAGGGGGTGGGGGGTGGGGGTCAGTAAAACAAACAAAAAGCACAGAAATTGTCAGGGCAAGATGGGGGGGGGGGTCATCAGCCAGTACCATTATAGAGCATTCCATGCAAAAAATACCATAGTCATTCATTTCTACAATAATTATGCGACAGATCCTGGCGACCTAGAGGGTTTCAGATTGAACCAAGAGTGAACAGCACTACTGAGTACACTTCATGATCTCAATATCTAGATAAGAGCCGGATTTATACTTGCAGCACAGGAATAATCAGTGAGTCACTAATCAGTACTTCAGATGAACTGAGAAATCATTACCAGGCTAATGTCAATACTCACAACTGATTTCGCAAAAAGTGTTACAGAATGACACTGATAAAGCTTTCACACTAAGTAACTGATTTGTTGTATTAGAAGGGTCTTAGCAGCTCTAACAACTGCTAAACCTGAGTGAAATGTCAAACTAATTCGAAACCTATGATTATCAGTGTTGTTACTGCAATCACAACCAAAATGTTTAAACTGTCATTTCAAAACCATCTAAAAAAATTCAACCACAGAAGAGGCCACAAACATCTTAATAATGTCAAAACTGGGGCAAGCAAACAGTGACCGCTGCTGGAACACATTAAGAAGTGGAGTTTAACCATCCATTAGGCGTCACTTATGCTCCCTTGCAGACACCACAGATGAACAGTTTCTCATTATACTACCTTTTAGTCCTCTTGGAGCACACACACCAACTGGAAATGTGCAGTTGGTGCCCTTGTAGCATAAACACAACAAAGTTGTAGATACACAGACATCCAAACCTTGCATGCACCCTCTAATGACAAAATTTACGTCACTCAAACCCTAGCGGATCATCAATACTAGCTCAAGTTTTCCTTCTCAGATTCGTTAGTACAGTTTTGGGTACATCATCTGCACAGATACAGACTATACTGACCTTGCCTTGTGTATATTCAGCTAACCTACATGAGCTGTATGGCTGTATGGGGACAGCCTTGGACAGTTCCTGAATAATGGCTGAATCAGTTAAAACACCCAGCTTTACAGGACTTGACAGCTGTTCACCCTTGGTTGTCTCCTTCCCATCTTGCCTGCACGTTCTGCTATTGGACAATAAGGCACTCACCAGTACATAGTAGTAAGCATACAACGCTGCCAGATGGTGAACTACAAAAAACTTGTCTCCTATCGCCTTCCAATAGTAAAATATTAGCAGCAGATCTGGAAAACAAAAGTACAGGGGAAAGAGAGATAACATGTCACTGACACAGTCAAAATATTAATAATATTAAATATAATATTAAGTACATACAACTGATAAAAATATAGTATAACCTTGAAATACTTTATTTAAAATTTGCTTATGTGTCTGTTACTTTATTTCTGACCAGCAGCTGACACACAAAGTAGGGCCCAAATTCAGAGTCATTTAAGCATCAAGTTTATTGTATCTTGGGTCTCACTTTTACACACATGATTTGGGTAAACAGTGTATTTCTCTTACCAGATATGAGGTAGCCTGTTGTGATGGCAACATTAGTCTTCACCAGTGTAGGATCTCCCCTATTGAAAATACACATTTGGTTTGACCGTGTTTGTGCAATTCAATTTTAAAGTCACTAGGTGTTGAAAAATTCTGACTGACTGGTGATTCCTGGTGGTCATATAAAAAAAATTAAAAAATAAAATAAAGGAAAGACAAAAAAAAGAAAGAAATCTGCATACACAGCACCTGACTGAAAAAAGCACTTCCAAACTTGCAGGGGATTTCCCATTTCCATCAAGCAGAGATGTACAGTGCATTCAGGAAGTATTCAGACTCCTTCATTTTTCACATTTTGTTATGATGCAGCCTTATGCTAAAATTGTTTAAATTCTGCAACATGCAAACATGCAAAACAATAACAACAACAAACACTCCAAGTTCCTGGTGATTTTGGAAACAATGGGTATTTCATTTCACCCAGAAGTAAACACAAGCAGGTTTCTCATTTCTAGATGATTTTTATCAGCCAAAATGATAAACTAATTTTGTCAGCTCTAGCTAGCTAGCATGCTAGCACTCACTTCTTGAGCTGGCGAAATATTTTGACTCAGGCTGACTTGATAAGGCTTCTAGTTAGCTTATTTTAAAACGAGAACCACTTAAAGTACATCCATAATATAATGTTTAGAGACAACAGCTAAAAAAAGTCAATATCCTCACAAGTTGATGATCCATGATGAAAACATGGAAATAAAGAGTAGCACTGTTCTTGTAGGATAGCTTATCAGCAATAGCGTTATAGTATTCTAAATAAAAATGTAATTAAAATGATATTTCAAGCATAAGCCAATGACCTTATCTTTTTTGTACACATTGTTTGAGAGTGAGAACTTGGCTGGTGGTGTTGGGAGCGTTAGGTTCCCCCAATCCAATAAAGAGCAGGACAGGGCTGCTAACTGGCTCTTACACAGTTCATGGGTCATTGCTAACCATTCTATTTCTAATATAATTGAGTTAGATATAGGGCTGGGTATCGAGTTCAATACTTCTTAAGGGAACGACCGAATTGCCTCGATCGATTACCTCCATCGGGTATCGAAAAATGTCATTTAGTTCGATACCTAATGGGTTAATCTGTCAGTCAACGTCTGTGAGCCAAAAAGTTTGCAGCATGTTTGATGTTCCAAGCTCAAAAGTGCTGGTGATTGGCTGTGTCCAGTCATCCAGGAAAAACACTAGTTTACGGCACGCCCACAAATGTAGCTCACGCGAAGCTGTCGCATCGCACGCATTCTTCCAACCACAATCCGTGTAAATACATGTAAAATGTGGAAAAGATCTAGAGCGTGGCTCCATTTTAGCAGCATTGATGCTAACAGTGCACAATGCAAAATATATATAGGCATGAAGGACACTCTGCCAATGCTTTCTGACTTGGCAACAAGGTATCTCTGTGTGCAAGAAACATCCACACTGTCAGAACATACATTCTCTACTTCTGGGGACATTATTAGCCAGGAGCGAGGTTGTCTGACAACCTCGCAAGAAGAATTGCTGAGTGATATAATGGTATGCTGCAGTAAGCCTAATATACTGACTTTTGCACTGAAAACTATTTGCACTGGTTCATTGGGTTGTTACATTTGTTCCTTTGTACTTTTTTCACTTTTTACTTTGCACGTTTTCCATGCATATATGAATGAAAAAGTGCAGAAACTGAAAAATAAAACCAATGTTTTTCAAAGTTATGTGTAATGTAGATTTCAGAGAATAGACTTTTAAAAAAACTTGGTATTGAAAAAAGTATTGTTCAGGAATCAGTATCAAAGGCAAGGTATCAGTATCGATTATTTTACCAGCCCTAGTTAGATATATGCTAAAGTTAACTCTTGGCCTTGGAAGTAATGCTAGGTTACAGAAGGAGGTAGTCAGAAAACTAGCTGGGCATGCTAATGCTTATAGCTTACCTTAAAGTAGGCAAACTCAGTGTGTAATCCATTCCTTACACTTCTGCTCTTGTGTTTTTGGCGGTTTGGAAAGGGTAAAAAGAGACACCAACCCGCAAACTCCTACCCAGAACCCTATGCACATCAGTTCAACATGTGGACAAGACTGACAGACAAGAATGACAGACCTGCCATGCCTACGGTTGCTAAGTATAGAAAGTGCAGGTTTAAAAAAAGTGATTCACCAGACTGGGTCTTCATTGACAGCATGGTCCAAGAACAAGATGTAGACACAGAAGATTCCCACCAACAGTGCGTGAAATGTTGACACCGTCCTGAAAAGAAAACCGAAACACACACAGCTGTGATGATCTACTCCTGTCTGAGACATGTTAGAGAAAGGAATAATGCATATTCATCTTCATTCATGAGAGGGGCCTCGGAGCTGCTTTGTGGTTTAGCACTGAATTTTTAGTACTCACAATGGATCAACTGATTACCTGTCAGGGCTGCACACAGATTCAGACCAATTAGACTAAGAGATTAAACACTCCTGAGGGGTCAGGCAGAGCGACACGAAGTCCCAGTCAATCATTCAAGCAGCAAGACAGTCCAACAGTCCTCAGCAATCAGTCAGTAAGACAGATTGACAGCCATTGTGACTGTAAGGCATGTTTTATCCCAACAGCCTGTATCCATGAGTCATTGATTTTCATAAACCATGTGACCATGTCAATTTCACGAGTTCTCTCATGAGTAATAAGCTGAGTATGCGAGAAGATGAAAATGAATGATTTATGCGAGTTAGACCGGGCTGTTGCCCTGCGAACACTTTACCACCCTGGAAATCCACTGTCCTTCAACCTACGCTCCAGCTTTCACTGTTGTCAAAGTGCTTTAAGATCACAGCGGCCTGTCTGTCTCACTCCATACTCAAACACACTCCATCTTTTCATTCCAATCTAGCTGTTCTAGCCAGCATCTGCAATGTTGCAGTGTTGCACATTTGCAGATAAAATAGCAATGTTACATCAGAGGACATTTGGTTGTTGCCTGATCAAATGGTTCATTCATCAGCATGAACACAGGCCAAGAATTAAAGCAAAATCCCACTTAGAACCATGCACTGCATGGTAAAAATGTGTACAGTACTTTTGTAGCTGAAACAGGAAGAAAGTGTTCAAATCTAAAGGACATTTAAAGTATTTGCTTTGGTTAAAAACCTTAACATTTACTTTGATTTTTATTTTCAAATTTTAATCTTTGTTGCTGTTTGACACTTGCAAGAAAATGCTTTGAATATAAGCTCATCTACAGATATTGTACACGTCTGTACAATATCACTAAAATTTTGAGTGATCTAAAATTTTACCATTATTAATAAAATGTATTATTTTTTGACAGAAGTGTAAGGAAATTGGTCCTATCTATAATTAAAAACAAATGATATAGACCCCAAAGCACAACCTCAAAGCAAAAAAAAACAAAAAAAGGTGAGTACATCTGTGATCACTGCAACAGAAGGGACTGCACTTACAATTTCCTACTTACAAGGTTATTAATTAAGCTGTGAGCACCACTGCTTTCTCTATTTTTGGCTTTGGCAATTTTGGATTGTGTCTATTGCAACATGGCTCCACATGGCAAGGAACTGCCAGAAGAAATGAGAAACCAGATTGTGACACTTCATTAAGAAAGGAGAGGGTACAAGAGGATTGGTACAGCTACTGAACGTTAGCCAAAACACAGTTGCAGCAGTGGTTGGGAGGTATATGAAGAACCACACTACCAATAACAGAAGCCACAGGGGATATACATGAAAAATGACACCACACACAACTCATTATTTGTGCAACCTTCTGATTTGGGACAAGGATTATCTGTGGAAATTGGTGTTTCAGTGACTGCTCAGGCAGTGTGAAGGATATTGTATGAAGTCAGCCTCACTGAACAGTGTCCAGGAAGAAAATGATTGCTTACTTAAGAGCACAAAACTGCAAGATTAAACTTAAATGCTCCAAAGAACACGACAAGAAGGATCAGATGGGGGTCAGCATGTTTGGCGTGCACATGGCCAGCACTACCATTGACTGCAAAGTGCCGACTGCGAAACATGGAACTACTGATATGGGGGTGCATTGATGCAAAAGGTGTATAGGAGATGACATTTATAGATGGTAAAATGAATACAAGTTTGTATACCCAAATACTCAATGACAAGACCGTTATCATCCATGCTCAGGAGGAGAGCACATGAAGAGGTTTGTATATAGAGGAAATAAACTGAATAACTACTGCTGTAAAATTATGAAATGAAAATCTTGAGGATTACAACTTTAAACTGGGGATTTGTCGTTGAACTGTATGTGCTGCATACATTAATCATGTCAGGAATAAGTTGCTGAGTATAAAAAAAGGCAAAGGGTTGGAAAAACCGCTTTTGTTTTTCTTTGAAAAAGCACCAAAATGTAGGGGACAGAGTTTTATATGAAGAATTCCAGATTTTTTAAGCTTTATAATGTGTAAAAATTAAGCAAGGTTTTATTATGTCAATTAGGGATTGGTACATATTAAATGTTTAAAACGATGAGAATGAATTGATAAAATGCACTACTGAAAACAAGATGAAAAAAAAAAACACTCAAAACACCATTCCACTGAGTTTCCACCATGCTGCCCCCACCTTTAAGCAATGCCATGTAGAACAAACATTGCAAAATACACACTGCATCGTACTACTGAGTCAGATACTCATGTCACAGGGAATATGTGGGTTGACTGTCAGTGCTTATCTTTGGACCCAGCTGAAACAAATCCCCTCTGGCCAACATCTGAGCTGAGCTCACACTCCCTGCTCTACATGCATGTGAATAATTCAGACTCATCACGATCATTAAGTTCATATCAGGTTTACCTTGAGTTCCATTCCACCTTCTGCTTGTCACTGAGGCCGAAGAAGCCGGGGCTGACACGCATGGATATCCAAGGGCTGACTTTGTGGAAGAGCCACTGAAAGGTGAGGAAACTGGTCACCGAGATGGCGAGGATAAGCTGGCTGAATGGGTCCATGGCCATCCAACCCCGCTGCAGGTGGAGGGGACAGAAAGAGGGTAAAGGTTAGAAAAAGAAGACTTGGTCAAAAAAAAAAAAAAGGTGTGAAAAATCACACCTGCCAGTAGGGACCCAGAGTTAAATTTTTAACTCAGCTCTAGTAGAAGAGTTGCCACTGGACTTGGCTTTTTTATGTCTTCATAGCCTCTACTAAACACTGTCACACTAAAAAAATGTATTAAGTTAAATTTTTGACAATGAAGAGCTAATGCATTACTACTTCCTGGGTGTATGTTACAGAGGATGTGTGGCTCCTCAGACAGAACAAACAAGTAATCACACACACAGCCACACTGACTGTCTTTGTGCTAAAACCACAATCACAGCTTCCAAAAATCACAGACACCCTCTTTCCTATGAATCTCTACAACAAAAACGGGCATGTTCATCTACTTTATTTATGCTGATACAGAAATAGAGACCCAGTACACTGCAGCATAAGAATGTGATTTTTAACCCACTGGACTTTGCTTTGTTTGCTTCACACACACAAATGGTAATGACCTGTAAACACAATAACAATTTTACAGTGCCCTACTTTACAGCTTCAACCAAAGCTGCAGTATGTGTTCTGTAGCTGCATTCTGAGTGACACAAAAGCCAGAGTTTGGCTTGCAGGGCAGAGTTTATCTTCAAATTAATAATGGGTACATCCACTGTTAAAGAATGACCTTATCAAAGCAATAAAGATAATACAGTCAGTGAATAATTAATATTACCATAATAACCACAGTTATGATACCATAAACTTACATTGTGACAAATAAACATTTGGAGCAAAATAAAGAGTGATTTTAATACCCTATTCAGTGACCTCTTGCATTTCTGATAATTTAAGTCTTGCCCCTTTTCATGGTGGATCTGTTTGGATTAAGGTGCATTTCAGTATCTGAGCATGAAGAGCATCATTTTCTGGATCTCTGTGCACACTTTGAGTTCTGTGGACGTCCAGTGGAAACATTTGACTGGGATATAGATACATTAGATACATTTACACTGACATACTTAACTACCGGTAACTGGAGCTTCACCTGACCACATGAAAAAAAAAAAAAAAACAACTTCCCTTTATGAAAAACTTTTCAAACTTTGGCCTTTGCTTTGACAAATTCCTTTCTACCAGTATGCACAACAGCAGTCCCATTCCTTCACTTCTGTCTACTCGGATTAATGAATTAATAATTAATTCAATAATTAATTTTCATAATGGAATTTTTTTATCATTTGATTCATTTGATTCTGTGGTGGCTGTGTCCAAACTGTAACAGACATAGATACAGACGACCTAATGTAGTGGAAAGGAGAGGACTGTGTATGTACTGAAAAGAAACCAGATACAGCCTGTCATGAATCCATACATGGCCTCTACACATGTAGCCAAACTGATAGCTACAGTTGGAGTGGCTGTGAATGTCACATTATGAATAATCACCTCGACACAGAAAAAGCAGGAAACGTCTAGAAGCAAATGCTCCACGTGTATGAACAGTAGGTCTCTGAAGCAGTTCCAAACACAATCATATTCTTTGAATTCCTATCACTAACACATGGCTAATTTTTAACAGACTTGCAAGCAAGGCTATACATAGTCACAAAAGTTATACAAGGTGTCAGCCATTTTCTAAGTTCAACAGTCAGAAGTTCATTACAATGCCCTTGTTTCACTTTGTTAAAAAGTTTTACAACGATTTGCCATGACCACATGCATCACAAGCATCCACACTGATCTTTGGCTTCTGTCACAAAAGATTAATCTGTGTCACATATACATTTGTATCATAGTAACTGACTGCGAGGAAGATAACTCTTCAAAACTGGAGGGTTGTAACTGTCAAGTCAAGTGAAGTCCATTTTATTTATGTCGTGCCAAATAGTAAAAGAAGTTATCTCCGGGCACTTTTCCTGTACCCTTTAAAATATGATTTACACAGACCCAACAAACCCCCATGAGAAGGACTTGGGGGTATCCATTTTTCTCATCAATGTGCACATCTAAAAAGTAAAGTAAAGTAAAGTTTTCTAAACTGCAATTTTTAAATGTGAACTCTATTTTGCTACATACTGAGATATAATTTCCATTAAAGATCCAGTGCCCCAAAACAACAAGATGTCTAGGAGGACTGTCCAAGTCAGATTTTGGGAGGGAATCCAGAACTGATTCTGAACCATGTATTTGTATTGATCATCATTTGTGTCCATTTCAGGTGGGTTTTGGAATTGTCATAATATTGTTTTCAAACTTAACAGAAGGATCGGAATTTAGTTGCTTTAGTTTAGCTGCTAATCACTCAGTTGCCTTTTGATCTCAGTCACAAGAGTCTTGGTCCTGCAGAACAACTGCCCCACCCTCGTGTGCATTGCCTATAATAATGTCTTTGTACTTTGCTGATTCTACAAGTGGTTTTTCCTCAAACTCCAAAAGATTTGAATATAAAACTCCTGCCATCCACCAGTTTAGATATTATACTAAAAACCATAAATAGCAACTTTATGGTGGTGCTAAAGTAAAAAGTCAGGGGGAACACCAAAGACAGCAGGATACATTGTCTGGGAACCATAAATGTCTGTACACAATTTCGTGCCAATTCATCCAGTAGATGTTGAGATATTTCAATCTGGACCAAAGTGGTGGATCAACTGGTAGACAAGACAGACATTCCCATCCCTAAAAAAAAAACAACCAAGATATCCTGTGTTAATCAATATGACCCCACACTTTATCGCTTGGATATTAACATAAGTCCATCTCTTCATGTATCCTTAACTGAAGGACAGGAGACATCAAGTCATGTCCATATTAGAATGCAAATGAATGTATGAATGAAGATGATGATCGGCTATTAGGCTGATAGTACTACTAACAACTGTAAGCTGCTGATCAGTTTTTGCACTGTTACAGTCTCCTTGTTTTACAGCAGCTTCTAATGTCTAACAGGGTTGTCTCTTGCCTTGCTGCCAAATGACCCATCTCAAAATCAAGGTCATGTGTAAAATAGGTCACTGGAGGCCTCCACCATGCACCAGACCAGTCACTAACTGGCTGACATATCCAGGATGCTGACCAGATTGTGCACCTGGACCTGTCACAAGCACTACTCAAGACATTCTCGCCAGCAGTTCCTACTGATGGGTGAGCAGGGATCACTGGAGTAACTTAGCTTGCAGGACAAATCTCATTCACATGCATGGTCTTTCTAAAGGCGAATATGTCAGTTACTTTTTCCATTTTAGGGGCTTGTGTGAATGACTGGTATGACGGCTTTGCCGTAAGAGGCCAGAGGTCAGGTGAAAAATTAGAGTAGAACATGGGTACATGCTGTAAATACTAATCAGCACGGGATGGTTCAACAAATACATTTCATATTTATACATAATTTACTTCAAAATCTAGGCCTTGAATTAACCTGTTGTGTAGTAAAACTATGCACTACGGCTTAAAGCCATTATTAAAGCAAAAAATCTATTCTTTATGTCTATATTTGGATCAAAAACCTTTATAAGACAATAAAAATCCAAAATTAGCAGCTCTATTCACACTCTGGCTTGTTGCCAGAAAATGTATGTCAGTGACAGAGGTCCACTGTGTGTGTCCAGACCACTGAACTGTTTTATGAGTGCTGCATTGAGCTATTTGCATACTGGCTAATTTGAAAACCTCTGGTGAGAGGCCAAGTCTGTTAACTTTGAAGACATATTTACATCTGCCTAGTAATAAAAGTGAGTATTTTACTGCACAGACACACACAAAAAACACACATCTCACTCTCTTGAGCTCTAGCCTTGGTGATTTTATACCTACCTTTGTTCCTGCATTATGCCAAAGAAATTCTTGAGGACTAACAGTGTGCCTCACGGAAACACTGTAACCAAGAAAAAAAACCTTCAGGGAACTGAAAGGCCAATTCTCCAGAGCCCTCTTCTTTTGCTTGCCTGTAATGCATTAGTGGGTTGTGAGCACCAATACTTTAACATAGCATGCTGCGAGGCAGAAAGACTTTTTGTTAGTACAGGGCCACTACAAGAAATCATAAGCCGATCTTGACTTGACAGAGAAGTCTGGATATCTGACAAAGACTACCTTCTGTTGTGCTTATACAGCACAGAGAGTTGTTTTAGGTACACACATGCACATTTGTGTCCCATAAGTCACACACAGGACACTGTTGCCAAGGACAAATGGTTACAGAAGTCAAACTAAGGACAAGCTACAGCAAGGAAACAGCTGAAATGGCAGGGAGAACAGAGCACTACAGGTACAGCCTCTCTCTTTAAAATCTGTTTTTTGACAAAACATATTTGTGGATTCCAGTGTGTTTATTTAGCAGAGATTTACACTATAATCTATGAATTCAGGTGAAATTAAAGCTAAATAAGAGACTGTGGGTATGTCAAGGGAAATCCCAAAACAAGACTTAGAATAAAAGAAAGTAACCTGCTTACATACTCCATGGCACATCTGCTAAACTGGTGTTTATCGCCCCTAATTCAAGAGAAACCTGTGGTAATAACTAAATAATTGACTGAAACTAACCTCCAATCGAGAGTCAAGCATCACAGCAGTCAACTATAATACAAAAAAATACATTTCTCCCCTTTACTACTACAACATCCTGTACTCATGAGGAATAAAAGCAAGTGTGCGTCCTGCAATTACCAAGGTGGAAAGAATGAGTTCACAAGAATTAACACCATAGTTACTCTTGACTTAATAGCAGTGTTGAAACCCCTCAGTGATTTATTATTCAATCATTCGAACAGAGAAAGGCATATTTTGGGCCTGGTCTAACTAATCTGGGAAGTGATGTCTATTTTATCCCCTGCACAGGAATGAAACAGGTTACTTCCTGGAGAATTGTTTCGCTAGCTTTTCCGTGTGTTCCTGTCTACAAAAACGACGGGGCACGTACGGTTAAAATGCGCTTGCGTAAGACGGGTGGACCTGTTTTTACCTTTTCAAAAAAATGAGGAAAAGATAGCGTTTCATAGTCCCACGAAAAGAAATAACTTAGCTATGATATGCATCACCATCCGCTCGCATTTTAGAGATGCTAACCAGAATCAATACCTCAAACCACACGTTAGCAACTAAGCCATAGAGGTGCTAGCATGTTATTTAAAGGATACCATTCAGAATAATACACACACACTCATACATGCACACAAGGCCAATTCACGCCGCATTGCCTGGCCAGCTACTGTAATGTGTAGATAAAAAAAAAATTAATAACACTGGCCCGGTGGTGTTTCTGTTTAACAGCCAGATATGAAAACAGAGAAAATTGAACGGACACGTACCTTGTGACTTTCATTAAGATGCTTCGCAGCTCCCCCTCTCAACTAGTTATGGTTTCCAGGGTCGCTCGCAAAGCCGTGTATGTCGAGTCGAAGCCACAGCCATGTCGAGTCATTTTTTGGTAAACAAGACAGCCCGCCTCCTGCTCCACACAGACACACAAACCTCACCCACGCGCGCTAACAACTTGAGGGGGTTGCGTAGGGGTTGCTGCTCCGTGCCCGTGCCACCTTCGCGGTGTTTACCGTGAATCCCATTCTGCATGAAGCGTGCATGATTGCAGAGGTGCAGATCATGATGCTCGACGCTCGATTACAGAAACGATGGGGTGTGAATGTGTGTGTGGCTGGGGTGTCGGTTCGTGAGGTAACCCCCCCCCAATAAGGATCAAATTTCAGCTGACTTCTTAAAGATACACACACAAACACACATGCACACCCACTGCCCAAGAACACTCACTGAGTCTATTTATAGCCAAGGCTTGTTGAACCGATCCGGGGTAAATCAGACAAGATAGCCAGTAAGGCAAACTGCATCCATGGCCTACTGGTCTTAATATCAATTAATCGATGAATAAATCTATCCCTGAACTGCACCTCTAAAGCCTTTACATTAATCTCATTTCGCAGTATCCTACAGTCTCTAATGCTGAATGGCCTGTAATGACATTCACACACATTTATATAGGTTATTAGTCAACTATGTAAGAACTGCTGACAAAGCATCAGAGGCTGTAAACATGATCTGCTAAGAGTTATGTCCTGGGTTCTAATTCAATAAGAGGATACATTCATGGCTCCCACCCACTCAATAAAAAGAAAAAAGAAAAAGAAACAAAAGGAATCAATACAAAGGGGAGTGCTGGAGACCATACAGCAGCAATTTTAACTATCAGTATCTTATTAAGCTTCTGATGTTTTGGCCCATGTCTTTCCCCAGATCTCAGCCTTGGTATGATATAGTAAGTCCACCCATGCACATTACCAGAGGGCAGATGATGGATTAAATGAGCAGTGAGTGAAATATCAAATTACATATTCTATAAATTGAATGCACAAGCATGGAGATGTGGTTAGGCCTATAACATTGAGACCAGATTTGCCCCCCGATTTGGGGGAGCTATAGTTGCAAATGTAACTAGCTACAGCTCTATGAATTCTGGATGTGCACCAGAATTCATTGTCACTTGGAATCTTTGATGAGAAGGTTCTATAGGAGAAGACTGCTGGGTGTCAGGCTCATTTATCAGGTCCCTCAGGTCACTGAGGTCACATGTGACTTCCAGAATTCATAGAACCATAGTTACATTGGTAACTCTGATTAACATTGTTGTCATACGAGCTGGGGAATGAGAAAATTGTCTAAAAACCAATAAAATAAATAATTTCTTTTACTTTGTGCATTTAATTTACACTATTCATAAACTCAGAACCAAAATCATTTTATTTTTTATTGTTGAATTGTTTCAAAAATAAAAGCATTACAAATGAATTTGTCTTATAATTTGCCCGAAAATTGATGTATCCAAAAAGTGACAGCTCAGAATTGGGACACTTGCTCTAGTGGTTCCATCGCTTTGTATTGTTTGGTAGAGATACAGAAAAACTTTGCTCTCTGCATAAAAGAACAATACCCATTAACCCATTAGAAAAATTAACAGGTGCCACATCTTCATGGAAGTTTCAGTGTCAATAACACGGCTGATGTGTCATGAAATCAGAGCTCAGAGCTCACTGCCTCAAATTAAACAGTAGACTGTCACATTTGTAATGCTTGTGTCTATTTGAGTAAGATAATACTTCATTAAAACCCCAAATATTAACTTTCTAAGTGAGAAATTAGTGTGGTGTGGGCTGTGTTAAAGTCATTACTCTGCACAATTTACAATTAGCTATCTGCCCTCACTTTAACTCTTCTTCACCTGAGAGCTCAAAACTTCCAAGAATATCAAATATATTTGGCAGTATTTTTGCACATATAATTTTAATTAATTTACATTCATTTATAAAATTGTTCAAGGAGGCGAAACAGGAGCTCTCTGACTATAATGTTCCTTTGAAATCCCAGCGCCTTCTAACTAAGTTCTCAATGGCTGACTTGTACCAATTCCCCTGAGAAAGACTGTAAAAGACAGCACTTGCTCACCAATTTAATGGTCTTCTTTGATTTAAGTTGACTGTCATCTGGTGAAGAGATGATTGCATGTTTGTCCTACTAGTTAAAGTGTAACAGCCACCTCACATGAGTTTCGTATGGGATGCAATGTTGTCAAAGCCATACTTTCATCCCAGCAAAGTGGCACTGTGGTTTTATTTTGGGACACAGGGAGGCAGCGTGCTCTTACAGAAACTGAGTCACTGACTTCTTACAACATAAGACAATATGAAAAGTAGAACATATCATTTTTATTATTCATGTGGATATACAAAAGATACATGCACTGGTATTGACATAAATATAGTAGGATCACCATAGAAAAAATTATAAAAAAAGGAAAAATTACACATGGCAGCTTCCACTGAAACAACTCAACTATATAATGTAAATCGCACCATATGAACATGTAGTTTGGTCAGTGAAACAAAATTTAAATCAATGCCATGAGGCATCATGCCATGCTAAATTTGCTTATCAGTGGACTGACTTTTTCTGATGTAGTATGGCGTATGATATATAACATAAAAGAAGCTTTAGTGATCAATGCGGAATAGTCAGTTTAACCAATACATTAAATTGATGGTAATAAAAACAATGAAATGAGAGACCCAATTGACCAAAGCAGCACAATAATTAGTCTGTTTTGATTACTAAATGCTTATTAACTGAGCATGTGTAGTCTGCCCAACACCGTAAAAGACAACTTAATCCTGCAAGGTCTTTTTCTTACAAAACCATTCAGGACCATATTTCCACATTTGCATGTTTTCTCACCACGGACAGTTTGGCATTCAGCATACAGATACTTGTAGCTCTTAACAATATATATAAAAAGCATGTCAAAATATTGTCACACAAAATATGATAATAATAAGGCACAAATGGGAGTCTTTAGTTGACAAAGAATCATTAACTGTCATAACTATTTTAAAACAAACTACAACTTAGAATCAAAATGTACAAATATCACAATTTTGTTAAAAGTCATTGTTCTTCTTATTTAACTCCTTATATTGAAAAGTCACCTGACGCCAGCTTCATTTTGACAGTGGCTTCAGCTTCAATCTCTGTGGTGACACTAGTGTATTTAAATCTGATGTGGCTTGGATTATTTGTGTCACTCACGTCATGTAAGAATAGCACCTTGAAGCTTCATTAGAAGCTCAAAGTGAATAGATATGTACATAAAGTATGCACATAAAACGGGCACTTCTTTAGCACATATGTATAAAAATTCACATATGATCACATGATGCATGCATGTATGCACATCCATGCAAACAGTTAACATCTGAGAATGCCACAGTAATGATGCATGAAATGAAATCACGATGACAAAAGTAGCAATTCCAAATATATCTGCTCAACTACGTTTACTAAATTAATATGCATTATTTATTCTGTACAGAAGAAATGGAATAAAAATGATTATAACACACGTGACATGATTTACTAGTGATTAAAGCCATCGCAAAATTTACCACAAGAACCACATGAATTATTAACATTTCTTTGGGTGTTTTTTTTTTGGCATTGAGCATCACACAGCTACTGATTCACTGTTCTGTATGTTATGAGCAAATCCTTCAGATATACCTGAGCCCCCTGAAAGACACTGTAGTGCACCATGGCACTAGCACAGATCATTACATCATTTGGGTTGAATATGATTGCCTGAAAATGTTAAAATGATTATCTTATCTAACTATAATTTCATAATAATGCCCGGCATACAATTGTAGACCCTACCCATCCCGCAAAGGACACGGGATGGGCATCTTGAGTAACTCAAGGCTATTGTCTCAACACAACAGAAATTCCTGATGACGCCAATAACATCCATCAAGACACTTAAAAAGTCCAAGGATTAAAAAAAAAAAGAAAAAAAAAGAAATCTTTAAAAAAAAACAACTTTAAAACCACAAAGAGCTATAGCACTGGCATATGCTGCTGCCATAACTCCTTTCACTACACCATGAACTGGGTGTATCCCTCAGCACCTGTGACGATTACATCCATCCAGATCCTCATGGCCTCAGGAGAGGGAGCAACCATGTAGTAGACCCTGTCGTGAGTCTTAACACTAAAGGTCAGGGAGGGGTTTGGACTCTGAAGGAGAGAAAGAAGAAGAGATGACGATGAGAGAAAAGGATGATGTATGGTAGGATGAAAAAGAATAAAAGAAAAAAAGTGAAGAATTTACAAGTGACGGGAATTAGAAGAAAATGTTAAAAAATTAAGACAGGGTTATTTGCATGCATCACTTTTGAGGTAAAATATTTACAAAGGATGTAAACACATACCTTATGTGCACTCTTCAAGTGATCATAATACACTTCTTCAATAGCTTGAAAATAGATGACTCCTTTCAGCTTGACTTCATGCTTGTCTGCAGTAGATGTAACATAAAAAAGAAATGTATAAATATAAATGTGTGTAGCATGTTCACTTTTATTTATATTTTGAATGTATGTAAAATATAATGCATACAAAATTGCCATTATATTCACTTACAGTGGATTCAGAAAGTATTCAGACCCCTTCGTTTTATTTTATTTTGATTTAATTTTTTGCTATTTTTGCCCATGAATCTGTACCCAATAACCCATAATGTTAAAATAAACATAGGTCTTTTAAATTTTTTGTAAATGAAAAAAAATCAAAAACTGAAATAGTTATTTACAAAAGTATTCAGATGCTTTGCTGTGGCAAGATGGCACTCCAAACTGTCAGGTGCAACTGGAGAGTTGGTTTTGCGGCAAAACTGAGTAATTGGACATACGTAGAGAGGTTCTTCAGGAAAACCTGCTCCAGAGTGAACGCGACCTGAGACTGAGGAAACGGTTCACCTTTCAGCAAGACAATGACCCAAATCCAGGTGTACAAAGCTTGTGGAGATGTACTCAAGAACACTAACTGCTGTAAATACTGTCATGGGGGCCTCGACAAAGTACTTTTAGAATTAGAAGTCTGAATACTTTTCATAAATGAGAATCAGTTTTCTTCTAAAAACATATTTTCTTTATGGGTTTATTGAGTGTAGACTGATGGGCTAAAATGGCAATTTTATCCATTTAATCACGTGCTCCTCTATGTACAGGTATGCTCTGTATGTATTTGTATCACAACAGTTGTGTCATTAACGTAATTGCGCACAGATCGTCCATTCTACCTGCATAGTAGGAAAGTGTGCGCCGGTTGCGGTCAAAGACAAACCAGCGTTTCTTCCAGGTTTTGATTTTGCCTCCCATCTTGATCAAGTAGCCTCGACAGGTCTTTTCAGAGATGGACAAGTGGAAGCATGTGTCTGTGCTGTGGCCCGCTGACTCAATGTGAGCCCGCAAGTCAAAATCGTCCTTCCTCACGGGCAAGTACCTTGTCAAGGGCCGCGACTGTATGGAAGAGTGAATGGGCTCATTAAAAAGGAGAGAGAACTGGTTCAAGCAATGACAATAATGTATCTATAATCTCTTTTGTGCTTATACCACTGATACATCCCATGCAGATGGAAGTGAATGCTTCATCAAAAAAGGTTAAATTCCTAAAAAGGTAAAATAAAGTTCCTAATTGTCGTAGGGTATTAAGTGCAGCATTGACATTTAGCCCTTTACAAATTACTGGTTGCAATGAGAGTTATACAATTTGAGATGTGAGTTTACAGGTGGCTAAAAAGCATGCTGTATCAAAGAATTTAAACATAGCGACGAACTGCTGCTATTTTCTAGTCATAAATCGCCCTTTTCGAGTGAAGCACAAATCTTTTAAGCTCCCATCCTCTTTGTTTTTCCTTACCTGCGCCCTCTGTTTCTCTCGCATTTTCACCTCACGGTCAATGAGTTTTTGCCGTCTGCTCGTCTCCTCCTGCAGCCTTTTCTCCAGTTCCTCCCTTCTCTTCCTCTCCTCCTCCAGCGCCTGCTTTCGCATCTCCATCTCTTGCTCCTGAAGAATAATTAAATTTTAGGCGAATTCAGCAATTTATGAAGAATTTTAGCAGTTAGTGTCCCTGTGTCTTTAGACTGTGGGATTTATAACAAAGTTAAAAATTAGGGGACATCACTTTTGCAGGAAGTCTACTGAAAAAAGCCTAAAATCATTGTGATTGTGATTTTATCTCATAGTAACCTTGTGTTCGAGGAGGCGGTTCTTCTCAGCCTGAGCCTCTCTCAGCAGACGCTCCATCTCTTCTAGCTTGGCCACATTTGACGTACTGGCACTGCAGCACACAAACACATACAACACAAAGACACTGAAATGCACTGCAAATGTGTCGAAATAGAGTAGCTAACCCTAACCCCCAGCAGTAAACATGACAAACTGAACCCATTTTTCTCTATTGTAGGCTCAGAGCCACAATAGTAGATATTCAAATACAGTTAGCTTTCTACTAAATGTAATACTGAGACTGTGGTAGAGTATGTTTTGTGTTACTTGCACTAAGTGGAATACATATTTGAGAAAAAGACCCTTGGTGTGGGTATATAAACTTCCATATAATATTGTGTATGTGTACATACGACACAGGATACTGCTACACTCTCCTAAGAATACTCCTGATTATTAACTGATTATGTGTATGTGTGTGTACTTGTAGATTTATCTTTGTGAGGACCAATTTTAGCATAGTATAAGTGTGTTCAATTCAATTCAATTCAATTCAATTTTATTTATATAGCGCCTTCCACAATCAAATTGTCTCAAAGCGCTTCACA
>JBBMJY010000013.1:11625252-11635983 GCA_037833715.1 Toxotes lorentzi
TACATACACATATATATATATATATACATACATACATATATATATACACATATACATATATACATACATACATACATACATATATATATATATATATATATATATATATACATACATACATACATACATACATACATATATATCTCGCGAGTCAAGAGGCTGTAGATTTTCAGGCCACACAGCTCAAACAGTAAATCTGCTGCCATATTCATAGTCTTGTTCATCCTGTATCAAGTGAACAGTTGGTATAATTCCATTCATCTAGAAAGTATTCAAAGCCTTCACTTTTTGCAAATATTACATTTAATTGTTGTTATTGGTAAATTGCCATTTTGGCCAAAAATATGTAACCAATAATACATTATGACAAAGTGAAAAAATGTTTGTAGAAAATGTTGCAAATTCATTAATAAATCAAAAATTGAAATCTTGCATCAACGAAAGCATTCAGATCTTTAAATCAGTACTTTGTAGGGTTGCCTCTGGCAACAGTTACAGCTTTGAGAGCTGTCAGATTGGATGGGAAGCATCTGTGAATTGCCATATGGGGTCTGGGCTTTGGCCGCACCACTCAAGGACTGTTAGACTTGTCCTGAAGCTACTTCAACGTTGCCTTGGCTCAATGCTATGGGTCATTGTTGTGAAAGGCGAAGCACAGCCCTAGCCTCAGGTCGCATGCTCTTTGGAGAAGGTTTTCTTCAAGGTCCCTCTGTATTTGGCTGCATTCAACCTCCTCTCAGTTCTGACCCTGCCCCTGAGAAGCAGGCCCATAACAGGATGCTGTCACCACTATGCTTCACTGTAGGGATGGTATTAGCAAGGCGATTAACCTAGTGTCTGGTGTTTGCAAGAGACAGTGCCCCAAGGGTTCAATTTTTGTCTCATAACACCAGAGAACCTTTTTTTCCTCATGCTCTCAGTCCTTCAAATTCCTTTTGGCAAACTCCAAATGGGTTGCATTGTTACTCAAAGAACCTTGCGTCCAGCCACTCTACCATAATGATCTGATTGATGGAGTGCCGCTGAAATGGCTGTTCTTCCCGTAGGTACTCAATCTCTGCAGAGGACTTCTGAAGCTTTGTTAGTTACCGTTGGGTTCGTTTACTCTGTTTGGCCAGAGGGCACAATTATTTAGGCCAGTCTGCTCCTGGGAACACTAAAAGCTCTAGAAATGGTTTTATACCCCTGCCCTCATCTATACCTAGCCACAGTTTTGATAGGAGAGGGCATTTCATGGTTTGGTTTTTGTCCTGACATGCAGTGTAAATTGGGAAATCTTACATACATTCTGAATTGTGTCCAATCATTTAAATTTACCACAGGTGGATCATTATGGGTTACTGAGCGTAGATTGGTGGACAGAATTTTTTAACTATTTACAATTACATCTATAACACAACAGTGTGTGCAAAAAAGTGAAGGGGTCTGAATACTTTCTGAAGCCACTGTAAATGTAGACAGACATTCACACATGTGCAGCCGCCACACACCCCACCCCCCTCAGCAGCATGTGTAAGATGGGATCACTTGGTGACTGCTATACTCTGTGTAGTATTAGCAGATATATATTTGGACCTGAAACAGCATGAGAAGGATCAACACCTATCAGTTAGTCACATGACCCCCTATGTGTGTCTCTGAGCAGCATATGTATTTTCAATATTACAAACACAAATACACCTTGGGAAGGGAAATGCATGCTCCTGGCTAAAACCCATGTTTAATGTACACATTTATGGGAATGACATAATGCGAAGGGTTTTAAAGCACTTTTTTTTCTCCTATCAGTTACAATATGTTCCTCCCTATGCCCAATACTAACATCACTTACCAGTGAGTCAGAAAAGAACTTCAAATACTTTGCAGAAGCTGCATCATCAAACACCTTAGTCTGTGGATTAAAGCTCTCTGCATTTAGGGTGCCCTCTCATCTCTTGACCCACAAGTACGTTAACAGGCTCTTGTTCTCTGTGTCGACCATTATGAATCTCTGAGAAGTGTCCTGCTCAGTCTCATTGTTTTTACAAAGAAGCGTAGCCTGTTAAATACCTTCTCTTTTTCCTGTTGAGACTTGGTCTCGAGGTCAGTCATCTTGTTGTGAAGTGCCTCCAGAGCATCTTTTTCCTGCTGGAGAGCGGCTACCTCCGACTCCTGCTCAGCCTCCACCAGAGCTCGTTCAACCTCCACCTCAGATAAAAACACACCAATAAGTTAGCCATTTGTACTGATTCTTTCTCATTTGAAAGTTCTATTTTTAGAAACCGAGCTTTTTTCAAAGTGCTGGTTTGTCCTTGCTTTTCACCTAAATAACATGTCAATGAACTGAAAACAAAGAAATTGAAATCTCTTTCAAACTTAACTAGACTTAATATTAAACACAATGAGCTGGTACAACAGATATTATTGTCCTTCTGTCCTCTCGCTCTACCTCTCGGGCAGATTCCTCCATCTGGTTGTCCAGCTCTTTGATCTTTTTCTCCAGCTCCTCTATGTTGTTCAGCACCTGGATCCTCTCCTCCTCCACTTGCCTCACTTCCTCCTCTGAAGACCTCAGGTCCTGTCTGCGGCGACGAGCAGCATCATCTAGTGCCTGGTAATAAAGTCATAGACTGAACCATTATTTATATGCATTTAAAACTTCATCACAACCAATAATGGGAATTCATGGTAATTTACTGACAATAATCACTGACACCACAAATTCAATAATGTGGTGACATGATGTGGAATAGATGTACTAACAGCATTCATAATTATACCATAGTTTATGAAAGGCCTCCACTTTCTCCACTTGTTTCCTGTTGGACATGTTTAGTGAAAAAAAAATCTAAATGTTATATAGCAAATAATATTTTGCAGACCTGAAACTGTTTTTAAGTTTTGTGGTGGTGAAGTAAAATTTCCTTTGGCAAATTTCACTAGTTTTACAGCAAAATGAAGATGAATGGAAACCAGCACACAAAAACATCAGCTGTCAATTCTAAAAGGTAACACTTAGCCTGCTCTAATTTAATAAACGGGTGGCAAATATCTCATATCTGTGTATGTGAAGGATGTGTATTAAGAGGAGTGATCCTTTTCCAGAAAGAACAAGGTGCCTTAATCCTGATTAATCTCTAAAGAAGCTGACCAAAGTCAAAGGAGCTACTCTCGCAGTCTTGTACTCCGGAACGCACAATTAACATAAATTTGATTTGAGAATAATTTCTTATTATCAGTGTCAATGTTCACGAGATTCAACACTGCATCTGGACTTCTAAACACATCACTGCTTAACCACAGAGGGGAAAGAGTAAAAGCTATGATTACCAAAAAAAGTAGTCCCCTATGACATCAAATTTACACCCCATCACTAAAAGAAATGCCTGTTGTTGCTGAGCATCCAACCCATGTTAAGCTCTTGTCAGATCGAGGGTCATAAACTTAGATGAGTAATCTGAATTAAGGCATCAGTCCCTGTTCAATGCTTGACATCACCTACAAGATGTTATAGATAGTGAAGTACTTCATGTGTACATGTGGAGCCATTCTTGCATTCACACAAATTAGACTGCATTCTAATTAGCATCCAAAGAGAAGTCCCATTTCTTATACCTCACTGGTCCTCTGTGTACGTGGAGAAGGTGATGGGGCGAAGCTTCGCAGACCGACGGTTGGTGATTCTGCCCTATTGTCCCGTTGACCGCTTCTGCGCCTCTGCCGTAATTGTAGATCATCATCGTAGTAACCATTCTCTGACCCAGGGGAGGTCATGTGTCCATTGCCTGCTGAAAAGTCTGAAAAGACAGACGGTGTGTCGTCATCGTCATCGTTCAGTTGGAGCTTCTCCAGCTCCTGGTTGATCTTTTGGAGGTCCGCCACAGCCGAAGTAGGACTTGTAGACATGGTACCTCCATCCCTCTCGACCTGGCCCAGCTCCGAACACAGAGACAATATGGTCTCTAGTCGCTGTCGCTCCTGAGATAAACACATGCATATAAATACAAACATGAATTACAGTGTGTGCAAATACAGTAGTGTCAACTAATCCTTATTTTTGTTCATTAAGATGTGTCAAACAGAGCAAGCATTTTTGACCTTATGTAAACTTAGGTTACTTTTTGTTACATTTTGCAGTTTTTCATACGGATTCTGACTTTTTATTTCTTCATCTACACAGATATGTTTTTGAAGTGGTTAAAACAAATGCAAAAATTGAACATTCTGTTATGCTCCATCCTAGAGAGTCACAACAGCTACAGTATTATTCATTTCCATCTTAAAATCAAGTTTCCAAGTTACCTGAGGAAGCATCGTAGAATTCAGTCCCTCTCGTTAAAATGTCCTTGTTTAGTCCAAAATATAATCCGAATTATCGTTTCCTCTATATCATTTGCAGAGAAATAATTGTTTCCCCTCACTGGGAACTCCTGGAGCAAGAGTTCCCCTTTCCTTTCCCCTGCTTTTCTGCCTGCCCAAACACAGCTAGACGAGGAGTTGTGGAGGCAGCAGAGTGTCAAAATGCACCCTTATAGGTTCAGAGGTAACTTCTCTGAGAAGCAGGGAGAAGTATGTATGCCACACGGAAAGTCTGTGTAAGTAATATTAGAAAGGGAAAGAAAAAAAAACTGTGCTGACTAGGGGTGTTTGTATGCGAGTCAGTGAGAGAACGAGTGAGCTAATGAGAAGGAAGACAGCTGGCAACTTTGGTCGGCAGTGTAAACGAGAACGAGCCATGACTCTAAACATAGGAATGTATCTGTGTGTACTGCCACCAAGGAAACAAGACACTTTCCAGGGAACTGTACTATAGGAAGGAATCTGAGTCAGGTGAAGTTTGGACTGTAAGAGTATTGAGACAGTCATGGAATGAGATATCCTATTTTGGAAAAGCATCATGGCACTACACATAAATTACATTATTTTAATGGCTCTACATTATTGTAGTGCCATGATTATTTTTAAATTATATATATAAATACAAACATACACACACACACATACACATATATATATATATGCTTAATTACAATAGAAATTATTTGTATATATGTGTGCATGCACATAAACAAACAGCATAGAAGTATGTAATGTGAACCAGGGACTGAGACAAAACAAGCCAGTGTCAGTTTGTCACCTTGTTCTATTCTAATGGCAACAAGCCTCTGTGGAGCCCTTACAGTAATCAGCTGTCAACCAGAGAGAGACAGATGGAAGGGAAGACAGAGAACAAGGACAGTAACTGGTATGAAAAAGAAGATGGAGGGAAGGACAGCGCGAGAGGAAAGAAAGACATGGAACAAGTTAGGAAATACAGTATGAGAGGGCACTTTACACATAATGTACAAAAAGAGGAATTAAAATGTTTTTGCTTTTTCTATCCCACTGTGCTTTTCAGGTGAAATAAGAAGTATCAAGTCTTTTTGATGGTAATAGAAATTCTTTCCCTAACCTTACTGTATTCTTTTATTTCTCATGGTTACTTGTCGATGCTCCCCTGTTAATAGAAACCATAGTTCTGCTCTCTTTTAAATTCTGTGAATTCCAAACTATTTACAATATTAAGTCAAGCTGGCTAAATGCCAACTTGTAGATATGGAGTGTTGGAATGCATTAACTGAGACTTAATACAACCTCACCAAATACGCAGAAGCTGTTCATGGGTAAATGGCACAATTGGTGCACAAGTCAGCCACTGTTTTTGTGTGTCTCTGCAGTTTTCCTGCACTACCACTAGAGGGCAGACAAAATTAAGACAATGAGAGAGAATTGAAACTCAGAGATGCTGCTAGTGGCTTGCTTACAACACCTAGTCCATATCTGATCTAATTCTAGAAACTCAAATCACTGTTTGAATTTAAATGCATTACTCACTATACCTAACAGGAAGTTGCAATCTTTGAAATCGGGGCTCAGACTAAAATTAACTGGTTGTAAATTAAACCAAATAAAATGCAACACTGTGGGGTCTAAATAAATGTTCCTTTTTGGTACTGGGCAAAGTTCAAATAGCTCTCTGATGAGAGCAGCCGAGGCAGGTCCACAATATTCCATCTTGCTATTATAACTACAATCCACAATATCTGGAGGCCAGCCGAAAGTAAATATGAATCTTATGAAACACAGTTTGGTTTGTATAGAATCCAGAAAACTATTTCTCACAGTTCAAGAGACACCAGTTCGCTTAGCAGAATGTGACTGTGTGAAAGACAAGGACATTTAAAGAGAGAAGGATAGTGGGATGAGTCCAGCTGTCATTATATATTCAGCATCTGTATGTTTATCCACCTGCTACAGGATAACTCTGCTCTCTAATCTTCTTTAGTTTCTCTAACCGACATCTGTGTGAGTGTGACAGATGTGTTCTGTGGCTCCTCGGTGGACCAAACCACACTGGGCGGTTCTCCAGATGACTGACATAAACACGCACTACACATACACAAACAGACACACACACACACACACACACACACAATCCAAGCATGGGGTTAAGAATAGTCCTGTTAGTATCGGTTAGCTGCCAGAGGCATCTGTGTGAGTGGTAAACCTCACTTTGTGTGTATGTTAAGCTCCCTGGGAGAGTATGCTTGAGAGGACAAGGAGGAGGTCAGTGATGAAGGGAGGCATTCCTAAACTCGTACCACTTCTTGTGTGCTTTTGTGTGACTGCATGTGTATGTAATCACACAATCTTCCACTGCAAATCAAAAGATATATCCCTATCTTCTTTCATCTTAACAGCAACAAATTGTTCACCTATCAACTGTCTGATCATGTGTTAGCATAACTGGAGGTTATGGGGAAAATATGCCGTTCTCTGTATGAATGGAGACAAACAAACAATAGCAAAAACACATTCCAACTCACCAGTCTCTCCACCTCCTGCTCACGCAGTCTCTCCTCTTTTTGGCGCTGGTGGTAGTCAGTCAGTTCCTCCTTCCCACTCAGTGAGCTGATACTCCCCCTTCTTTCCCTGAACCCCCCTGGGGGAGTCACTCCTGCCTTTCCAAATGACAGCCTCCTTTCACCCAACCCTATCCCAGGCTCCAGCCCTGCCTTCCCAAATGAAGACTTCCTTTCTCCGAGACCAAGTCCCAGGGTGCCGGTGAATTCTACCTCTACCCCTCGCCTCTCTCTGTCCCCGAAAGACAGCTCCATTCCCTGGGAGACTCCTGGGCTGGCCAGCCGTTCTGGGTCTGCAGGGCTGGAACTTGTGGAACTGATGGAGCCCACTGAGCTAGAGGAAGTCAAGCTGAGCTTTTTGGCCACACGAGGGGAAGAGGAGCCCCCTGCCCTAGATGGGATGGTCACATCTGGTGGGGTTGTTGTGGAGGAGATGGGCAGGTTGGTAGAAGGCAAGTTTTTAGTGGAGGAGAGGGAAATAGACACAACACCTTCTCCCCGAGCTGTGGTCTGGATTTCATTTCTGCTTGAGGCCTGCTGGGTAGAGATACTAGAGTTGTGGTTGAGGTCAGGGCTGGCATTCTGGCTATTGTTGTTGTAATGGTCTTTGCTAAATTTGTAACTCCCAGCCATCTCGGATCGCCGTGGGGGCAGCGTAGACAAAGTCATCACTTTGTTGTTGTTGTCATGAGGCGACGAGGAGGGGCAGAGGCGTGGCAATGAGCGGCTGTGCCCTCCTCCAATCATCCCACTCAGCGAGCCTGCTGAGTATTTCCTAGTTCGACTGCTGGGTGATGGCTCTTGGTTCCCACAGCTACGACGTCCAAGACGGGGGCTTGAAGGCATGCTGACTGCACCTCCTGTCGATGGAGTGCGGGATGAGGAGGAGGGAGGAAGAGAGAGGAGGGAGGTACTAATAGCAACAGAAGTTGAAGAGCCTCCACCATTCCATGTGGATAGCAAAGGAGAGGTGCCCTGGTTGTGGAGCCGCCGGCTATCACTAATGCCTGAGGTACGGGAGGCCGGGAAAGGAGGATCAGATCGACGACCGGGGGAAAGAGGGGGGGCAGATTTCAAAGACATGGGTGTGCGATCTGAGCCATACAACCGCCTTGCCTGTTCCTGATAGGCTGATGAGGATGTGGTAGGACTCGAGATAGGTGTGGTGGGGGGAGACTGAGTGACAGAAAAGAGAAAAACAAATACAAATACAAAGAGAAGATAATGGCACTGCTTTAATAGATTTATGTTCATTCTTGTGCTGAAAAGTGCAGTAGTGCCTAGGATAATGGGTAAACCCTGGTTAACCCTGTTTATCCCAAGATGAACATCCAGGCTAACCATACAGACTTCACAACTATTCACAAACTCTGTTGAAGCATGTTATAGGAGGCAGGATGATAAACCCTGTAGTGAAGCTAAATGATGGCTGACCTGTGTCACGCTGAAGTAGGAAGGGTTAGCATTCCCATTGGCTCTCAGGCTGTTCTCCAGGGCAATCTTCTTGCGCTGCAGGGTGTCCATCAAGTCCCGGAGTTCGGAGGCGGATCGCATGCCCCTAGCATTGCTGGTGCCACCCATCACTGCATAGCTATAGTCACTACTGAACTTCAGGTAGTCTGGAGAGGGCGAGAGAGAAAATGGAAAATAAAATAAATGGAAAACATGTGAAAGCATAGATACACAAATACAGGTGAACATTCATGGGTAAGAGAAAAAAGATAGAGATACAAAGGGGAGTAACTAGAGAAATTTATGTGTAAAGAGAAATAAAAATGCAGATACAAAAAAGTGTATGAATGGGATAACACATAGAAATGTATAAAGATATGAATGGACATTACACTTGCTCTGGTCTGGTCAATCAGTCTGAGGAAAACTGAGAAAAAAAAATCTGTAACAAGAAAAGAAGAAGGAAAAAGAAGGAAAGGTAAAGAACCACAAATGGTGGCAGAAAGAAGAGAAAAATAGAGAAGTTGTATGTGTACCTGAAGCTGCAGCTATTCATAAATGGGGTCCTTTGGCAGAACAAACCCAACCCAAACAATCCACAACTGGCAACAAATCCCCCAGATTAGGAGTCAATACACACACTATATGCAAATACACACTTACACACAAACCCATCCATCTGATCCAAGAAAAACAGTTTAACCCTAACTCAAGTTTAGTTCCTTAGTATAGGATTTGGGGAAATGAAAAAGACCACAAAATATTCTGGAATACCCTCAAGAGGCCCCCCGCCCTTCCTGAAACCTTTTATTTAAAGTAGATTCAGCAGTGAGAGTTTTTTTTTTCCAAACCTCAACTGAGTCAGTTTTTACTTCTTCCCTGCTAAATTTAACTAGGAAATATCAGCCAAACACAATTTTTTTAACAATATGATGCTAAGATCAGCAGAACTTCATGTGATTGATAGCTCTAGTTCAATTTTGCTGTACATAACTCCAAAAAGCCTAATCCCTAAATATTATCCTGTCATCAAAAATGTAGGTAAAAACATTTGGGTAGGGGAAAGCAATCTGTTAGAAACCTGCTCAGTGCTTTTTTTCCCATCATCTGTGGTATAATATGGAAAAGGAGCTATTACAATGTTCAAGCTTAGACCACCCAGTGTTTAACTGCCACACACTCCCACACACAAAAGCTGTGGCTCCGCCTGAGAAAAACACACAGATGTGTACGCTGCATGTGTACATATGCCAAGAGTGTACACATGTGTTAAAGAATTCAAGCACAAGTGAGAATATTCAACTCCTACTGCTTAGATGAGTTATTTTGAAACTAGAGTACCTAAAAGTGTATGTCATAGCTGAGCATAAGCCTGAGAAAATGTCAAACCTTACATGGTGGAGAAAAATGGGGCAGAAAATGAAAGACATCATAAGATGTAGACACACACACGCACACGCACACATACACACACACACACACACACACACACACACACACACACACACACACACACACACACAGAGACACACGTTCGTGTTTGTGTCCATACATGGGCAGATTTATACTGGAGGCCTGGTGTGCATCAACTTTCCACTATCAAGTCTATTTTCTTCTATGCCAGGCCACTCTTGCTTTGTGTGAGTCTTCACTTAAGGTTCACATGTCAGAGTGGGTGTCTTGGCAATCCGAAAGGCAACGGTAAAGATTTTGGCTGCCTGTAATAACACATAAATGTGTGTGTGTGTGCAAATTTGTGAGAGCGATGCAAGTCATTTCTATGAAAACATCAGAGGAGAAGCTGGGGGAGAGAGGTACATTCCTTGTGTCTAGGAGTTAAAAAGGAAAGATTCCACTGATGGCATGCTCGCACACACATACACACCTTGCTCACAACCCAATTAATCACTAAGGTTAGACTACAGAGTCCAGTTGAATCACCAATGCAATGGAGATGACCAGATGACAAAAACATTTCATTACACGAATTTAAGTTATAGCAGGTGGGTGACAGTGAGAGCATGTATTTTAGACAGACATTTGAGAAGGCTGAAAGATATACCTTCACCCACCCAACCTGTTTCTTTTTCTAAAACACACACAATAAAGACTAACATCCCAATCTCACACACCTGTCTGTGTTGTGTCTACCTTTAACTAGATTTTTGCAGGGATTGATGTTATATCAGGAGAAGAAGCTAATGGAGAAGGTGGCAAAAAAAGATGGTGATGTGGCAGAACAAAGGCAGAGAGGAGGAACAAAGAAAAGGAAACAGGGATTAAGTGCAGTTCAGGGGTCAAGGAAAGGTTTTTGTAGAGCCCCTGTGTGTGTGTGTGTTTGTGTGTGTGTGTGTGTGTGTGTGTGTGTGTGTGTGTGTGTGTGTGTGTGTGTGTGTGT
>JBBMJY010000013.1:11636971-11647003 GCA_037833715.1 Toxotes lorentzi
ACACACACACACACACACACACACACACACACACACACACACACACACACACACACACACACACACACACACATAGTATCTTTGCTCTCTTTGTTCTTTCAGGCATTACAATAAACCTCCACAATGTTAGCATGTGTGTAAAAGGCTAAAAAAGCACCTCCTTACTAGCTCCACAGTTACATCAGATTCCTTGGACCTGAAGTTAGACATAAACACTGAAGTAAGAGGGGGATAGCAAAGGGGTGAGTGGAAAAAGACTTGAATGGAAAAATCTCAGGAGCATTTTTCTTTCGTTTCCCTTCTTTCATTCTCATCTCTGCTTTGCCCTTTTCTTTCACACTCTTCACTCAATGTACAGTTTCATGAACACGTCCACCAAAAAGTGGTGTTAATGGTATTATTTAAAATTACAGTTTAGCTAAAGAGGTCATACCTGTCTCGACATTGCCTTAGAGTGCCTAGAGGGCAGATTTTTTTTTGTCTTCAAAGCTGCAATTTCTCAGCACAGGGGAGACCTGAGCGCAGCAGCGAGGTGGAGCTAACACCACACGCATGAAAACAGCGTAAGAAATGTTTAGTCTACACAGCTGAACTCTAAACGTCTCAAATATACTCATGTAAACACAATCTTGCAGGTTTGGGCACAGCTTATGAGCAAGTGGCATCACAATCTTTTGATCTAAAAGATGTGTGTCTGAAGAAAAAGAGAGGAGCACACACAGACGCACAAGTCACCTTGTCAGCTAGTGTGAACAAGATCTAATAATGTGTTTCTCATCGCCAGACATGAGTAATGTAAGTGTACGTTTTCATAATGCTCCATGTATGTGTGTGTGTGGGAACATGTCTTTTAATGGTGTCTGCCTAATGACTCCCAGTAGCTCATAGCATTTAGCGTTCCAGCAAACACACAGGCATGCACACACACACACACACACAAAAAGCCAGCTCTCGTAAAAATCTAATTTCCTACCCTCAATAGCCTCGCCATGTGCAACCTTTAAAGTGGAGGGTAAAGTGTGTCACCCTTATTTGTTCACAGAACCAACCCCTCCTCTCTTTCTATTCCCTCTCAACTCATTAGCTAACAAACAACTACTAGCTATACCTTCGCATCCTTAGGATAAACAAATACAAGTAGTATGTGTGTCGATGTGACAGAGAGAAAAAAAAAACTTGTTTAATTCCTTTTTTTTTTTTTTAAGACACACACCTGAGTTATTATAGTTAGGAATAAATATCCTAACCTTGTCTTAAAGCCTTACTCCTAAAATCCATCTGTGATACAAGTACAAGGAAACACACAGCATCCCATCATAAAACTCTAATCTTAACTGCTTCCACACAGACTACATTTAAGTGCACTGTCCTAAATAACTTTTCTGTGTGAGTTATTGAGGACACACACATGCTCACCACCCACTACACAGACACGCAAAGACATACCGTACACATCAAAACACATTTAATCTCATTCACATGTTTACTCATACACCAGCAAATTGAGTTTGCCTCCCATGTGGAAGCATGCAGCCCCCCCCAACCAATACACATGCACATACACTCTTCAATAACAATAAAACTTGAAATTAGCCTGTATATACATTTATAGGATAATTGAAAGTTTGTGATCTACAAAGTCAGACCTCAGAGTCTTTGAGGACACAGATGTAGGAGCTGTATCGCGTCTGGAGTCAATTTCTGTCTCTCTGTAGATACGAGCGGACCAAACTACACTCTCGCCACAATGTTTTGGGAAGGGAAACTCAAAACTGTTTCTCTGCTTGGTTAACATAAGTGGAGGAATTGCCAAATTGAGACCACTGGGTCAGAATGAAAAATAAACCAATTACAAAGATCCCATGTTGAATATGTGATGTGTTTGGATGAAACACAGTTACCTGCTAATCGACCACAATCAAAAATTGTGCAGTTGGAAAAACTATCCCCAATGTATATTAGCAAAATGTATGTATTACTTGAGTAATTGGTTGCCTTCAAAATCATGCTATGATCCCAAAAATCTGCACGGTACTGAACTAAAGCTGAATTTACTCAGTCATGAAAAGATGCATATACACACACAGGTCCCAGTGGGAGTGTAAATTGGCCTCAAAACCACAAATTAACCCTCTCTGGGGCACTCGGGTCAGCAGTAACATCATAAAAACAGGCTGGTCTTTCTCATGGGAGTCGATGTAGATTAGCTCAGTCACTCATTTACACTTTTTCAATCACTCTCTCTCACACATGCATTCACATGCATAATCTGGCTCCTCACCAGTTCAGTGGCTATCTTCTAAAATCTTATCCGCAGAGCATCAATCAATCAACCCCACCCCACTTCTCTAAAGCAGAGGTCGATATATATTTCTGCTATGACATTTACTAACCCAAATGTGCAAGAAGCAAGCAGAATAAAGACTCATGAAACGCAATTCATTCCGAATAATGAAGCAGCTTCTGTTTTCAGATGTCAGGTATCCTGACCCCTTATGGAAGTTTTTATTGGACTTTATTATTTTTAACCCACAGTGGATAATCCACAAATGTGTACCAAGATCCACAATAATTTCACTTGTGTTGTGAAAATCATATCCACAAAAATACGGAGAGATTTGCAAATATGTGCAACTTAATTTGTAAACATTTACACATTTGTGGATCCATTTGTACACGTGAAACAGTGTTTCGCACATTTGTGGACCGCTTCTTGTCAATTTGTGGGAATCATGACATTAATGAATCCCACCTTTGTTTGCATTATATTTAGATTCAAGTATGACAACCCTGAACAGCAAGATGTGCTGTGTAAAACCTGCAAAGCTAAAGTCGCTACGTCCCGAGGTAATAAGACCAATCTCTATCAACATTTGAGACAAAACACAGAAAAATTCGACAAGTGCATGCGAATAAAAGCCCAACCAAGTAACGTGAAAGATAAAACTGAAAACTGCCTGAAAGAACCACAACGTACAATCACGGATACATTTGCACAGATACATCCTGTCTTAGGACAGGATTGCATTTAGGACTATGATGATGGTGATGACTGTGTAGCTGTTTTGATTACTCAAATGTAAAGCTACAGTAATAATGGTTCCATCAAACACAGCTGGGCCAACATCTCATTCCATGGTGATGCTGTAATATAAATATAGTGCACATATTATTGTTCTTAATAACTGAGCAAACATGGAACAGGAAGTCCTCAAAATGAAGCCTACTATCTATACTTTGTTGTAGACATTACTTTTTGAAAATGTTTCCCTAGGACCACTATATATTACTCTGCATTATTATATAACCTGAGCCTCACTGTCCTTATACCCAAATGTATTTGGATACAGTGGAATTTGTCCAGTCCCTGGTGCATGATGTAACCTTAGGGTTACAGTTGAAAGATATGGGGCAAACTGGGGCCAAATGAATCAAGTGGCAAAAAAACCCCAAAACAAAACACTGAAACAATAATAAGGTTCTGTTTGTGCACACACCCACCCCCCTGCTGCTTTGACCAGAGCTTACTTTTCCTAGTAAAAATAAAATACACTTAAGTGCAGCAATAAGTGCATGTAAAGAACATTATTAGTGTACTTAAGTGTACAGTTTTAGTCAGAGACATTTGGCAGTTTATTTCAGTTGGAAAGTCCAATGTGCTTGTTTGACTGTTTTTGCGGGAATCCATTAGTGACATATTGCATCTCCTTGACCCTAACCTTAACCATCACAACTAAATGCTTAACCCCAACCCTTACCCTAACTGCAACATAAACCTAATTCTAACCTGGACACTTAACCCTCAAACAATCCTTTGAACCTGTGGGGTCCACCATTTTTGCCCACAAATAAAGTAAAACAGGCCCGGAACAGACAGCAAACCTGGACCGGTGTTTGCATTTAAAGACGATCAAAGGCCTGCCTTCAGAAGGGCCGTCTGTACCTGAATTAAGGCCCTGTTCAGACACAAGGTTAACTTGCATCTCAGGTGATCCAATCACAAGTGGACAGCTCTAAGTACAAATGTGAATGCATCTAAGACGAATTGAGGACGCATTTGAGATCTGATTACTCTGACCACATCTGGAGGCGGTCTGGGCAGCATTTGTCCACATTCTTTTGGGAGTGTGAATGCAAGTGCAAGTGATCTACTAATTTGCCAGTCGCTCTGTATCTGTGACAATGTGACTTTACATAACACAAATAATAAAATACAAGTTTACTGAAATATTTGTGGATCATGGTATATATTTGTGGATTGTCTTCTGTGGGTCACAAATAATAAAGTAAAAATAGCAAAAACTTCCATAACCACTAAGCCTGTCTTCACAGCCTTAGGCGAGTTCTTTGTGTCATATACACCCATACCAGTCTGCAAACCTGCCAGCTAATTTATGACTTCAGCGCACACACACCAAGGTTATTTCCATTAAAAGGTGCAGGCAATATGCAAAAACCCACAGGTTGTGATGGAAAGCTTCCAGAATTTGGCCACAAATAAGGTATTAAACTTCCACCACTCTGTTGGTTGGATTGAGTAGATACACTGATTCACAACTCCACTCCAGCTGAAAGAATATGCCAAGTGAAGCTACACTTTACGGTCTTGTACAATAAAAAAAAAAAACAAAGTTAAAAAAAAAAAAATATTGACAGGCACACATCTGTTCAGTGATTTCAGCTCAATGCATTCATATTTCCACTGATCTATAGAGACAGATGGGACTTATATGGGATGGGGCATAGATGGGACAAATATATATTCCTAGCAGCTTCCATTGTAGCCAGACTGGTGGGCTTTTGATTATTTTAAAAGGAAAGTCAATATATCAGCTGTTAGCAAATGCTGTCTATCCTGGCTGTTAGAAGTAGCTAGAAAATCTAAGACTGAAAACATTGCCCAACATATACCTACCTGATGACAAGACTTGCTGCCAGGTAGTTAATTAAGTATAAAATGTGCTATAAACAGAGAGACAGACAGACAGCTAGCTGGGTAGATAACCAGACGGCAAAATACATCTCCGAAGACACTACCACAGTTGTATAATACAATAGGCTGTATAATTTACATAAATTGTAGGGTACGAGTATAAGGTTGCACACAATGGATACAGTATAGGAAAGTAGAAGTGCGTCAAAACCGTGTCTGAGTAAATGTAACGCTACTTTGTTACTTTTGTTTGAGGAGATAACAGATATCCGTTACATACCTTTTGATTCCCATTCAGTAAGCGCTTATCATTTAAAAAAAATCAGCTTTCTTCCCTTTGACGTCTTTAAAATTACTATAACAAGCCCTCAAAAGTATGTCTAGAAAGAAAAGAAAGATGAGGGGAAAAAAGAATCATATAGCTACTCTCCCGCCGGTCTCTGTGTTGCTGTCTGCCTCCCCCCTCAACGATTCAAAACGACTCCTCACCCGTGTTGACTCTGTGTAGAAGAAAGTTCACGGATTTACCATACACGAGCCCGAGTCTGGGACTGTACCACTTTTCGATTAAAAAAAAGAGGGGGGGCGTTGAAGGCTCGGGATTAACGAGAGCAAACTATTTTAAATCAGGTCAAGAAATATCACGGTTGAAGTGTATGTCTTCAAAACCACAAGTAAGAGAGAAAAAAACACGTGTGAAATCAATTAAAAACCAAATGTAAACTAACACAGTAAGGCGCCAGCACCCCTATCTGTAGTTGGTAGGTTTGAAGACTGTTAGATAGTGAGGTATTTGGCGGACGCCCCCTCACAGCTTGTCTTTGTCTACCTACCTATTTTCCTTCTTTTTCTTTTACATACCTTGGACCAGTGTAACCCCAAACTAACTGGACTACAGAGACAGACTTTAGAGACTGGTTTGATTCTGTCTAGACCATAATCTAATTCGTTTAATTCCTCTTCCAAGACAAAACAATAGAAAAGGCATAGGTACAGATTTGAGCATATGCCAGACAGATTGATTGGTTAGAAAGAAGACTTTTGGAAGGAAAGATAACCCTGAAAAACAAACAAATAAATAAAACTTTTAAGGGAAAACTTTGGCCTCTAGCCTAAGTCAGGGGTCTGTCCATCTGTTTTGTGTTTCTTTTCTATGCTTTATCTTCAACCATTCAAAACCCTATAAGAATAGTGGATATTTCTACCTCTTTCTCAAACTGCATAATTCTGCATAATTTTCCAAACCATGCCCTTTTGACTTTTCCCCCTTTTTTCTCTTTCAGTCTTTTTTCACAATCCCTGCGACTTCACGATGCCCTGGTCTTGTGTGTGTATACACACCAAAGTGAATTTGAATCAGCCAGGCACAGCGGTAAGATAAATAGGCTTGTCAATATTTAACTTAAAATGGCCAGGCTACACAGGACACAATGAGAAGGAGAAAAGTGTACACGGAAAGGATGGCCATACGGAAAAGGAAGCGTCAGCGTACAGCATGTTCTATAAAATAGGGAAAGCAAAAAGAAGGAGTAGAGAATGGAAAGAGCCACGGACGGCAAAAAACTATGAAACAGAAGGAGTTCTGAAGCCATGAAAATCCAGGAAAGTTGGGAGAAGAGAAAAGAAGAGAGAGGAAAGACAGATAAGAGATAAAGTGATCAAGATACTGGAAGAGAAAGATCAGACACAGGCACGGGTGGATAGAAAGATAAGAAAAGAGATACATCAGAATTTGGAAGACTACTCTGTTTGAGTGTATGCATGTGTTTTACCAGTTTTCTGCAGTCTAATATAACAGAATTTGCAGAGTAGTGTGTATCCTCTGCAGTTTCTGGAAGCTGTGACTCATTGTAGAAGGTAGCCATTCCAAACCATGACAAATTAAACCAAACCAGAGGGGCACACACACATGCCCTACATCATTCAAAACACATACATAAACATGTGGAAATCGTCACAGACCCACAAGGGCCTACACACTAATGTGCAAATACACACACAAACATATTTGTTGTTTCCATGCAGAATGTCACAACTTTAACTGTGCCTATACTGTATGACTCATACACATATTGATAGGAATGTGGGTTACCCAAAACCACAAACTAACCAATCTCTCTCTCTTTCGCACACACACACACACACATACACACACACACACACACACACACACACACACACACACACACACACACACACACACACACACCACATACAGGGGTTATGAAATACTGGAAATATGTGCACTTGATGCAATGAATTCAACTTTAGTCCACCCCTGTACTACTATTGACCAGCAGGTGGCAATATCCTAAATCTTGTGAACTGTAGCTCTTACCCTGTGTGAGTGGTGTAGGTACAGTGATTTGTACTCCATCCAAACTGCAGAGGTGACCACAGGGGTCCAGGGTCACTACCCCTCCTGTTACATAATGAGAGGAGGGTCAGGTTTAAACATAATTACAGTGCATACTATTAAAATTTCGAATTACAAGGGAAAGGTGATTCCTAACACACATTTATTTTTTCACACACATGTAGATATTCAAATGCCTTTAGTCTAAAAGCTTAGGGTTATATAATACAATACAAATACAATAATATACAAAATGTGCCACAAAGGAATATCAACTGCATTGAGAGTGTAATTAATCACTTGAAGATCTTTTTCTTTAAACCACCCAATACACTGCATAGGCAGATATCCAGTAAAATTGTTAATTCAACCCAAAGTCATCTTGAAATATTATGTTTCATGCATTATGGTCATTTCATCTGATTCTGTCGTGATTTTGTGATAATTTATTACTTACTGAAATGGTATCAGATTAGTTCTTTACCAGTTTGACAAAGGAGGGGTCACTCTCCCTTGCACACTTAGCAAATGTGCAAGGGAGAGGTAAACTGGGTAGCAAGTACACTCTTGCCAATTCCAAAAAGATACCAGAAATGTATCGAGAGGCCTGCCACAATTCTGAATCCATTTAAGAGAAAATGACACCTAAAAATGACACTAACCTTCATTGATTATGAGACAGTGCTCTGCCTCAATGCCAGGCCCCTCGATAGTGATATCTTGAGGAATTGCAGCATCTTCTCGGCCTATGCGGGTCACTCCTGGAACATTAAGAAATACTTATCAACAATAGAATTAAGAATTAAAATCCAGCTTGACAGTGAATTAGACATTGTGTAGATATGCAGATATATACTCTTGGACAGCATCTTTACAAGTGAAACGTAAACTTATGCCCAAATGCATTTTTGAACTATATGGGTGGTGTGTGATTAAAGAGGCACTGCAGTGCTATGAATTTGAACTGGTTATTCTTCTTCAGTAGACATATTATGGAGAAAAATAGAGCCCCAGTTTGCTAAAAATGGCTTGTTCACATTGTTGGCATTCCTCACTGAAATGGAGGGGCACACCAAGATGGGAGACTGTGAAAGTGTGTGTGGTAAGGGGTTATACAATGAACAATGATAACGTAAAATTTAAAATGTCACAAGGCTCAATCTAAAATTACAGTCAGCCTTTCTACTGCATGTGTAAGCTTTACCCATCATTTTAATATGATTCATACTGTCAAATACACTGTGGCTAAAGTCCTACATATCCTTATAGGGTATGCAACACTATGGAAAACCATATTTCCATGTTGTGGCTTTGTAATCCATGCAAGACATGTTAACTCCACAAAGAGACCTATATGTGAGTTTCCACTGTGAATTTCCACTACTAAAGACAGATACTTATTATCTTTTTATTGCTTTTAATCTAAACGTCAGTCAGTTTGAATTATAACTCCAAGTACTACTGTATCTGCAGGCTACAGAATAATAATCAGTTGTACAAGCGTATCTGTCAGTTCAATATTTGTAGATCCTTATATCTCTGATACCATCTCTTCAATATAATGTTTGGCCCACTAACTAGAATAGTAGTGAAGCTATGGGACTGCTGAGCTGATGAATGCTTATATGTGTGTTTGTGTGTTCATCGTGCATGCCAATATTTGCCACATGGATTTTGTTACATAAAAAAGTCTTGACTGGATCTTTAAATTTATTGGAGTGGGTGCCTTCACTCTGTGTCATCACTGTTACACAACTGTTGGGGTTGCAGACTGTTCAGGATTGTCATATGTGGATGGTTAACTGTGGGTTCAGGCTGTGCATTAATCAATAAGGATGATAATTCAAAAAACAAAAAAATGTAGACATAGTTACTTGTGTAAATATGGGTTTTCAGTCCTCATTTGGGAGAAGAGAAGTATTGGCTTGACTTTACTGTGATCCACCCTAGAGTATCACTTTCCCCTGTCATGTTCAGTTATTCCTCTGCCTCCTTTAGGGATAATGGTACATGTAATAATGTTAGTTCATTTGCTGTGATGGAGACAAAGCTCAGTGAATTGGAAACGTGGCTCCGCACCATGGAAACCCAATCATGAGGTGCTGTACTTTGCCAGTAGCTGGTGTGAGCTGACCCAGCGTAGCTCCTACTCTCCACCCGGTAGTTCCCAAACAGCCAGAAAGCCAGGGTGGCTGGGTGGATATCTGAAGGAAGCATAGCCCTAAGCAGAAGGTCACATGTTCACCATCAACCAGTTCATGTTTCAAACAGGTTTTCCCTACTCAGCGACACACTCGCTGAGATACAAAATCTGCTAATAACAAACTCTCTTCTGGGGAAGACAAGGTCTGATTAAGAGACAGCCTTCATCCCATGCTGGATGTAACACCTCTCATATCTAGAAAATCTGACCGAGTTTATTAGTAAACCAAAACCATGACAACCCAGAGATGAGAGCAGAAGGCAGGAGGCAGAGCCCTACACGCTTCTCTGCACTTCCATTAGAGCAGTCACCCACCCAAAACCCTATAGGGACTGTGTAGGCCCCCCGACCAGAGGTAAACAGAAGAGGAGTTATATATGAAAACCTAATTAATTAACACAGCAACTATAACAGAACCAAAAATATTAAATGTGGACTATTAAATCCCCCATAGTCAGTGATTTGGTAACTGATCATCACACTGATTTCTCCTGTGAAATAGGAGAAATATATATATATGTGTGTATGTGTATATATATA
>JBBMJY010000013.1:11647108-11689391 GCA_037833715.1 Toxotes lorentzi
TATCCCAGCTGGAAAATGTAAAAAACAGTACTGTATATTGTCCACCCATTGTCAGAATTATTCTCTGAATTCTCTTTTTATGTGAATTAGTTTTTTAGTATGTATATTGAATACGGATGGCTACTATATGACCTGGTGATCCTACCTGAAGAAGTATGTGTTTCTACACAGCATGTGTGTTACCTTCTTTCAGTGGCAGCAGGGTGATTGCCACACTCAGCCTCCCGCTGCCCAGGCTGACTAGATGAGGTGTAGCTGTCTGGACCTTCAGCCCCTTTCCTGTGTCAATCAGGTCCAGGGGTGGAGACTACAAGCATCAGTCAAAGTATAAATGTCAATTTTGCACACAATTTATTTATTTACAGCACTCTTCATTCTTGTGAGACTAGAAAAAACAAAGATCTCAGACCCTTAAAAGTTTCTGCAGAATTATACATTTTTTTCATATTGGTTTGGCCCTTTACTTTTAAATAAAGGGGTTTGAAAAACATACTGTACATTTCATAATGTGTTGATAAATGACATTACATGTGTGATTGTGTGTGTGTATTCTCTAACCTTGGGTTCAACTGGAGATATCTGATCTGACTCTGGTTGGAACATCATCTCAGAGTCCTGCAGTAAAAATGGAGAAAAAAAGCAAATTATGTAAAGTGACCATGCTGAAAGTGGTAGCGTATACACATGTGCAGGGACGGAAATGTTGTATACATGTAAGCAACCACAATATAGAACGCAGGAGTAGGGTCATACAAGTGCACAAAAGTTGCACACATCTGCACTGATAATTATGTCCCATATGTAACTACACTCAGTTACACACACGAAGAAAAAAACAAACAACAAAAAAAAAACAACCGTGCATGGCATCCTCAGCTGCCACATGAGAGGAACTCTCTGTGTGAAAGTGTTCCAAGAGGAAAATACCACTTGAGAGGAAAAATACACACACACACACACCAAAGATGGTTTGCAGTGGGAGCAACTGGTAGAAATGTTCCATGAAAACATTGTTCCCATGATTTGTTGGTCATGGTCTGCCATCAAACTGCCTGGTACTTTGCATGTGTATGCGTTTGTGTATGTATAAGAAAGAGAGGAATATATGAGGTGTATGACACGAGGTGTGTGACAGAGATAGGGAAAGACCATAAAATGACAACTTGAGATCAAAAAACATGATCATGCCATCCCAGTAAAATGGTTGCTTTGGTTTTAATGTTTCTATAGTTTATCTAGAGGCCTTCAAAAATGAATCATATCAAGTAATACACAATTATATTGAAATGCCATAGTTAATTGTGTTTTTCATCCAACTAGGTGCAGGATGAAAGGATAACAATACCCATTACTGGCATGACTGTTCAACACTTAGGCCCTGAGCAAGATATCTTGACAACTACAGACCATACTACCATTAAATTTGAGAGAGATATTCCTGGTCTGGAAAGCATAATTCTTATTAATTTTAACATTTTAGTGCCACCTTAAAGCCAAATTTTCAGAAAGAAAGAAATCAGAATCTTACCAAGCGCTTTCCTGCTCCCCAGAAGATGAACTGTTACCATTTGGAATACTCCATTAGCTTTCCCATTATGTCTGGTTGGGCATTTTTCTCATGCGTCCACCTCAGGACAAACCTCTAGGGGCTTTGGTCTGATGCCTATTTTTATTTTGTGTTGATTGACAGTGAGGTCCCTGATAAAGATAACTTCAAGTTAGAATGTTCAGTGGGTGGGTGTGAAGGAATTTTCCTTCACTGTCTATTTTCTTCCATTTTAGCACTTGCATGTCACTTTCTACATACCATAGTTAATTGTTTTTCTTTAGCATAGCTGTGAAGACGCATCTGCATAATCGGCCAGTTCCCGTTGACAATGACCACGGCAACCAAGGTTATAGTGGAGGTCCTCAGAGATAAGACAGACAGACTGTGCGGCAGAGGAGGTAAACATCTGTAACAAACAGCCACTGTTTCTCAAGGTCATTTAGTTACAAAAGTCTTGTCTTAGTAGGACAGACAGTGGTTTAAATGGGCTGGAATGATCCAGAATGGTGTTCCTGTACCTTTGATTAATCAACCACGGCCTTGCCCTACAATTCGAAAAAAGTCGAAAACAGTCTTGCTAGCTTCTATGTGTGTAAACAGCCATTCAAAGGCACAAACAAATACATACACACCCAGATAGATGAGTAAAACGCTTCACACCAAAGCACAGATAATTGCACCATACAGCAAACCACCCCAACCACATCTCCTTTTGCACCTTCTGTCATCTCTTTCCTTCTTTTTTCTTCTCCCTCCTTCTTATCCTCCCCTCAGTTTTTTAGTAATATTTTTATTTTCTAATTTGTTTTTCCATCCTTTCACTACACTTCTGTCTCCTCAAATGTTTTTCCAACTTCTCCTTCTCTTCTTTTCCCTCCTCCTTCTATACTTTTATCTCTCTCTTCATCCCCATCCTCCTGTCTTTTTAATCTCACCCTCCTCTCATTTCCTTTCTTTCCTCCAATCACCAGCAGAGGAAGCACAAATCAAAGTCAGCTCCTTACCACTTCCTCTAATTCAGTGCCAGCTTCCTTTCTGAGGTCATTTCCTTTGATGCTTTGACACCCGTACTGCCTTTAAACACACTCACACACTACCCTTATAACTCTCTCTCTCTCTCTTTCACACACACACAAATATCCACAAATAAAGTCACACATCAGCTCTTTTCTTATCGTGTGAAGATATGAAGCCCCCACATTCCACTGACTTTTTTTTTTCATCACTCGTGTAGACAAAGCAAACACACCACGTATGATGGCAACATCAGCTAGATTAGTGTTAGGAAGACCAGATGAGAAATTGAGGTCAAAGTCAAATTTCAAAGTTCAAGGGACACTGTTTTGAGTAGAGTGACAATCCTTTTCTCTCCTCTTTTTCTCCTCCCACTTCTTCCCTTCCTCTCCTTTCACTCTCCTGTTCCCTCACAAATAGCCTCTCCTTTCTTTACTCCATTGTTCCTCCTCATTGTGTCTTTGTTGATCTCCTTCTTTGTATAGCCCCCCCCCCTCACCTCCTTTCACCAGGTGAGCTCCAGTTTGGGCAGATCAAGACAAGCCTTTGGCCCTGTTGTGCTCTAGTTAAAGCAGAGCAGTGAGGTGTGTCAAGCCCAAAACCAAAACCAAAAACTTCTGTACATGAACAACATCAGCGATCTAGTTGACGGCTGTCTGTGAAATTTCCACAGGTCTGGAAATGATCATAATAATCATAATAATGATAATAATTAGGGAAAAAAATAGCATGGAAAAAAGCTTAAGACATTTTCAGGTTTTATAAAATATGTCAGTAAATGCCCCATTCAGAATTTTTTATCCTTTTATGTGATTGCTAACAAGTGGTTATATTAGACTATTGAGGTTGCATTAAACTGATCTTGCATTAACAGCCTCATCTTTATACATTGTGATATTGCAAAATATTACTAACTTTCTAAAAGGAAAAGCTTTTTAGGAGGGGATAGCGTGCCAAATCAAATTACAATTTGGAAGTCATGCGACTGTGGTGTAGATTGTTTACAGCAACGTTAGCTTTTTACTTATCGCAATTGTATTTGGACCTCAAAAATCATAGAAGTGGTGTAAGTATCATCAGTTTCTGTTTGTCACAGAACTTATTTTCTGCAATAATCCAAAAGCCCATGAAACGTACAGAACTACAGTGATGCTAAGTTCCGGGTTGGCCTACAAAAATATGTCATCCCTGCAGCACTGTACAGTCTATTAAACTCTATTCTGTAATCAGCAGTAATATTTATATTGTGATCTGTTAACACCATGATAAAGTTTGACTGTAAAAGAGACTTGTGACTTGACTTGTGCGACTTGCTCTGATTGACTTGTGTTTCCTACAGTTACTCTTTATTCAAAATTCAAGGCCTCATTTGTCGTTTGCTCAGGTACAAATGACCTAGGGCATTAAAATCCTTGTGCAGATCTCGCTCTCTTAAGAAATAGAAAAATAAAATACAACAATTAGATTAGATTAAAATGTCCTTAACAGCCAGCCCTGACCTATTTTTAATACTCGTAATCCTAATTCTGGCCTACACCTGAACTACTCCTTTAACGAAAGACTTGGTAAAACAGCTAAACTAGCAAAAAGTTTGTTAATACACTATGGTTTTAAAATCACAAGGGCTCAACTAGAGACACAATCAGGGTTTCCTCTGATTTCTATGTTTACCCCACATCTGGAGACAGAGAGAAGGCGAGAGACATATGTTCTGATCTGATGGAAAAAAGGAAAGTCATGGAAGATTGAGAGAGGACTCATAAAACAAGAAGCAAAGACCCTGCATTCTCGGACTGTTTCATGTTATCCTTTTATTTGCTTCATCTTCTGCTTTCATTCCTCTGTCTACTCCCTCCTCTCTTCTGCGTTTCCTCTCCATCTGTTTTGCCTTTTTTCTCTGTTTAAGTTACCTTCTGCATCATTTTTTCTTTCTTGTTCATGCTGCAGTCCACATGTTCATAACCATATCTCAGGACAATCCGCAATGCTGTTAATGATTGGAACAGTTTTTTAGTGCACTAGTTGGAATAACTGACTCACTTGCATATGTGAGTATATTGGTTTTTATCCACCATTGTTATTTCAAACTATTAGCTCTAGAAGTAAACCTTCAGTATGGTAGTTTTTGATTTTGAAATAAAAATAGGACATTTAGCATTTTTTGGTCTGTAAATGAATAACAGATACTTGAAGCTGAATATTTGCTTCTTTAGTGCTTGTAGCTGATTTAGTGAAGTAGCTTACATTGGCCTGAGGGTAGAGGGTGTTTCGAAACAGGCAGCTCCTCAAGATGATGGCCATGAGCTCGGGAGATGAGGATGGGAATAATGATACCTCTAGTTGTGGTCAAGGCTACTGTTGAGATGATACATATTTGAACATACATTTATGTTCAAATATCAAAGCCCCCTAGTGGCTGTAGTCATTATGACAGAAGCAAGGGAAGAAGTCAGAAGACGTTTAAATTGGAGGACTTGTTGATTAAACTGGCAAAGACAACAAAGCACCACATGAGTTTCAGGTGCATGTTGTTGATCTGGTCCACTTGTGCAAGACCACAGGACAAGCTGGAATTGTCTGACTATGAATTGCAGACACATATGGCTGAATTATGTTGTAGAGAAGTGCATTATTTTTTGATTGAAAACACCTTTTTCGATCTATGTGCAAAATGGCCAACTCCTGATGAAATGACTCCAGTGATGCTGGTTTTATAAATACAATATTGATTTGTGATGCATCATGAAGTAGCTTATATGTGCTTATGGGGCATCAGTGTTAATGTGCTTACTAATCTGTGTATTGTATAGTGTTCATATGCATGTTTGGGTGCCATATATGCAGTGTGACCATACTTGTCTGCTCCTTGGTTAACCACTAATCCCATTCTCTAAACTGTTAAGCTCCTCTTCAAGATGTGAGTAAACAGAGTCACTCGGTTATCACGGGATCTCCTTTCCCTTTGTCTTTGTCTCTTTCTTTTCACTGAAGCCTAAACAAGTCCCTCTGTCTTCTTATTTGCATCTCTGTCCGTTTTTATTTTTTGAATATTACCCATGTTTCGTCTGTTATTTCAGTGTTGCTGTGTTTTGCCAGTTTATTGTTCTTGTCTCGTTTCACTCCTCTTTCTGTCTTTATCACTCTCTTTCTCCATCCCTCTGTCTCTCACTAACCTCCCCTCCCCTTACATTCCAGTGTTACCCTCTCCTCCTCCCACCTGACAAAGCCGGTATTGTATAACAGATGCTGTTTAATATGGAGTCCTCCTCTCTCAGTGGCCCTCATATGGAGCCACTATTTAGCCCCCATTGGGCTAAATAGGGTTAATCTTCACTACACTCTCTGTTTTGTCTGCAGTAATATCTTCAACAAGACTTTAATTATATAATATATGCCTTTACATATATGTACACACAACATGGCAATGCAGACACATGCATGCACATGTAGCCTATAAAATACTGTGCTTCTGAGTCACCATTAGATACCATTAGAAAATCTTTAATTTACTTTATTGTGTGTGTATATGCTCTGCACACTGATTAGCACAACTTTATCATTCACTGAAAGGCAACATCCTCACAGCTGACTCAGAGCTGGAGGAAATCTAACTTTCTATTGAGGGTGTGAGTGTCTTCGACAAATCCCAGGTATCAACGGGTGTTTGGGTTTCCAAAGGGCCGGATATGACTGAGAGACAAGGAAGGAACAGTGAGGTGGTAGTGGGGACACATAACCCACATTGGCCATACAGCCGACATGGTGAAATGAACTGTGACAGATGGATAGAAAAGAAAAGATGAAGGCAGAAAGATGGAATTTGAGATAACAAGAGAAACAAACTGAGTGTGTGGGACCGGGGACATAAAAGAAAGGAAAATGAATGGAAACACAGAATAAAGAATCCAGAGATGAAGGAAAAGAGATTAATGGTGAACCATAAAGTTTCCCCAAGTTGTTCCACTGGTCAATGACACACTAAACCAAACATTTACCTCCATACATCAGCATCAAACTCAGTACCCAAAGATCTACTGTGTTACGTATTATAAGCTCTTTGACTGCAGCTGCTGTTCACTCTGAAGAGCCAGTGCCTCTGTGCAAACCAAATGCATGATGAACACGTTAACAGTACTCACTTTTGAGAGAATTCTGAAGAGGATTTTCAATTTGCTGAATTAAATACTACTATGTTTTACTTAAAATGTTTCTTTTTGAATTGAATATTTTAAAACTAATACTCAAATTCCAATGATCTTGACAACACAGTGTAGAAATACACATTCAAGGCTGCACAGCTAAAAGATTTGAAAGATGATTTATTTTAGTGCTGTTACATCTGCATCTAAAGAGTAGACAGGGTCTGCTGGATTGATGTTTGTGTTAAATACGGCCTAAGGCTTGCTCTTATTCACACACCAATATGAACCAGCCTTCATACCATTCATAAAAAGTCAAAACACTGCTCTGATAGGTTCCCTGTAATATGCCTGCTGTGCTCACTAATGACTATCGTTGTATTTTTGTAATGTTCGGAATGATAAGACAATGTAATAAATAATTTATAATATTCCAGAGTGAAAGTCTAAGCCATAATCTATCTACTGTCTACTGGGGAACAAAATCTGTAAATAAAGTTGGATAACATTTATCTTAAGAAACAAACAATATCAAGAACATCCTGGGATGTGGATTAGATATTAGAGACTGTTAAAACATAATGAAAGAGTAAAAAAAAAAAAACCAAAACAACAACTTTCAAATCTAGAAACACACAATTGGATCACAAACTATTGGACTTTTCCAGTTTACTTACCATCATTGAAGCGGGTTTGGCCACTTCTGTCATAGTGCAGAAAATGACACAATTACGTTAACTGCTCCAAGATCCAGGATTATGTCGCTTGACTAAAGTCCCGAAAATATTCCTGTGACTTCTCCCTCAGACTACTTCTTTACAGCAGATGCATTCCCTGTGCCGTATGAGAAACTTCTGTATGTTTACTCCCTGTCACTCTGTCACACACACACATACGAACACACACTTCAGGCAGATCACACGCGAACGTAAGAAGCCGGCGGCCTCAGCCAATTGCGACGTGTAGAGGAATGCAACAACAGCTGGAAGTTGAACTAGAGAGGGAACAAGGGGAGGGAGTCTCTCTCGCTCACTCTCTCACTTACTCACTCACTCTCGCAGAGAGAATGGAAAATATTTTGTTCACATAATATGTTTAATAAAGTTAACACTTTTTTTAAACGTAGAAAAGTCATGGAATCCATTATAATGACATATGAATCAGATAATTTATTATTTGTGTATTTGAGTGAAGAAAAGACACTTATTGCAAATGTTATTTTATATATCTACATATATGAAAAACGCAAGACATTATACACCATTATTTACAGAACTTCATTTAAGGTACTTAGAGAGAGGACATACTGGAAATATTGGGTGATACAAGTTAAAGGTGAAGGAGTGCATAAGGTTAAGCTCCACATTAGGGGTAGTTATGTTCTAAAGGGGAAAGCTCCTCATCCATACCTTTGGTTGCTCCCTGGGAACAGCTCAGTTTATTGTGTGCTGTTTTGAGATGTGTGCAATAAATCAAGAGACTCAGAGGACTGTTGACTATTGTTTCCATTGAAGTGCATCAAGGTGTGGAGGGAGACTCTGGCCAATCCGGTCCTGGTCAGTGGTCCACCTCACCACGAGAGCAAAAGGTGCAGGAATTAATAGACCGCTTACACCTCTCATTCTTACTGGTTCAAAGAGAGAAGCCTTTAGGCTTGCAGAGAGAGGGGGGCAAGTGGAGAGAGGGAGAAAAAGAAAGGGACAAAGAGAGAGAGAGCATTCTTTTAGGCCTGCTTGGCAGCAACGATAAGAAACCACGATAAGAAGCATGTTTAGCTAATGATATTACAAGAGGAATGCAGACTAGTTCTCCTTTTACAGTCCAGTCCTAATGTTGTAGATTTTGATTCATTCAATTACATGTACAAAGATCCAGACTGGAAGGCAAATAAACTGGCAAAGCTCATATCATGCACGCAATGGGAATGCTGTTTAATGTCATACAATTAAAGCACATACTTTCCCTTGCAATGAAGGACCATAATCCTATTCAGAGGATATGTCTGTCATGGCCCTATTACAACATATGAACTCATATAGTAATATAACAGCTATGGGTATATGTTAGGAAAGAACCAACAGTACCTGTTACTACAAAATCCACCTTTTAGGTCCACAACTGCTTTGGATTATTGTGCTCACAGCAAAGAGATGCACTTCATAATTAACTTGAATAGGTTAATCCCCTAACTATCTTATATCTATAAAGAATAGGCTTTAAAAGGATGTTATGGGGGATTTTAGAGTGAATAAATTTGACAGAACATATCTTCAGTCAAGGAAAATTGATGTGGCTTTTACAGGAGGAGCTATTAATATAATTGTATCCCACAGCATACCTCAGGGGCACAAGCGCAAGACTGCACAAGAGAACCTGCGGTTGATGGGCCAAGGTTTTTGGCTTTCCTCAAAATTGAAATTAAAAAGGGCTAAAATGGGTGAAAATTTGTATTCAATAATATATTTTTGCTAAATAAATTAATAACATAATATTCAAGATTTTAAAAAAATATCTTATCTGGTTTTTACCAGATCCATATTTACACACTAACAACATATATTATATTTTTGCAAAGTATTTTATGCAAAAAAAAACAAAACAAAAAAAAACAGTGGGTATCTGTGTATATCTGCAAGCGGTGGCAGGCTGCTCTTTGCCCTATTCCAAGTTATTTGAAAAATCTCAGCTACATGTACGGTCATGCATCAGACTGAAGACATCATGCAGGCATACCAGTATTGTTTGTTTTTGCTTTGTTTTTTTTTGTATCAGAAGTAGATTATTTTATTTGGCAAAGGCTTCATAAAACAACAACATGCATTAGGCAGAATTGTAATGTTACCTAATTCATGTGTTCTTATGGTTGGAAAATGACAAATGAATTGAAAATGGTCCTCTGGTTAGGACGAAGGCCAAGGAGGATGCTTCTTATGTACAAACATACATACAAAAGCACATGCACAGAAAACCATATTCACGGAATCAGGATTTAGCTTATCTCTCAGGAACCACAGGGATCTCTTTGGGGATGAACATGAAGAGAGCTTGTGCACCCAGTCCTGCTCCACTTTCTCTGCTGCTCCTGAGTTCTCATTTCCTCATTCATTTTTCTCAACCAATGCAATGGAACAGGTCCTCTTCTAAGGAAATTTCTGAAATTTGCTTCTATATGGCAACAAGTCAGCCTTTTGTTCATTTTAGGTCTTGGCTTAGCATTTACAGATGTATCTTTGGAGTCTTAAAAAGGGAACACATTATCCGGAAAATACTCTGAAAATTGTCCTGCAGTTCCTTTTAACTTTTATTTGTGTCAAGTGTTTCCAGAAGCTATTAAGCTATTATGCCTTCATGGATGCTTGCTAGCATGAGAGCTTTTTCAAGTTTTCCCAGTGACATCATCCCAGAGCCTGTGGACTTGAGAAGGGGGCGACGAAACGTTTTGACAGCATTCCCGAGTGAATTCCACAACTCCCATGTGATCCCAGGAGGCTGAGCAAGGAACTCTGGAACTGTTTGGAGAGGGATTCTACCCTGCCGTGAGAGACCAGTTTCATTCAGATAAATCCTCCAGCTTACATTTTGATTAGGTTCTGAGGTCATTTTTCCCACTCTACGGTGCCTGTGAAACAGTATCTGAACCACTTAGCAGCAATACTGTAAATTGAAACCAGTACAAATTAATTCTCCTTAATCTCAGGGGAATCACGGGTATCATAACTGATGTAGGGCTTTGAGCATTAGTGTGGGTAGAACTATTTAAACCACTTGCTTTTAATAACATCTTAATGACAGATAATTGGATGAAACTGACACTCTTTGTGAGCTTACGGGTAAGCAAGGGGCATTTTCATGTGTTTGTAGTGGCGTGGTGCATTGCTTCACAGGTTTTGTCAAGTCTTTCTCTTTCTTCACTCCTCCCACCCCACCCATTTTGTCAGAGGTAGGCTAGTCATAAGATACACTGCCATTTGTTTTTATAGCTGTTTCAATACTGTAGTCATCACAGTCTAAAAGAAAGCACTAATAAATCTGTGTAATTGATGTTACTGACCTGGTTGGCTCAGGTCACTGACATCACTTAACACCAAGGATGTGCATAGGTTTCAGAAACTATTCACACCCCTTCACTTTTAGCACACTTTATTGTGTTATATATTTAATTTTAAATGAGTAAAATTGCCATTTTTGCCCATCAATCAACGCTTAAGGACCCATTATGACAAGGTGAAAAGGTGCACCCTGTTTAATTTTTCTTGAGATGTGTCTAAAACTTGACTGGAGGCCACTTGCAGCAAACTGAAATGATTGATTGATACAGAGAGGTCTTTGAGGAGAACCTGCTCCAGAGTGTATGTGGCCTGAAATTGGGCCAATGGTTCACCTTTCAGTGTACATGAGGATGGGAATGAAATGTTGAGTTTGGGGCACACTGAGGTCAGAGAAACCAAACTGCAGTGTTGTTTAATGATAAGACCACTACAACATCTACCAAGAGGGACCTGACTGCAGATGACTAGCAGACCCACACAAGAGGTCCGCCAACTCTGCAGCTGACAGGCAATGGTGTGACCTCAGCAGCGGAAGTTGGCCCTCTTCTTTTTGCTTCAGCTATGCAGAGGTGCCTCTTGTATTGGTCCGCCATGTTGCATGTATGTGAGTACTCTTGGAGATTGCAATGGTCAACAGGAACCAAAGTAGTTCTGGAAAGCTGTGTGCAAATGCTTGCACCTCTTTGAGCAGGAAATGTTTGTAGAGTAACAGAATTTTGGCAATCAGACACACAGGCACAAATGGAGTTTTATTACATCAGAACTTTATTAACATCTGGAAGACCACACTTATCCTCTTCTCCTTTGAAACCCAGGAAGCATAGCGAGAGAGAGGGAGGGAGAGAGACACAGTAAGAGGAATGCTCTCCATCAGTCAGAGCTGCTACTCTCAGCTCTCTCCCTTGCTTGCCATGGTATGTGTAATTACTGCACAATTAAAGCCTCTGTGTTCTTGTATGTGTGTGTGTGTGTGTGTGTGTGTGCGCACTCGTTGTGCGGTGCTTGGTGATCACACTTAACTGTGTCAACAATGTGGCCTGTACAGAACAGGCTATTTCACACAAGTGAGTCAGGGAGGGAAAAAGCCAGAAAGGCTGAGTTGAAATGGAAACACGAAAACATCTTGTTTATCTATTAGATAATGCTGCCGCTGAAGGAAAAAGCAGCTGTTCAGATAACTCTAACTGTGTCCTCCATCCGAACTTGCTCTCATTCCTGATGGAAACCTTTTCGCTTTCGAGTCATCTCTTATAGACTAAACAGCCAAGACATGTCATCAATCCTTAGTTCATTTCTTTCATTCTTTTTTTCCTCTCCGCTCCATAAATGCCTCTATTTTCTAAGTTACTTTCATTTTCTTCTACTGTCTCTCTCCTCCTCTCTTTTCTCACTCACACCACAGGAATGCAGGTCAACTGTCGCTGCACCACTGTCTGTGTCATGCATAGCAATCACTGGTCGCCACACACAAAAACACAGTAACACACACTGACACAGAAGATACACACACACGCATAGAACATTTCAGACTATACGTTGGCCATTTTTTTCATTGCTCTTTTGATATGTTGTATATGCAGCTTGTTTCATGGAGCCTGCTGCAGAACTTCACATGTGCTGGACATGGCCATATACTGTGAATGTGCTATGCATTTCCCCACATATCATTAACTGGAGACTATTTCTATTTCTGCATGTCTAGTTAGACAGTCTAAGTGGGAAAAAAAACTGAGGAAAAAAATGTGGGTGCACGTTTTATGGGAATTCTATCACAAGTTTCACATATACTTGGCTTTCCATCTGTACTCTCTGTAAACGTTGTAATTTATGAAATTGTGTGAAATGTATAGAAAAAGTGCCAGAGTTTGTATGTCTGGTTAAACTATACAGTCAAACCATAAGTGTTGAGACAGTGTTGGAACAGCTGGACTTTACTTAAGATGCAAACAAAAATACCAAGAAAAAAGATGCAACCTCTACTTTTGTCTCATGCTTGTTTCATTATTGAAAAAAAAAAATTAACAATTTAAGTGCTCTCGGTCTAAGTGTTAATTATTAGTGTGTTTGAAATACAGTGTAAACAAATTCCAATAGCATAATTTCAGGCAAAATTCTGTAAACTAAATATTTATGCTAATACCAAATGTTTCCTGTGGCATTGACACCTAAAATACCTGCACATAGTACTCTAATATGTGATCCTGGCTTTCACTGTAATTGAAAAAAAAAAAAAAAAACACTTATGTAATCAGAACGTTTGAAAAGAAAAACAAAATCAGCTGTTATATATATTCTACATATTCTAAACCTCCCTCTTAAAAATCAAAAAATCTGAGATGCTGAACCTCAAAAGTTAAATCCCTGAGTTGTACGATCGTCGTCCAGGTTGCAGGTAGCTGAGAATCTGGTGATCTGTGTGCCAGTGCCATTTCATAGAGGTGATGTGATGTGTTTCCAGTTTTCTCCCCAAAAGGGAATGTATGAAAAGAAATCCACAAATGAAGCCAGAGCTGTGGAATGACAGGATTTGGTTGGCCTTATGAAGATGGTAAAAAAATGCAACTGGGCATGGTCTTCTCTGAACTAAGCTCTGGCGTCTTTCCCTCTTTTGGACTTTGTGCATGATATTGTGGCAGAGAGACTCATCTGCAACCAAAATGTTCAAAATACCAACAGTTGGTAGAAGAGTTCCTGGAAGATTTAAAGGCTTTATGTCATTCAAAAGTTTAGAGGTCTTGTCTCATACAGTATACCTGTGTATACTGTGTTAAAACAATGAAGCTTTGTCAGCTAAGGGAAATGCTATTCACTAGCTGATAATAAAAATCCTCATCTGAATCACTGTTGTTATATAATGTATTATTATATATTAAATAATAATACATTATTATTAAAACTATCTTTACAGAATGTTTTGAGAAACTAATTCCAGGGACTCCAGCCGTCTGATGTCCAACAAGCATGCATTAGTCTTGTTGCGCAAATGTGTCATCTTGTCTTGCAGTCCTGTTGAGACAACAGCAGGTTGTTGAGTTTGATGACGGTGTTAGCAAAGTCGGTGAGTTCCACAAAGTCAGAGGTGATAATGTTCACCCCGTCTGCCCCGGGCCTCTGAGCCTCGACCCAGGACATGATGGCCGGCAGGTTTCTAGAGCCACAAAAATGAGAGATGGGGGGGATTAGATTTGGTTAGATAGTGGTGAATTTGATTGATTTAGAAAAAGAGGACGTAAGGAGACTACAGAATGAATGGGAACATGCTGTACTAGAACCAAAGAACAATTCCACCAATTTCCGTTACACCCAAAATCCTGTCACTTGAATTTGAACTGATTTCCTGACCCTGCAAACATATCCGAAATGTCTGGCAACAAGTTTTTGTCTCATAGTGCTAGCTACACAGGAGTAATTGAATAATAGTGGAAATCCTTAATCCTGAACACAGCCAAATCAGTTGTTCCTTGGCTGAATGCCACCAGATTTCATGAAATGATGTTGATAGTGTATTGAAATATCCTGAAATGAAAAGTTAAAGGGAGTGATGTTTGTGTCTGTCTGTCAGTGAGAGACTACTGTGCCGCTGTTGTCACTTTCTGTTTTGGTTCCTTGGCACACATATACACAAAGAGGCACACACGCCATGACTCCGTAACTGTATCTCTTCTAACACCCTTAAGCTCTCTGCTAGGTTTAGGCCGCCAGTAGAACAAAACCAGGAAGTCAGAATGTTTATCCAGCAGTGACAAACAATCCCATTTCCGCAGAAGTGTGCAAAATTAGGCCGTCTCCTGTCTCGCCAGAGTGTCCATTCAGGGATTTTATACCCCCAGCATCAGTTTTCTCTCAGATTTAAGGGCATGGTGGGTATGTACTCAAGTCAGGATTTCCGCAGTCATTTCCACATAAATCTTAGACTCTTTGAGCTTGATGAAAAAAAGTTTGTGCAAATAACTTGGTCCTTGTTTAGGAAATAGGATCTCTTATCTGAGAGATGAAATGTGTTAGTGTCTGATCCTCCGTTTTGAAATGGATATAGAGGATTATGTATGATTTCCAGTGGAACAAAGCGGTAAAGTGACGCCTAAAGAGCATTTTCATAATGGTAGTCAATCTGCTAGAAGTAAATGAAACATACTGCTTAAACACTACTTTACATCCATGTGGAAGAAGAAGAAGGGTATAAGTTTTAAGAAGAACATTTTTTGACACTGGCCATTGTCTATAAAGTTCTATCCTGACATGACAGTGTGTTTCCTTTTCTTTTTTCAGGGGCATGTGCAAAATTGTCAGTCCTCTTAGTTGCAGGTATTTGCAGCATTTGCTGTACTGCCCCCTATCAGCCACAAATTATAGGAAAGAAGAACTGAGCAGTAGAGAGATTTCAGTGGTCAGAAGTATAGTTTGGGTAAGGTTGTTGCCAAAATCTAGATATCACAAACCACCAAAGCAGTTAACATTCTAATTTTCTACCCATAATAATTTTAACCATGCCCAAACTTAGTTACTGACCTCTCCACGAGATAGTTACGTAGCCCCCAGAGCAGGCCCTTGGCCACAGTGTTGACCCTGGGTGTGAGGATGGCCTGAGACACGTGGAAGGACCCCTGTTCGGCTCTTTCCTTCAGTGTAGTTTCCAGGAACTAGAGAGGAGAATGTTAAACAGAGGAAATCAGTTCTAAATAGTACTTTAATGGGAGAATTTTGAATAAATAGCTTATGTAAGTGTATTGTTCATGTGCCAGAGGAAAAAAAACACTTGCTTTTGCACACTTCACTAAAAATATTGATCCAAGGAATTGCTGTTAACATAAGCAGAGTAAGAAGCTGAGGAATAAGGAGACACAGAAGAAGAGGAAGAAATTAAGGAGGGCAAGGTAGCTGAGGATGATGACAAGTTGGAGAAGAAAATGGAAAAGGGAATAATGTAGATGAAGAGAGACGGGTTCATCCCGATCATCCATCATATTCATTACTTAAAAAATGATTAAAATGTGGCCAAAAACTTATTTGCTGGCATTTTTTAAACTTGAATCCACAAATTAATATTAATTAAGTCATGGATTTCTGGATTGATTTTCCCCTGGAGAAAAAAAAAGTGTATGGGGACCTAAAGCTTTTAGGCTTTTAGACACAGCAAGGGTCTGTCTGTTTTTTCTGACCTGTATGAGCTTGTTGGGTTCGGTGGTGTTCGCCCAGGGAGCAGGGATCTTGCTGCCAGGCCACATCACAGGGATGCCCTGAGCTGAGGGATGATGGTAGAACACTATTACCTGAGGAGAGAAGAAAATTAAGTTTTAAAGGCACTGAATCATCAGGTGATGAAAATTATTATATGTGCCTGTTTATTGCATCTATAGACAGTGTAGCCCTAACATATCCACATTTGTAACCTTAACACACCTTCACACTATTGTATAACAGGAAACAGACTATTCTTATTCGGTATATGCACTCAATAGTAAACTGTGGCAGCTTCAGTGCAGGAATATACACCACCAACACAGAATGTACAACAATTCTGTTTAAAACCATAAATCACTCTGCTCTTTACCACAGTGATTCAGCAGTGAGGCAATATGAGAACATGGCAGGGTTACGGCACCTTTTCCAGTGACAAACAGAGCAAGGAGGAAGGCTGCCCTCTGCAGCTGGTAATTGTGCAAATCTCTCCTTTTCTACTCCCTTTACTCTACTCTGTTGCAATTCTCTGTCTGCTCTCTCTTTCTTCTTTGCCAAGGGTAAAGGGTAATAGGATAGGGTAATAAGAGTAGGCTATCATTCAGACAACTAGGACAATGCAACACATAATGTAGAACTTTCTGCACCTAAACGTGGAAGCAAACCACATACACATGCAGAAAAAGACGCATGTGCACATGGTTGCATGCTGAGCCTTTCATCTCTCTATGTGTGTATGCATAAAAAAGATAAAGAAATAAAATGAAGAAGGTGTGATAAAATAAAGGAATGATGAGAAATGTAAAATAAAGGCAGAAGAGAGAGAGTGAGAGCTGGGGGAGTTTAAGGAAAGAGTGACAACAGAGGAAAGCCAAAAAGAGACAAATGAAAAGAGAATGTGAGGAAATGACAAATGTTAAATACAATGAAGGAAGGACGGCAAATCGGATGGTGGAACAAGTGTTAATAGGATGATGCTCACCACTAATTCCTATCCAGGAGAGTAACAGGTTGTATGGATTACCTGACCATAGGGGTTAAGTGGGCCATCCAATACACACCTGCACACTGCTTTTACCTATATACATACTGTATATGCACATATTTGTAATATATTTTCAGCCACTCACAGATGCTAGTGCACATGCAAAGTCCTCACATGCAGATGACGATATTCTTACTGTATTACTAAGACTTGCAAATTCATGATTAATCTGAAATTCAATTAATTTAAATTAATCTCAAAATATCTGTAAATTTTTTTCAAATATTTGTTTCAGGAGTTTTAAAAGCAGTGCTGTGCATCCACTTTGACTGATGGTCCCAGATCTCACCTGATATTTCTTCTCCCACAGGTAGTCCAGTGTAATGCTTTCCACTACACAGTTGTAACAAAGCTTGCTGCCAAACACTTCCTGGAGCATGCTGATGAGGTACACATGATGCTCTGCATCCATTGCATAGTAATGGTTGAAGTCCAGAAAAACGACCTAAATCAATTTAAGATTAAATGTAATCAGTTAATAGTCCAAAATTCTTTTATTTTATCAATTTTTTAATTAAAAATAAATAAATAAACAAATAAAAGTCCTTCTCACTTCTTTCCTGTGTCTTCCTAGGAAGGAGTTGATTTCTAACAGACCGTCCCTCACCTTTAGGGGATAACAGAACAAAAATTGAGGGTCATTTGTGACATAAAAACCTAAAAGTTTGTTGCTCACGGTTACGTACTAATTAAAAATACGCCACTGCTTACAGTTTTGGTCACTGTCATTTTAGGTTGTGTTACTGGGATACCATCACAATACATTATAAGATAAAGGATAATGGAAAACAAGTCAAATATCAGTGTTATTGGCTTGATAATTATAAACTGTTGCAGTGCATTACATAGCCCCTGCTATCAACCCTACCAGTATGAACCTCTATATAATACTTTACTGCTACAAGTCCATCTCATGAGTCATTACTTTTAGCAAAATACTGTGCGATAAAGGCAGGCACATGTCAGAATGACCCATTTCAGAACAGGGATGTTTACAACTACATACACAACCTTTGATCCCTGTTCAAGGTCATCTCCATCCCACTACTAACAACATCAGCTGGAAATAGAACACAGTACTAGAACAAAACATTTACCATTCAGGATGGGACAAATAAACATCTATAGACTTGCTGGAATATTTGACGTTACATTGAAATGTAATTAATGAACCATTTCATTCAGCGTAGAGGGATAATAGTGGACTGTGACAGTTTTAAACAGAGAAATATAACAGCGAAGAATAGGGGGACTGCCACCGTATGTCAGTTGACTGCACACCCTCTGCTCACCTTGTGCCCAAAGAGACCGTGGATGAAGTAAATCTCATTCCCAGGCTCGCCTGGTTTGGAGGAGACCCTGAGATCAAAGTAGCGAATTCCTGCATCTAGCTGCTCCTTAAAAGTCAGGTTCTAGGAACACAGATCACATCACGTTCTACATTACAACTCAACACATGCCGCTAAACTGTATAAGACATGGACTTTCAACATCTTATATAGCTGTCATCTGCAAGCACATCACTAATTTAAGAAGTTGTACCTGTGTCATGGACCACTTCACCATGACTTTCTTAGCTAGGACGCTGAACATGGTGGCCAGGTATTTGACATATGCTTTCTGATCAGGGCCCACTGGAGCATGCACATCCACCCAGAAGGTGAAAGAATCATGGGACCCTGGAAAAATATTTGATGATGATGATTATGATGATGATGATGATGTGAAGGGGGGGGTGGGGGAAACACAGGGGATGTTATAGGGTGCAAATGTGCAAATGACAAGGATGTATTTACAGAAGCTGAAAAAAAATGAACGTGAAGTATGAGGGGACACATGAACGGGAAAGGACATGGAAGAAAGAGAAACATGTATGATAAGGTGCAGAGGACACAGAAAATACAAAAATGACACTAAAGCTGCATAGGAGGAACTGTGAATGACACATTGTATGTTTTTGTTGTGCTATTTCCCTTCAAAATGTGAGCGTATCCATACAGTGATGGACAGAAGAATGTACAGAGGAGACATATTTGCGCACGGCAGGCTCACCTGGCACAGCGAGGTGTTTCAGGGGCATGGCACTGAGCTTGGAAGGGAGCGAACCCATCCAGTCGGCATTGAAATTGCCGATCCCCGCAGGTCGCGTCTTCATGTCAGAAATGGCTTGTCAACAACAACCCCCTCTCCCCACCCCACCCTACACCCCTTCAGGAAACAGGTCTCCGGTGCAGGCGCACTCCCTGTGAGAGATTCCCGTGCGCTCCCAACAGGTAAAAACAACCAGAGGTCATCTTTAATAAGCTTTATTAATTTCCCATATCTAAAGCCGGTAAACGTTCCTCGTATGGCATCAGTTCGAGAGTGACCCGATTTCTCGCCCGGCTCCCGTTCATGGCGTCGCAGCGCCCTGTGTTCCAAAACCGGCAAACCGGGTATCCGTTGACAAGACCAGCGGGCGGTTAACGACCGCAGTAATCCTCTTAGAGCAAAATCCCACTTGCTATCCCCACGTCTCCTTGCTTTTTGGCTTAACCTTGCTCGAGTGTGTACGAAGACCACTCCCACTTACACGCTCACTGACACATACACAAAGAGACAGATGGGAAACTTGGTGTTGGTTGGAATTTATTGTGGTCCAGAGTTAGAAAACCATGTTGCATATCACCGTTCTGGACTGTCTCATCCGCTGTCACAGTCCCAGTCTTGGAACCTTCCAGGGAAAAGTGCCATGAAGCGGTGTGTGGTTAGTGCTTAGCCTTCAAATCTTTTCTCTTGAAAAACCGAAAAATACTGTTTAAAAACACATCTTGGTATCGCATAAATCTCACCCTTGTGTGGCTTGTCGACGTTTATTTGAGCTAATCGTAGTCTCTCGTGGCCGCTGGGTATAAAAACGCGGTCCTCACGTCATGTAATAACGGTCCTTCGGTCGTAGGGGGCAGTAATGAGCCCATTGGTGTTTAACACGCCACAAGAACTGAGCGAAGAAGCTGCAACATTTCAAAACACACTCGGACGAGGAACCCATCATTGTCAAGTGAAAAGTTGTAACACTCACTCGGTGCTAGGAAGGGAGGAGGGAATGGATGTGATGTTAAACACCTGCGTCCACGTTGCAGCTTTATTTCTGGAAATGGGTGAATCAACGGTTTAATAATTTGGGTCATTTTGGATATTAATCAGTACACATGGATCATGTTATCTGTTCATTGGCTGATATGAACAATCGCAACACCACAGCTCCATCTATTGGCGCAGTGCTTTAACTTCCACTGTGTTCAGAGAAGTTGTAAAATAAAAACTCTACCGCTGTTTCAGTTATCCCAATCATTCGTGTTGTCGGTGTACTGGAAAATTAGTATCACGCCTTTTTTGGCAGACATCCTTGAGTCTGAACAGTTATGTTTTTGGAAGAAACTATTTGGAAATAAATATTTTATAATTGAGAAAACAAAACAAACAAAAAAACCTTTGTCCGAATCCGTTGATTACTCTATTTGGAGTGATGGGTCTTAAAATATTTTAGGAACTGCGCGAAATCTCCACGAGAAATATTGACATTAATTAAAATTTCAAGCTAATTAAAAATTCAGCGGCTTCCGTAGTACCGGTCACAACAAGGACAACAAGTCCCACAAAGCATTGCCCGCACTTACTCACACACGCGGCACTTGTCACCTGGCGGTTTAAACAAGCGTCGCGTTTGTGTATACGTTTCCATAGGGAGCAGCCACGCGCGCGCGCACACACGTACCTTGTCGTAAAAGCTGGGATTAAATACTACGTGAAATTTATCGGAAGAAGTTTGGTGCTATCAGGAGGCCCCGACAACGATCTTGACAAGGAACTACACCCCTAAATGGTGAGTTTAAAACAGAGAAAGAAGAGGGGGGGAAAGGGGCGACACGAAGAAACACGCTGGTACGAAAAGGTTGTGAGGAACTGACCTGTCAAAGCTGACATGTCAGCAACTAGTAACTGTTTTTTGTCTGACAAACTACGCGGCTTATTTATTTATTTACAATATTTTATGGTCTTCATCAAAATATAAACTAAGTCTAATGATGTTTTTTTTTCTTTACGGGTAGTTGTGGTTAAGTGGAATGTGTAGGCTATGCCAGTGGAGTTAGTTACAGGAAGAAAAGTGCTCATTTATTTTACCAAGTTATCACATTTCACGTGATGAAATTTAACTGTTTCTTTTCCACCGTAAGGTTAGCATCCACATGTGTTTTCAATGTAATTGACCTTCAATAGCTTCTTAATGTCATGTGGCCTGGACACATCTTAATTCCCTTTAAATCCCTCCGCAACAGATTGCCATATGTGAAAGCTGAGTGCAGACCAGCAGTCCTCTGGCTGGCCTCTCTGCCTGTCTTATTTCATACTGTCTCAGTGAGGCTTGGATATCAAGCAGGGTTTTGTTTAGAAGAATCTCTAATTTGCTATGGCAAAAACTAAATTGAGACGCCACATGTAGTGTGGAAAAACTTCAACAAAACATTAATCATTTATGTAATGCTGATTGCACTGATTCATTCACTAAATAATTATCGGTCAAAGAGCTAAATCCACTTGGACACTCTCTTTGGATGGCAGTCCCTGGCCCCATTCAGTGAAATTAAACACTACTCCCATTTTGTTTAGCTGCCTTTGCCTTTGTTTAGCTGCCTTTCCTTTAACCTAAATACTGCAGGTCAGTACTCAAGCACAAAGGCTCTACTTGCCCACCACCTTTGCTAAAGTTTCATGAAAATAGCTTACAGATGGAATTCAAATCCTTATGCCTTAATGCTCAAAATCATTAGGCTTATATTGTTTAAAAGTTTGGTATTCAATTCATTATTATTTCAAACCAACATATCCATTAACCTTTGTTTATTCAAAAAATAACTGGTTTTCCTTGACATCTCATCAATCTTATTATGTCAGAGTATACATGCTGGGTTTTTTTTCCAGCTAAGCCCTGCAGTTGCACTTTTGACAACTGCTGTTTAATCAGCTCCACCTGCATCAACTTTGCCTTAGAAATTTACAGACTTCATGTGAATTGATGAAGAAAGGAAGTGTTTTCCAGCAGTCTTACTTTTCTAACTTCTCATCAACAGAAAATTTTCTTTAGTAGTGCACAACTCACTGCCAACCTGTTCGATTAATAAGTATATATGTGGTGGATAAATCAAATGGCCAAATTGTGGCATTGATGCTACTTGTGAAACCCTGCATGTGCTACAAACATGTAAGGCATGCAGCACCATGTCATAAAAGCTGCAGTGTATAGATTTATATTTAATTGCTAGGATATCATGATATACATTTTGTGGCACCACCAAGGGCTCAGACTTTCTCGGGGTGTTTTGCTTGAGGAACTGAACATGTATCAGACAACCCAACCCAACCCATGAATCTTTGATACAAAAGATAAATTAGGTTTTCAGGGTGGGTTCTCAGTCTGCCATATTGTCTATAAGGTATATATGTATATTATCCAAATGCTTGAAAGTAAGGAAAATGTTCAGGGCAGCATGTTGCAACCTAAAAACAGATCAGTGATCAGCAATGCAGTTTTTCCTGGAGTAAAATGCAGTATGTCATTGCTACTTAAGTATAACAACCTGTTTCACTGAGGGTATCTGTTTGCTTATTGGCTTGTTTTTGCTTCAGTAGATTTGAAAAAGTCTTAAGGGAAATTTATCTGGCTGAATATACAACCTAATAGTGTGATCAGTGTGGCCTGTGGCGTCAATCAAATCCTCTTGCCAGGCAGGGTGCTTGGGGAAGATAGTGGATGCCGGTAAGCACAACAGTGATGTAACATCCTATTTACATCCCTGTCGGCCTAATCTGCCTAGGGCTGCCTATGTCATCTCCCATGGGTAGTCATGTTGGAGTCTCCTACTAGTGTGACACACACCTACTCCTCATAAAGTAAAAAAACAAGAAGAGGTCCTAGCTTTTCTTTGTCCTCAGATCACTTAAAAATCCTGTTTTACAGGGATTTTCAGGGGTAAGGAAAATACTTGGCAATTTTGTGTGTTAAAGTGATTGTGTCTGTTGTCAATGACATTTGTTTCGCTCCTGTCACTGAAGGGTGGTAAAGGCATAGTGTTGACTGCTGGCTGACCAACATCAGCAGGATCTGCCCTTTCCAACAGTGGATCAGTTTCTGCAAGATGAGTGTTGAACTTCAAGAATAGGTGAGTCCATTGTGACAAATGAAAATCCTTCTTTCTGGGAAGGAACACTTGAACTGTTCTTGAGAAACTGGCTCGCTGGTGAAACAAAGACAGAGCATTTCTTCAGCTGAATAGAACAGGAAATAGGAAAGTAATTTGATGAATGAATCAGAAGTCTGTTTCCACAACCATTTTTAGAGATGATGAATCGCTACACCACCCTGAAGCAGCTAGGTGATGGTACCTATGGCAGTGTGCTGATGGGGAGAAGCAACGAGTCTGGAGAACTGGTGGCTATTAAAAGGTGAGAGTTTTTTTTTTGTTGTTAGGAATTAAATATTGTCTCTCCTTGTTTCAATATATTGTTATAATATAAATAGTGTAGTCCTAGAATAGTTAAAGTGTGAGAGTTTGGTTATTTTAATATTGTGATATAGTTTAACTGTCGTCTCCCTCTAGTTTTAAAGGCAGTTCAGGAGCAAGAACAAGCTTGATACTAATTATCTCAAAGTAAATATTGTTTACCACTAGTTTACATTAAATATTGCATAAAATCATTAGTCATCATCCCCAAAAGGTCACCACAATATTTTCAGCCTTACTAACCAGTTTTAAAAACCAAATGTACTAAATATTTTAAAACTAGAACTTACTTCAAGAATTATATTCGGCTTTGGATAAATATCATGTACAAAAAATGTAAAAGTGGTGTTAAGGGCTAAGGACTGCTGGTTTCCTGCCATCACCAAGGCAAACAAACTAGCTTTCATGCCTTTGTTTCAGCAGCGTGGCAGCAAGGTTCAATAATAGATGAGAAACCAGGGAGATGTGTCCACCGGTTGATCATTTGGTTACCGTGCAAGACAATACATGCGGTGGTGGTGAAAGGCAGTGAAAGTAGAGGGGGTGTGTCAGGTTGCTGACATTGTGGAAGGGAACGACCAATACTGGCAGGTGCCCAGACAGTAGAAGACATCTGCACATTCTGTAATTCTTACATAATTTTGGAGGACGGGAGAGGTAATGTTGATCAGGGTAAACAAGCTATCCTATAGGTTTCCCCCTGTATACCAGCTGGTGTGTAGTTTTAATGTACATAGCAGCGCAAACTGTGATAAAACTGACACCTTAAGGTGTCACTGTGTCAGGATGAGTAAAATCAGTGGTGAAGCCGTTTAAGGTTTAGAACATCAATTCATTTCACTTTACAATAGATGGCTTTTACAGGTTTGCTCATGAAATGAAAGGAGCTGAAGTTAGAGACACCTCAAAAGAGCTGAATTATTGATGCCAACACGCAAAAGAATTTTGCACAAAGTGACACTCCAGTATGTTAGGTATAATTCAAAATCTTCTGTTTTTTCTAGTATATACACATATATGATGTATCTTTTCCTTTCATAGGATGAAGAGGAAGTTTTATTCATGGGAAGAATGCATGAACCTAAGAGAGGTGAAGGTAAGGGCGGTGAAAATATGTTGCTGTGTGGTGTCGGGAATATAATGCACAACAGTTCTTTGAACACTATGAGTATTCCCTGTCACGTCTGTCTTCCTTTATGTATAGCCTTTGGAATATTGCAACCCTCTATTATAACCTTGTTATTAAATGTACATAAAGCTACTGCATTATATGAGCACTATCTTTCCTACCTTTTTCAATAATTTCAATATGTGTCACACCAGTCACTAAAGAAGCTGAACCATGCAAATGTGGTGAAACTGAAGGAGGTCATCAGAGAGAATGATCATCTCTACTTTGTCTTTGAGTACATGAAGGAGAACCTCTACCAGCTTATGAAGGACAGGTAGGAAGTGAAATATCACGCTTTATAATACAAATTTCTGGACATGTTGTTTCCCAGTGGAATATTTAATATTTCTGTCACCACACCATACTCTCAAAAGTTTCCACCTGCGCTAAATTTGGCCCTCACTTGTATACCTCTGCCACCTGACTAACACCCTCGCTGGGGGAGGCCCTGATGTTATTGCTAGTTTGGAAATCCCGGGAGTGCACAGCACATGTACACACCTGGGTTTGTTGCCTGCCAAAAGCAAAAAGCAGACAATGTAGGGAAGCAACTGATGTTTTCCAACTAGTTAGTTTAGTGGGGTTTTTTTCAGTTAGTGTCTGCATACAAAGACAAACAATTCCGTTATTGTAATGATGTGTACACTACCGGGTTCATGAGAATTTTATGTGTTCTATGTTTACAGAAAAAAATTGTTCCCCGAATCAGTGATAAGAAACATAAGCTTTCAGATATTACAAGGCCTGTCATTTATTCACAAACATGGTAGGTGTACCGTGTTCTCTTCATGCCTTGCGAGTGCTTGAGAGTGGTTGCATACTGCAAGATTCATTGAACAGTTGCACAGTGTCAAAGTAATGGGAAAACTACAAAGCTAGTCCTGAATCATCAAATTTGTGATTAATAGATCAGAATCTTGTAGTTTGTGAACCCTTCATAACTGCCTCATCTAACATTTTGCTCTTCAATTCTATAATTAATGGATGTGTGGATACCTCGTATGTGGAGTTGCAAGATTTCATAATCGTATATAAAAAATGATTTATACAAACCTGTGCATCTGTAAGTACAAGCACATTCACAATCAGCTGTCATGTGCCACACATACCCATGCTTCCACACATCCAATAGAAGTGCATGCATGTTTCTTCCTTTTTAACGGCTTTCCTTTCATTTATCTTTTACCCCTCTTTCCTTTCTGTCTCTGTCTCTTTGGTCTGCGATTAGAGAGAATAAGATGTTCTCAGAGAATGAAATTAGGAACATCATGTTTCAAGTTCTATCTGGGTTGGCTTTTGTACATAAGCATGGTAAGAGGCTTTTCTCTGTCCGTCTTTGTGTTCAAAAAGTAGCATGACCTTTAGCTTGGGTGGTGTGTTTGATATTGTAAAAAAGTCAGTGTGACCCTCAGATAGACCACCAATAATAAATTGCATGTGAAAATATGCTTGATTTATTGTGTATGGTTACAGATTTAGATGACATCGAATATTGTAGCTCCTTGAGGAATACCTTAATCAAGAGTCATTTAATTTTACATTAATTAAAAGAACAATGGGAGATATAATATTTGCAATTTTCTGCATGATGCAAGGTATTGAACTCCCAGGTCTCTTAATGAAAAGAATTTGGATCATATGACACTACCTTTTTCTTTAACATATCACAAATAATTCTAATATTTAGTGTACCTCCAAAATGCACTGCCAATGTATGACAGCTAAAGTACTGTACATTCTAGGTTTGGCAACTGAAATAGCAGGGTTAAGTTTAGAAAAACAATGTGGCCCGGGTTTCTGTAGATAATGAAAATGCTGTTGTGAAATACTTGCGACCGAGTACACAGGCCTTCAAACCTGTTGCTATTGGAGGCTAAGCAGCTGTGTCTTAATTTTACACTGCAGAATAAAATGAAATACATTTGTGTATGATTGCAATTTGAGTTCAGTCCTTTAAAACGTATTAACTATTAACTGATATTAACTATTGTGCAGGTTTCTTTCATCGAGACATGAAGCCAGAGAATCTGTTGTGCATGGGTCCAGAGCTGGTCAAAATAGCAGATTTTGGACTGGCCAGAGAGATCCGCTCCAAACCTCCCTACACAGACTACGTATCAACTAGATGGTGAGAGTAGTTTTCTAGGTAGCCATCAGTAGCCATCTAAAAAAGAATGCCTATGCATCAATTACAGTGTGCTAAAGCAAGCAAGAAAGCTATATCCTTGTAAAAATCACATTGTGATGAGTTTTCGGCTTGTTTACTTAAGTACTGTATTGTATTTTCTCTCTCAAGGTATCGAGCTCCAGAGGTCCTGCTCAGGTCATCTACCTACAGCTCTCCAATTGATCTGTGGGCTGTGGGCTGCATTATGGCTGAACTCTACACACTCAGACCTCTTTTTCCTGGAAACAGTGAAGTAGATGAGATCTTTAAGATCTGCCAAGTCCTGGGCACTGTCAAAAAAGTGAGAAGAAACTGAATGGAGAGAGGTGGAAATTGCAAAGCATTTACACTGCATTTACTCATTTGGCAGACACTTTTATTCAAAGTAACTTACAAGTAAGACATGCTTGACCTTAGTTCAGGCTTTCAGTCATTAATACCCCAAACTTATCAGGTGCAGATATTAATTGAAAGTCTCAGTGATAGGAAGAAATATATTTAGAGCAAATATGTTGGTCATATAAAAAATTGTGAAAGTATAAAGGTAGGCAAGATGCAGTGTTCTTCTGTGGTGTAAAGCAGCTTAACTGCGCTCCATACCCACCAGGATGCCACTTCATTTCAAAGGCTTTCCTCAAATCCATCACTATTAACTCTGATTGCTGAGCAGAAATCCTTTAGAGCCCATTTTTGGAACAACCTCAAGAATTGAGTATGCAACCTCCACCACATTGGCAGACATTCAGTGCCACTGATACTGAATGTACTTGGTCATGGGTGTATGGGTTCCAAGGTTCTGGGTTATTAGTGTAGTAGAGACGTCTAATGTAGAGTTATACATTTTTTATGATGTATTTTATAATTGCATCAGAGACTTTTCCATCAAATCAGTTGCTGGTGCTGAACAGATGTGTTCAGGCGAAGAATTGTCGCTTATAGCCTGATAGGCTTATGCTACCATGCAAACGATACATGTGCCTTTTAAAACCTAAGAAATATAAAACATTTTCAGCACTGAGATGCTGGAATATAAACACCAGCAAAATAAAATATACTCAATCTCTGTTTCAGTCTGATAATAATATGTAATAATCTGATTTATTACTCCATTAGGCGGATTGGCCAGAGGGCTACCAACTAGCTTCTGCCATGAACTTTCGCTTCCCCCAGTGTGTGCCGACTCACCTAAAGACCCTGATCCCCAATGCCAGCAATGAGGCAATCAGCCTGATGAAGGACCTGCTGCAGTGGGACCCCAAAAAAAGACCCACTGCTGTACAGGTAGGCAAGACTGAGCCTCAAAGTCTTAGATACAAGAATCAAGGCTTTATTTGCCATCTCTGTCCAATGTAAATGACATTTATTATCCAATACAGAGACTGCATTTGCATCATAATCCCAGTCATTTTAAGAAGTGCTTAAGCCGTACTTCCTTCCCTCTACCGCTGCAAAATGTTGAATCCCTGCATGTGTGCTCCATGTCATGTAAACATATTATACACATCACGTGATGATTACACAGACATAATTTTCACTCCAGTGAGACAGTTGAATTACTCTGTGGGCTTTACATAGGAAGTACCTTTCCAGTGGGAGTGACTTTTGACTGCTTTTCCATTTTCTGCTTACAAAGCTCCCAGGGGTAGGATACACATCCAATTTTAGCCTTGTCTATCAAAACATTTGTGCTTCATGTTAAACTTAAGACAGCAAACATATGATTGCTTGAATGGAATAATTATTATAACATTCTCCTGCTACTGCTGTTAAGTAATTATGTTTGATTGGTGTATGTGTTTATCAGGATGGCATGCACATTAAACCTCACTGCAGGATTCAGCATGCAAGTTACACAATGGTCTGATTCAGGTTGTTTGTATATACAGGGTTCAGATGAGTCCTTGGCTGTAGTGTTATTGAGTATAAAAAAGAATACAAAAGAATATTTGGAATAATGGTATAGCAATCTTTGTTTCTTTCTCTCTCTTGCTAGGCCCTGCGTTACCTGTACTTTCAGGTAGGCCAAGTACTAGGGCCTCGTCCTCTAAGTCAGGTCAAGAAAGTCCAAGCTAGGCCACTGGCCCAGAAGCAGGTCTCGGAGACCAAGACTGATCCCCAGCAGTCTTCCTCTGAGTCCAAAGCCTCCACACCCTCCTTCAGAAATAATCAACAGCAGCAGCAAAATCATCAACAGCCTCTTCAGCACATCCCCCTGCCCCAAGCTGAGAATAAACCAGGAGGTGTCAGCCATGCAGTGAGTGTTTCTCTGTAAATCAGAACCTTATTTATTGTATTTCTTGTTGAATTAAAGAATGAAAGGATTAATATTAATCAGATACATACCGCAGGCTGTCAGGATATGCGAGAATAATAATGCATAAATTCCATCTGGCCCCTGAGTTTTGCAAGATTTATCCTCTTCTAAAGGAGTAAGAGTTGGAGCTAAGTTAGAAACAGAGATTTTATCTGTCCAAATATGGCAGTCTGAATGGACACTTACTGTATTGTCGTCTTCTACAGAAAGCAGCATTGCTGGGCAGCGAGAGCAGCGTTGGTGTTGGTGTGCCGGGGGCGCTGAAGAGCAGTCGTCGTCGCTGGGGCCAGACGATGGTCAAGACCACAGATAGCTGGGAGGAATCTGACCCGTCAGAGACCATCACCTCCAACTCCAAGAAACCTAGCCTGGGGAACACAGAGGAGGAGAGGAACTCTAAGGAGCACCACTCACAGTAAGTTTTGGAATATCTTAACAGAAGTGGATTGGCAATTTGACAAAAATTTATGAAAATTGTAAGGTGATTTTTTTAGGGGGGGGGGCACAGACCTTTAAACCTGGTTTCTGTTTTCAGACCCAAGGAACAGAAACCTCTGTATTCCTTCAGCACAGTTACCAAGCTGCCCAACAATGTTAAGCTAGGCCAAATGGACTACAGTCTTCCAGGATCAGCTGCACGGCAACACTATCTCAGCCAGTCACGGTACTTGCCTGGTAAGACAGCATGACAAACAGCCAATTAAGTCATCTTTATCACAGCAAAAAGATCACCATAGCTTGGTGTGATACAAGCAATTTTATATCTCTTTTTGGTTTTGTGTCACCAAAAAATGTGCGAGGGGTGATTGATAAATTCCTAATCACCGTTTTTGCGATGATAATGACATTAGTAGTAGGGATTTGTATGCTCCATGACCAAAGTGTGTAAATATAGGAGGGGGACTATGTTGAAACATAAATGTCCTAGGTTTTCTGATATTGAGTCCTGCTAACCTTTGGGCATGAACTTATCAATCACCCCTCGTATTTTTAAGTTTATTTTTTATTCCTATGTCGTGGTTTATTGTCAAGCATGGCTGCTGGTAGATGTAACAGATTTTTCGAAAAATAGACCGCATAAGACATTTCTTGTTTGAAGTAGTCCTACATGAAGACCTCAGAAATGGAAATCTATTCCACAAATGCAAATACTGAAGAAAAAAAAACATTACATTAGTAACAGCACAGGAGTATATCATGCAAATCACAGATTATATTGACAAAAAAAGTCAGATTTTGTACAATGTGAACTGTTGGATTGCAAGGATGAGAGCACTCTTAATTTTTTATGGCTCCCCAGCTATTTTTTTTCTCTCAGATGCCTTCTCATTGTGTGGTGAAAGGCCTCATGGCTATTTTGAAATTCATTTTAGTGATTTGTAATGCAGACATTACAGTGACTGGCCTCATCTTAATAAATAAGGTCATCATCCTCACCTGATGTGCCAGTTTCATCAAGCATAGCAAATTTTATTTATTTTATGTATTTTTAGTTTCAGTACTTGTACCTTTTTTTTTATCACCTTATTTTTGTTGCTTTAAGGGTTGATAGGCAAAAATCAGACGTCCTCGGGAGATAAGGAGCTGAGTGGTATGACGCTGCGGGATCTGTGGGAGAACTCTTCAAACACTGTAAACAAACCACTTGCACCTATTGGAGGAGGATTATCTGTCACCAGAACCAACGCAGGTAAGGACTGCTGATGTCTTAATGTAGAGGTATTAAGAGGTTTGATGGAATGTGAACTAGAGAGGGAGCTTGGATTTCCAGATTTCATCAACATTTTAATGAAATCAAGTCTAACAAATGGTTTATAGAGCTCTTAAAATGTAGAAAGGAATTGAATGATTGTATTCCAGGATATTTTGAAAAATATTCTAAATAATAGGATCCAAAACCAAGTTGTCATAATGGAAGAAAAACGCTTTCAAAAACTTTTTTTGTTAATGCACGGTTTTTACACTGTGAACCTCGCATAAAACATACAGACATGTGATATCCAAAGACAAAAAAAGATCTATAACCGACCTAAGTCATTATATTTCACAACAAATCCGACATTCAACCTACTTCTTCAGTGATATAAATAATGACTACAGAGTGACTCGTTTCTTTTTGCCATGCAGTGGAAACCTGGCAACTGTCAGTGTCATCTACTGTTACATAATATAAGACTGTCCTCTAAAGCTCTAAATGGTAATGATGCAGCTAACGTCTCCTGATCAGTAGTTACGGGGCCACGGACAAAGCGGTGTTAGGAGTGAGCCTAAGTGTCTGCGAATTTAGAGATGGGAGACCTCTAAAAATCATTTGTCATGTAGACAGACACACAATACGGGTCCCCGCTGTGCTCCCTCCTTCCCTCTGTTCTGTCTCTTTATCTTTCGCCTTGTCTCTCCCTCCCCATTGCTTATTCATGAGATTGACTGTCGGTATAAGATCAAGTGTTTAAATGGCCCCTCAACTGTACCCCCTGCTCATTTGCCCCCCCCCCTGTTTGTTTTGATTCTACTCTATTTGGTTATACTTCTATAGAACATTTCATTTCGTTCATTTCATTAATAAAGAAACCTGCATCCGAGATGCAGCTTCGTTGGTGCTAACACGTTCATCATATTTGTTTTCTTTCTGTTTTCTCATCCATTTCTTTCTTCTTCTTTTTTCTCTGATTGCATGCACATCTCCTCCAACTCTACCTTTTAGCTGTGAGACTAGAAGAGAATGCCTCTAAGTCTATGGATAGCCCACCAGAGAAAACTGTTGTTAAAGACAGAATATTGGAGAAAATTGATCTCTCCAAAGGTACTTCATTGAGACTACTTGTGAACTGTTTTGCTGTGTTTTACGGTTTTAAGCAATGATATAAATTTAAACATATCTGACTCCTTTACTGCTGGTTGCTAGCCATGCTAAAGCTCTATTGTTTACAAACATTGTAGCTGTCGTTAATAGAATAGATTGAGGGTAAAGCGACAAACTAACAACCAGCATGGAAACTGATGCAGCAAGCTTCAGGTATTCAGCCATTGACTTAGCATGTGAAAGAAGCCCGTTTTTAAAGGCTCTGCAGGAGACAAGGGTATAAATACACAGTTAAACCCAAGAACTAAGAACTCCAGTTGCTAAATAGACGACCACAACATCTTCATATGGGAACAATGAGGCTTTTGACTAATTATACAGATAACCATCTTTGACTGCTGGTGAAGCAGATCAGTGGTGTGACTTGAAAAGTTGAATGACTTCAGTCACTTGGCCTTATTCATCTGTTTGGGTCCTTTGTAGTTGTTGCATATGCAGTAGCTACTTCAAACACAGTCACACAAATTATTATTATTATCAGCCTGTATGAGAACATGTATTACGTGTGTTTATTTTAGTTTTCTTCATTTGTATGTGTTTTCAATGTTGCACTTTATTCTAACTTATATGAAGTTGACTAGAAGCCAATGCTGGGGCTGGGTGGTTTAAAAGAAAAACAAACGGACCCACGAACTATGTCTCTCTTCTTTTATAGGGAATTTTGTAAGCACCAAGTACAACCTCTCTGGCGGCTACATCCCTTCATTCCAAAAGAAAGAAGTGGGCTCAGTGGGGCAGCGAATCCAAATTGCTCCTATGATGGGGCAGCACACAAGTAAGGGCTTATTTTTAAGCCAGACAAATGGCTCTTCATGCTTTTAACCAAATAACTTTGCTCTGAGAAAAAAAAGCACAATTTCCATCCTCTGGCTCTAAAGGTTGCACTGCCACTCAAATCTTACTCTTAAGTGAAAAACAGTTTCTGGAATCAGTAAGCATTATGTGCTCGCTGCATGATTGGTCTGCACTCGACCATTTTGCCTCCTTTTGCTTCCACTTTCTCACTTGCAGTATTTTCATTCGCTGGTACTACTGTCTCCTCTTTCTTCACTCTTTCAGTAAATCTTTCTTCCTCTCCTGATAATAAAAAAGACAAACCAAAAGCTACAAAGCCCAAGCCCAAATCCAACTCATCTTTGAGTGAAACCAGTGAAGGTATTGTCATTTTCTCATAGATGCTATTAGCTTTGTTTGTGTTATTGTTGTTATTTTATGGTCCTTTCTATATTTACTGTTAATATTTTAGAGGAAAAAAGCTGCCCTTCATTTTTTTCTATTGCATTAAATATAAAAATACTGTTAAAAGATACAAGATACCTGGCTGTATAGATAGTGGAGATAGATCAACTGATGAACTGGCATGTTGTTCCAGATTACGAGGGCTGGAAGAGGAGGACAGACGGGACTCAGATGAAGGGGAGCAGCTACTCAGCTCTGGGGAAAACCTCTGGAAGTCTCCTGACCAGAGCTCCCACTGTACAGCCTGTCCATGGCAGGGTGGACTGGACGTCCAAGTATGGTGGAAATCGGTAGTTCAGAGAAGAAGGCACTACAACTTCTGCTTGTTGGGCAGCATTGCCACAACTTTGGCTGATAAAATTAATAAATGCTCATGTAAAGATGATCTTATACACGTATGATCAACTTTACATGTGCATAGTATCTCTATGTTTCAGAGATGAAGGTTGCCATGATGCTAAATCAAGACTGATAACTGTCTGCAAGACAATCCCACTGTGTTCCTGAAGGATCCAGTGTGAGCCAATACTACTTTTAGCATTTGGATATTCAGAATAGGATTTAAACATAGCATAGCTTTTCTTTTTGTTTAACTGTAGTTTTTAATTTTCAAGTATTGATGCACGAAAATGTTAACAGCCTTTTATCAACTGATCCTACAATGCTGCTTTCTCTCTGCTTCTACCAACTATAGTGTAACTGAAAAATTTCAATGTAATGGCTACAAGGAGGATTATATCAACATAGAAGATTTTAAAGCAACTTCAAATGTCTTTCTGTTATGCAATGCATAAACTGAACATTTTGTAAACCTTTTATACAAATAAATATATGGAAGTTTATAGTGCATTCATTTAAAAAAGGACAAGACAGTCATTCTTATTATATAAACAAGGTACTGTGTTTTATTCTCATTCTTTCAAAATATTAACGTTCGACAGTAAATAACAAGCTGAAGGGCTACTCCTGATATGGAAGATGGCATACACATTGGAATCTTGACTCCATTAGGACTCCTGGGGTTTCTGGAGCAATGCTACACCGAGCTTCCCCACCATCAGAAGACTGGAACAAGATAACATTAGACTTCATTTACAGAGGAAAAAGAAAAATGTCCTCAAATAAACAAAATAAATATCACATCCCAGTTCTTGACTCTTAGCACAGGGAGATTTTAAATCACTTTGTGTATGAGTGACCATTATCTGGCATTAACAGTAAGGATCTATTCAGTGATCCTATCAGTGAGTATGCAATGCATTCAGAGTATTCAGACTCTTTCAGGTTTTGTTTTTTTTTTTGCTATGTCAAAGCCATACGCTAAAATTGTTTATTGCTAAAATTTATTCTACAAAGCAGAAACAGGATTTTATCACATTGACACAAGTATTCAGACCCGTTCCTTTGTACTTTATTTAAGTGTCTTTACTTAAGCCTTGAGTCTTCTTGGGTGTCACACAACAAGCATTGAAGACCTGCGGCCTGTGCTGCAAAGCAGGATTTGGGGTTAGCGCAGTATTCAGGCTTAACCCTAGATTTTAAGGGTTACAACGATGGTTCACATCTTACTGGGTTACACTGCCATGGTACTCTGCCTCTTTCACATGAACACGCTCGTGGCAAGATGGATAAACCTAGAATTAACTGAGCCAGTTGATAACCAGCTTTGTAGTACAGGTTATCTAGGGCGGCCAACGTTAGGTTCAGTGAAGCCAGGTAATCAAAAGATATCCTGAGTATACTGAACTTGCTTCGTAGAACAGGCCTAAAGGCCTAAATAGTAAAGGCGTCTGAGGACTTTCTGAATGCACTGTATTAGCTTCCATTAGAGCTAATGCTGTTAGAGTCATCCTTCACAAAGATCATTGTTACTTCACCCACAATGCAATGTATTCCTGTTCACGTTACCTTGCTCCAGCCATTAAGCCAGCTGGCATGAACTTCCTGGATCCATAGAACCTCTTTCCCATTATGCCGGTTAGAGCTCCTGATGTAGCTGTAAGACAGAATGCAGTAAAATGTTGGAAAATGTCGAATCAGAATAAGAAAAACTTTATTAATCGCTGTAGGGAAATTCTTTTGTTACAAAAAGAAGAAAATTGCATTGAGACATTTAGACCAGTGAGAGACATTGCCAATCTTACTAAGACACTCTTTGTCCCATTTACCCACGTGCTGTACACACATACACACACACACACACAGACAGAAAACATAGCACCAACCAAGGGACACCCAAACATTATTGGGGTCTTTGGAGATCTGGTAGGCGCCAAAACCTGCAAGGCCCCCAAAGAGAAGACCAGCAGCCAGGGAAGGGACGCTGCCTAGAAGAAACAAGGCACAGCAGGTCAACACGTACACATCCACAAGACTTAAGAGTATGTAAGTACATGTGTTGGGAGTAACGTTTTAATTTTACAATGCACATAAATAATTAAATTAAAACATGGATACTGAGGTTATCATTCCAATTCTACTTCTGGAAGATTTCTAAAGGTGGTAAATGTAAATGTGATAATCAGACATTCAAGAAAAGCAGGTTTAACTGTAACTTTACATCACTTTATCCCATTCAACACAACACATACCTGCTTTCACGTAACCAATTACTCCTCCGGATGCAACAAGGGCCGCGTAACCATATCCTACCCAATCCACGGACATGTTGAACACCTGTCAAAAGCCATATGGTGAGAGTGATTTAACAAACACATTTAAGAGCTACGATTCAATTTAGATGACTTCCTGTTGTGAACCACATATTAATTACTAAGGCAAAAAACCTGTAAAGGGCTGTCTGAGCGCAGCAAAACAGAGCTGTTGTAGAAAACTAGCTCAGCCAAGAAGAGGGCATCAAAACACTGACGCATAGGAGAAAATGTCCCGCTAAAACACAGCAGCACTCGTCTGTATCTGATCAGATCGTTACATTGTGGCCCCGCAAAGACAAGTACATGTCTGTCTGGCTTAGTAGATAAGACTAACTGCTTTAGGGAGCCTTGGCATGAGCACCAGAAGCATGAACTAGCATCACTGTTGTGACATGTATATGCAGGGCTAACACGAAATCTCACGGAATATACTGAATCCACTGATATGAACAGTTTGAGGAATATATGTCGTTTTTGTAATAAGTTAGAGCTTTAGTCTAAGAATGGAAAATGTACGTACAGGCGACCTTGCTCCTTATGTTTCTCCTCTGTCACTACCAGCAGCAGCTTGTTCTCCGCCGAGCACAAATTCCTGGTACACAGGTCATTCGACAGGGTGGCCGACGGGAAATGTAGGCCTAAGTACCAGAGCGGTACAACGTCTAGGTGTGCAGTGTTGTATTCAAGTATTCAAGCAAACTCAAGGCTGCAATTAAAGCTAAAGGTGGTTCCACAAAGTATAAATGCATGTGGTGATTCTGCATCAAATCTGTTATTCTAATTTCAGAACTCTTGCTATTTTATCTGGTAAGTTGCACTGAGTAAATAAAGCTGGAAGAATTCAGGCTGTGAAGCAACGAGATGTGAATGTTTCTTAACGGGCTAATGCTTTTCTAGGCCCAGTTGATAATCAGGTATTGTTTTCAGCTTGTGAGTCTGTGTGTCATGATGGTAAAATGTGGCCCTGGAGACACCTACTGCAGACAGCACAAAGTTTTGAGTAATGTTTCATGTATATGTCCATCTGTCTTTCTGTGGACAGATTTTATGTCTGTGATGGCATCACAACTGTACAAGATGTTGTCACAAAACTTTACAGGTGTGTATTTGAGATCCAAATGAAGGCCGAGTTCAAAGATGGGTGTGATTCGAGCACAGGACCCGGAAGTACGGGGTGTTGGAAGTAGGGAAGAGGCTATTGCCCCCCCTCCCAGTTCATGCCCCTGGCCCACATTTGTTTGTTTTTGGTCGCAAATCCCAGTTTCAGTCATTTCCATCCACTCTAAGACATCAAGTAAACTACAGATCATCCTGTAATGGAATCACATGGTTAGGAATATTGAATAAATCTTAATAAATCACCTACTTAGGCAAATTCACCTCTCTCATGTGTATTCCATTGCACTGTACACATTGATTTGGCATCGCAGCGGGTGTGATCCCATTGCAAGATGGTCTCTACTTCTGATTTTGCATCTTTAAAAGGGGATTCATTGTTGGAGCATGGACAGCTGGAGCATCAGTCACAAAGACTGCTCAGGTATCTAGTGTTTCAAGAAGGAAAAGTGAGTAAAGTGACATCTGCATCAGTAAATAGGGTCAGACGTTGTGGTCGACTTTGATGGCTGTAATGCTCGTGGATTAGTGTCAAACAGAAGAGCAACTCTTCCTCTGGTGATTGAGAATATCAATGCAGAAAGTGATCAGACTGTATTAACAAGAACAGTCCACTGATAATTACATAGAGGGGGATATTATAATAGTGTTGCAGTGCATAAACCCCTCATTACAAAGATGAATGTACATTTGAGTTCAGTGGTGTAAAAACCATGAGAACTGGTCTACAGGTCTGGAAAAAAATATGATGAAATGAGTCATCCTCCACCATATTCTCGACAAGAGGGCAAATGCATGTGTGGCATACAGCGACAGTAGGGATCAACATGGGTCAAGCAATCAGGTACAGGCCTGAATGCTTGACTCATACATTGAGGGGATCCAGTGACTTTGTTGCACTGTGGAGGGCATTTTGCTGACATTATTTGTGTCCTCTTGTCCCTTTTGGTTGGAAGGGTCTCTACAAATCAATATATACAAACTATTAAAGAGACTAACTTTATTACTTATATTTATAAAATGGAGTTTATGTGTATGGTGTATGTGCGATTCATGATTAATGTTTGACACCTTTTTTTATTTTTTTTGCCTACAATTTAACACTGTCCCCTCCACTGGTTAGATGCCAGTGTCCTAGCGCAAAGGTTCCCCATCCTCTCCTGCAATGATATACATTGGGGAGAGGATGGGGAAAGAATGGGATTCATATTCTCTACTAAAATATATTATATCTGTCCTGTAATAGTGGAACAGAGGGCAGACTAAACCCCATTAACAATACAGTCATTCTCAATTCTTGAATTTAAAGGCGTCTGTTTGCTGGAGGACTTCAACTTCAAGGAGCGCTGATGTGCCCCTGACACAGAATGGGAATTAGTTTTATTTTTACAACCACAAGATGGCACTATAGGATTAGAATATCACCCCCAAGCTTTAACTGGACTGCTTTTCCAAATATATTATATTACACATTTTGTAAAAAAAAAAAAAATGTCAGGACTGGAGCCATGTTGCATAATTTCCATGTAAATGTGCATGTTTAGCCTTAGAAGTGTGATTAAAGGTAACGAAGAAGGACAGGTGGATAAAAGTCAACAAGAGGGCTCAACCAAACCCAATGAATAGAGTCTTATTTAAAGTTTTGGTCAAGTGATAAACATTTCTGACACTTTCCATATTCCACGTTATTTTTGCAAAGTGTTTCTTTTCATCACCTGTTTATTTGACTGGCATCGTTTTGCCACTTTCGCTTACCGCAATGCTAAACTGTGCAAATATTCTTATTTGGTTTCAGTTACCTGCAATGTTGTTTTAAAATCCGCTGTGTCCTCTCTCTCACATGCTGTAGAAAGATGGCGCTAGAACACAATTTATATTCCTTAGGGAAGCAGCGTTTTATGCAATGGGCCCGAAACCTTACTCAACAGCTTCCAATTTCCACGAATTTTACGAGGTTTCTGCACCTTGAGCACTGGTGAACTGGATGGTTACTGTCTTTAGCAGCAGTCAGGCAAAGACAAATCCAGCGGGGAGCCAGTCTGTTTGCTAAAAACAAACAAACAAACAAAAAAAAAACAAAAAAAAACAAACAAACAAAAAACAAAACAAAACAAAAAAAACCAAAACAAAAACCCAAATCTTTGTTACAAATCAAACTGGACATTTTTAAAATAGATAATATTCTAACTTCTCAATAACTTTTGGGGGAGGGGGTGGGGGGTTCGAAGAGAAAAGCTCCCCGGAATATTTCACATTTTTTTATTATTATTATATTATTTTACGCACGAAGATGTGTTTGTGTCTCAACATTTTTCGGTTCTTGAATAACACACACCACCACTAATAATAATAATAATAATAATAATAATAATAATAATAATAATAATAATAATAATAATAATATGGCAATAATAATGAATAGTGTAATTTGTTTAAATATGAATGGCTGTACAAGGTCCCTGAGGTACAACCGTTTCAACGCCTATTAAACACAGCTCGCAGTTTTAGGGAAACTGAACGTTGCCGGAGGCCCGGTGCCGTGGTGGAAGTGGTTGAAACCAAGCCCTGGACAAACAGGCTGGGTATTCAAAAGGAGGGACCCCGCACTTGTCTGCCTGACAGTAACCCCACTCTCCGATAGCTCTGCCTTTAAAAAAAAAACAAAAAAAAACGTACTCCTCCCTAAGTGCGCAGAGCCCCAAACAATATTTCTGATCCCCCACTACCACCCCACAACACACACACACCTCCCTTCTCTTTTGTCCAGGCTGGGTAGCTGCAGGTATTGTGTGTGTGCATTTAAAACGCCTTTGAAGTCAAACATGAAGGCTGGTTTTAAACATTAACACCGTAAAAAATCTATAGATACTGTGTGAAATTGTATATTTAGGAAAAACAAAACAAAACGAAAGTATAAAGGATTTGAAAAAAAAAGTTTTCCCAGTATTCTCAGAGCATGCATTCAATGTGTTTAATCTCAGTGTTTGGAGAACAGAGAGAAGCATCCGTGCAGCTGCTGGTGACTGTCGGACACAGCAGAAGGCTGCGTCCCGTTCTGCTTCCCAATCAGTCTGCACAGAAAAGACGCATGCAGACTGATGGGTGGGGGCTGGGGGGGTCTAAGGCTCAGACTATCATCACCTATGTGAGCGCATGTGTTGCACTCGTCTATGTATATGTGTGTGTGATTAGATGTGTGTGTGTGGAAGAGACAGAGAGAGGGAAAGCTCATTCGCTCTTGGCCCGAGGGGTCTACATAAGTATGTATTAGAAATAAACAGTGGATAAATAAATAATGACCCCCTCACAAAAGCAGGGGAGCTTTCTGTGTAGAAGTAATGATGTTGGCAGTTAACCTTCAAGTTTTTTTTTTAACATGACACAGTTTCATTTGCATTGAGAATTCGTGTTTTTCTATAAAGACAAAACAGTGAAGAAAAAAAAGACTTACAGAACTAATAGATGTCATTTTTACTTTTAATGTCACTTTAAGACAAACCATTAGCCTATTTGTGTTTTAGTGTATTTTTGCCTTGATTTATTCTTTTTAATTTGCTGATAGTTTTACCATATTTTCTAAAAAGTTATCTTTATCATTATTTATTTTTGTATTTGACATTATGTATTTATTTATTTATTACCGGACATCATGGGAAGGGTAAAACCACTTAACAAGTTGCCTGACTTTTCTTATGCGCAATACACTTTTCTCACTTTCTACAAATGAAATTACTCTTTTCTATAAATTCACCGGATGCAAAGAAAAAGTCGCTACATTAAATATATAATTGTAAATGTACACATTCCTGCAAGTATGATTCATGGTATGATTCGCGACGCAGCGGCTGTGATTCCTGCTTGATGCGATGTATCACATACGTCAAATAACTTACACCAAGACTATTTAAAAAAAAATCATTCTTATCTTAATAAAACTTAGTCAATTTAAAATAGACTAAAGCATAACAAACCTATGTAGCACACAGACAAATAGGCCTTTTCACTTTTCCCAGGTAGTGCCCCCCCCCCCCCCCTCGTCCACACCCGGAACACTGCGCATGCGTCACCAGGTGGCCTCGCACCGTTTTTACGGCCAGGTGAGGCGATCCGGTCCAGGTAGAGAGAGAGAGAGAGATAGAAAAAAAAGTAGTTTGCTTTGGGACCGAAGGCTCAATGAGACAGACATAGCATCGGATCGACTAAAACAAAACCACCACCAAAGGCAGAAGAAGACAAAGAATGTCAGTTATGGGCAAGATGGGGGAATGGCAGGTATGTGTGCTTACTTTAAGACAAAGACACGGCTGTGGAAATCCATGTAAAACTGTCAAAAGTGTCGACTAGTTGTAGGATGACGCTGTACAGGCACCGTAAAATCTCGTGTAAAGAGAGGTCGTGCTGTGCTCTTGTGTAGACTAGAAACTTATAGATCCTATCAGTCAGAAGATCATGCAAAACAGTCCCATAGATTTTAATTTATAATCCCAAATTGGGCATGTCATCGCTTTGCTTTGCTTTTGAAAACCTGAGGATGTTGATCGCATGCGTTGTTTGGAGACTGTAAGATCTCCATGCGCATTTCAGATACGCTGTGAAATATAAGTGCGCTTTAATATAAATTAGAAATTAGTCGCAACGACATGAGATCATATAGTTTTCCCTGAGTTGAGTCATGACCCTTACTCAAAATAGTGTCATTGAGTCTTTGATGTCAAATATAACTTTTCCTAAATGTACTTCTCGCATATTTACAGCTGTTCCAAATTCGGATTATATGTCTTAAATTCATAAGTTATAAAAGTATCCATTCTGCTGAGTCTTATTCTTTAAATTTAAATTGCCTCACTGGAAACCTGGCCTTGCTTTGTAAGTTATATAAGGGGGAGGTTTAAGAGACCAATCTTTGCTGAGAGAACACACTTCAGTTTCACTCCTGAAAAAAACAAAAAACAAAACACAAAATATACAAACGATCACCATAATAGACACAGGCCACATTTCTCGAGAGACACCCGCGTGTATAGCTGTCATTGTCAGCCAGTTTCATCGCTCCATTATCATTAATGACAACTTCTCTTTTTTCTTTTCTTTTCTTTTTTTTTTTTTTTTTTTTTTTTTTTTTTTTTAAAAGGAGGCACTCCACCAGAAATGGTAATCCAGGTTTTAAAAGCGAGAGAAGGGCCAACGCCTTAAAGATCTAACGACCTGTCTCCTAACCCCACAACCTGCTGAGGTGAAGTCTC
>JBBMJY010000013.1:11689491-11699824 GCA_037833715.1 Toxotes lorentzi
TTGGAAGAAAACCGGGGGGGGAGGGGGTAGTGGTGGGCAGGTTTAGTGTTTCAGTGGCAGTGAGGAAAAATTTTTTTTTTTTTTTTTTTTTTTTTTTTTTTTTTTTTTTTTTTTTTTTTTTTTTAAAAGGAGGCACTCCGCCAGAAATGGTAATCCAGGTTTTAAAAGCGAGAGAAGGGCCAACGCCTTAAAGATCTAGCGACCTGTCTCCTGACCCCACGACCTGCTGAGGTGAAGTCTCGACCGGCGACAGGGCAGGGCCAGGTTCCCCCTAGTCGGTCATTCAAATGAAACAAGGCCATGTTGTTGTGTTAATTATTTACGTTCCCCAAAACCCTGCTCTCCTTACATTGTAGTCAATGGACCTGTAGAGCCGCTCCGAATGGTTCACCTTTTTAACATAACATTGAAAGAATAGCCTCTCAAGGTCTCCACTCTCAATGGGATTAAAATAACAGTTTGGGAGTTTTAAAAAAAAAATCAAGGTTTGCAATAAAGCGTGTGGCACGGTAGTATTTGCATAGCCATACTTGTTTTCACACCAAGCACTTGGAAAACTACTCAGTGTAGTTGTACAGGAACGAGTCAGTGCAGCACTTCAGCCAAAAAGTTGTTTCCCAGAGCAGATTTGTTCCCTTTTTTTAAAAAAAAATCATATAAATTTCCTTAAAATAGCATTTCTTGAGTCACATTTGTACTTTTTTCCCCCTCTTGCCTCAAAAAGACATGCAAAATTATACCAGAAAACCGTCCCAGGTGCATGCAGGACTCCATGCATGACAATCCGCACCCCCCTCTCCAACAAACACACACCTCACTGAACAGTAGAAATAATAAGCATGTGTAGCGTCTTGCTGCTTTAATTTTTACCTGTGCGCTGTCCATTGGTGTTGTGTTATGTGTGTGTGAGTGTGTGTGAGAGCAGATGGGGGGAGTTGGGGGGAATCAAACGGCTGTTGATATGCTAATGAGGCCCTGTGCCAGTGTTATTACAGAGCTGCTCCAGCCTTTTACTTCCACCATTAGAGGGAGACCTCAGAGCGCGAGACAGACAAGCAGCCCCACAGCTTCAATAAAAGTATTTTTTTTCTTCTGAGCGGGGAGCACAATTCACTGAGTGAAAACAAGACTAAGGCGATACCTTTACTCAATATCCACCTCAACAACCCATGAAAATGCTTTGGAAATTAACTGATAACATTAAATATGAAGATTGCGAGGTAAGGGGCTCCTTTTTTGATTTGTTTACTTTATTTATATATAGATATATATTTTTATATTATAAAGTTTACCAAAATAATTATTTTAGGGATGTGCTCGTTTTGATCCAAATATGTCATTCTTTTGACAGCTCTTAGTGAAATAATTTAAATGAACCATAGGATGGACAGACCCATTTCATAAGTTCTTCTGTTTTGTGTATTAATGTCAAACAACTAATTATAATAATAAAAATACTAGTAATAATAATAATAATAATGATAATAATAGTAGAGGCATTGTGGCAAGAGCAACTGTATTTAATATATTAGCTGCTTGAGAAAAATTCACACCAGTGATTTATTATTTCTCTTTAAAGTCACATTAAAAATAAGTCCAAATATTAATGTGTGACCATGCGGAGTCATTAAAATAATAATGTACACTCACCACGCGTTTAATTAAAATGAATATTTGGACCAAGTGGCAGATGTAAGCACGAGCACAGTCTCTTTTATTTTATGGTTTAAATGGCCTCATGGACATTTACTCCCTTCACTTTTAATACCCATGCAATTTGAGCCGTTATATTATTATTATTGTTTTGTTTTTTTTGTTTTTTTTTTGCAGCTCATGTGCATGTATGTGTGGAGTGCATACAGTCAGTGATTGTTGTTGTGGGTACTGACAAAAAAATAAAATAAAATAAAATTAAGTTTGGCAATAATATCAGGGGCTTGTCTGGAGAGTGAGTGGAGAGGCCAGTCGATGTGTTTTCACCCGCGTGCTGACAGAGGATAGGGACGGCCGGGAAGCAGGAAAACAAAAGCCGGGCACCCTGGCACCGCTGATGTGGTGGGTGATTGTGTCAATTTACAGGCAAATGATTTCCCCGTTTGTGTCCATGCAAAAAACAAAACAAAACAAAAAAAACAAACAAAAAAAAAATCCGGTCACAGCCCGGTGTTTGGTGATTTCTCTCTAAATACGTGATTAAGCAGGAAGGGGAACTGTAGGTGTTTCAGCCGCGCGTAAAAGTTAGTCGGAGCGCCGGATCCGAGCGGCCCTATAGGACTCGATGCGACTTTTTCTTTTCTTTTTTTTTTGCTCCTTGTCAAAGTAAAAAAAAAAAAGTTAGCCGATGTGACTGAGTTTGGAGTCGAGGAGTAACCAGTGGATTAATTCGGCGAAGGCAGAGCAGAGACAGAGATAGAAAGAGAAAGAGAGAGGGAGATGAGGCCCATGGAGGACAGCTCGCTGTCGGAGTCTGAGGTGGAAAACAAAGGGATGAGCGGTAGAAACGAGCCGGCCGGAATGCCCACAGCCTTGTCTGCTGCTGGATTTTTCACCCAGGTCAGAGGTGCACATGTGTTCCCTTCCCTACCTTCTCCTTCCCTAGTCTGTGGTCCACCTCCCTTCATTCCTGTCTTTCTTTCACTTTTGCGCTTTGGCCCTGGGACCCTTTTAAAATGCCCCCCTCCCGCCGCCCCTCACTACTACCTCCTTCCTCTCTCTCTCTCTGATTCGTCAGACGAGAGTGAATATCCCTCTTTTTTGTCTCTCTCTCTCCACTCCCTCTCCACTCTCTCACTCCCTCTTTCTCTCTCTCTCTCTCCCCATCTCTGATTAGATATACTGATTCCTCCTTTCAATGGACGTCATTTAAGCGCTGACTCCTGCCTTGAGTTGCGTCCTCGGCTTCACACCCGATTTCCGACCATTCTCTCTCTATTATTAAGTATTCCTGTAATATTAATAGTCATGAACGCGCTCTATTAGGAGTCCGAGAGGGAGACGAAGAAGCGGCTCTGTGGTTTCTTTTTTTGGGGGGCTAATATGAGCTCAAGCGAGGGGACGGCAGCAGTGTGATAGAAGCCAGGACAGCAAGGAGGAGAAAAAGAGAGGCTTACCACGAGAAACTTTTCGAGCCCAAATCCGCCAGCACCGCCGAATATCAGCATTTTAAGACCCCAAATGAAGGGCAGCAGGGATCTAACCATTTCTTTCTGATGGATTATCGTCCTGCTACCGTGGCACATATCTTCTGATCGCCGGGGCCATCGTGATCTTGCAGGAGAGAAAGAAGAATCTTTTCGGGGGCTAATTTTTTTCCTCTTTTTTTCTCCTTTTTCTTTTTTTGTTACTGTTGTTTTGCTGGTTATTCCCCCTTTTTTGCTCGCCCCTCTCCACAACCCACCCGCACCCCCCCCTTCCAAACACTCACAGTGTTTTGAACTGATTATTCTTTTCTCGAGTCGCACTAAAATCCTTTCAGATGTTAGTGCACAGTTTTTCCGCGATGGTAAGTTGCTGGAGCCTCCACCGTGTTTGCATATCAAATTTTGTTATAATATCTTTTTTTCGTAAACCTCCGCTGAATAATGTTTTGCAAAAGCTTGAACGCTTTGCAAAAAAACCCCCGTGGGACATGTTGAAAAAAAAAATGCTGAAATAATGCAAAGCAAGGTTTGTTGTTTGAGGGTTTTTCACCTCTGAAATTCTGATGTTTCATTTCATTATTAACTTTCAGTTTGTTGTCATGTCATTTTCTTTACAATAACTTTGTAGGGTTGTAGTCGATGTGTGGAATTTGTGTGTTTTTTGTTTCAAATCAGTTTCAGAACTAATTAATGCGATTTTCTTTTCCACACTTGGTCTAATTCCTGTCATCCACTCAGGCCAGATTTGATAATGCCTCAATATAAGTCTGCAGAGAATTCAGCCGTTAAAAACAAAGAGGGAATGTGCAAATATATGTTGTATGTTTTTTTTAAGTGTATTCATGCTAAAATATACTTTTCTCTGTGCCCTTCCCTGCCAGGATCGTCACGACGGTACCAGCAATGGGACAGCCAGGCTACCTCAGCTGGGCAGCGTGGGCCAGAGTCCCTATACGAGCGCCCCTCCGCTCTCCCACACACCAAACTCGGACTTCCAGCCCCCGTACTTCCCCCCACCCTACCAGCCCATCTACCCGCAGTCTCAGGACCCTTACTCGCATGTCAACGACCCGTACTCCCTCAACTCCCTGCACGCCCAGCCGCAGCCGCAGCACCCGGGCTGGCCGGGCCAGAGACAGGGTCAGGAGAGCGGCCTGCTGCACCAGCACCGCAGCCTGCCTCACCAGCTGTGCCGGGAGTATCGCAGGGAAGTGCTGCTACCGTCCGGCCACGGCATCGAAACGGGACTGTCGGACTCTATCCCTATCCATGGAATACCTCACTCTTTAGAAGACGTTCAGGTGAGACAGCGTTTCTCTTTTTCTTTGCTTTCTCTTTTATTGTTCATTTTTCTTTAAAGTGCAATAGTACTTACTATTAGGTGCACTATTATTTTTAATCAGAATCATTAAAATCACTAATAACGGTGGTGGTGTTAATTTCACTTTTATATAACTGTTATTACCATTTGTACAAACACCTTGCCTTTTATAATTACCACTCATATAAATATTATTAGGGTTTACTAAAATGTTTTTATTATTACTATTGTTTAATAGTTGACACGTATTCAGCTAGTTAGGTTTCCAGTAGCTCATTATAGCTCTCAATACGGCACTTTTGTCCCCCTGTCTGGAAAATTAGCTTGAAAATAAAAAAATGCTTTCAGTGTTGTCAAGAATATTTTATTTTCAATATAAAACCCAATTTTGCATCGCTGTATTATTTTAAAAACATGGATTTCATAAACAATTTAAAATGACGTTAGCTGCCAGATTCCATGCGCTTTTCTTCAACGTCATGATGAGAGAGTTTATATATATATACATTATAAAACCTTAGTGGTTTCTTTTTGTCTTTTGACTTTCATTTCTCAGTGGAAAAAAAAGAAAAGATTAAGCTGGCCGTTCTTTGGCAACAGCACTGTAATACATTGCATGCACACTAACAAGAGAATTGAGTTTGGTGGATTGAGTTTAGGTAATGGCTCCGATTACTAAAGATGCATGATGGATGATACAAAACTGTCAATAATCCTCGTTCTTGTTGAGAGTATCCTTCCCAGTTTTTAATCAGAAACAAACACCAATAATCCTCTAATTAGTTCATAGGCCTTTAATAGGCTGCGCTGCCGTAATTACTATCCAATCTAGATTAGAAGTTTCCTTGTGAGTAGAGCCAATATGAGGGCGAAATTAGGTCAGGATTATGGGGCGACACAGCGTCATTATTTAAGTCTGAGTTTGGGATCTGGTGTAATGCGTACATCAGTGTAACCTACTGAAAACACTCGTGGATAATAATAATAAGAATGGGCCTCGAGAGCCTCCATGTTGGGTGATTGTGGTCGCTAATTGTGTCAAGCTTTGTGACCGTGCACAGCATCCTATGGTACTTTTACTTGCACAAGACTGAGGGCTAATGATATTTTTTGTGCCTTTGTGATAAAATTGTCTTTTTTTTTATTATTATTTTTTCACAGCCTGTTGATGATCAAGGAATTCACATTCCCGACCAGACTGTAATTAAAAAAGGTAGGCAGTTTCCTCCGAGATCATCATGCATGTTTCTGCAAATCTGCACACCACTAGGCTATACACACACGCACGCTCTCTCTCTCACACACACATACACACACCATGCACCATTTCTGCTCGAGAGAACTCGATGCAATGCGGTAACGCCTGACTGATCCTAATATGCAGTAGCCTATTTTTCATTACATGGTTTCCAAGTGCATCAAACTGGCTGCACCTTTTTTTTCTCTCGCTGATGGAATTTACTGTCAGCGTTTCAGAGCAGCGTGGAGATGAGTAGAGCTGGTGGGCTTTGTGGGGGCCCCCGTAGTATTGATGGTCAAAGATACAGGCCTATAGACGATCCTGGTACTTCAGTGGCGGAGGGCAATAGCTGCAATCACTCTGCATGGTCAAATTTAAAATGGAAGTTGGTAACTCTGGATGGAGCACGGGCCTATGTGTGTGCAGGATGATAGCTTGTCATTTAGAGAGGGAATCAAAACTCGGCTTAGAAAAAAATCCTGACTGCTTTTTAATATCTCCAAATGTAATTTTCATATTACATTAGTACTTTGTTGAAGGTTGCTTGATTCCACTGCTTCAATACTTTCCCTAATCTGCTGTCAAAAATTCAGGCTGAGTTATACTGATAATGGTGCAACATGAGGAGGCCTTTTTCATGGTCAAGTTTAAAAAGCGTTTTGTCAGGTCGAATTAGAAGCTGGCTGGATCCGATATGGAGCGATTTCTCTTTCTTTTTTGTCTTTTAATTCCGTCTTTTTTTCATTCGTTCTTTTTTTTTGAGTCTGTCTAGCTGCGCATCAACATGATAATTGGCTTCTTATATTAGTAATCTCAAGAGTTCTTTTAACTCCTATTGTCTCTATTAGGCTCCCCTGAGCCATTAATGTCACAAGTGATCTATCCAAAGGCGCACGGTCCCCTTTGTTACCGCACACCAAAAAAAAAAAAAAAAAAAAAAAAAGAAAGAAAGAAAAAAAAACGGTGTTTGGCTGGATAACGAAGATATGTCAGAAGAAGTGGACTTTACCAAATCTCTCGGTTGAGGCAGTGCATGGTGTGGCGAGCGCAAAAGTAAATAAATAAATGAATAAATAATAGGTTGTTTGAGCTGAGCGCACAGGTACTGGAGGTACGGGACTTTCTTCTGCTGCTGAGATCTGTATATAAAAATATTGTTTTTTTTTGTTTTTGTTTTTTTAGAGAAAGAGTAGATATTCTATAAGAGATAGAATTTTCAGCTTTTGCATATTTGGGGTTGAGCGACAATTGTGCCTCATAGCCCTACACACGAACATTATTATTATCATTGTTATTATTATTATTATTATTATTATTATTATGTTTTAGGCTCTATAAGCCACTTTTCTCTGCATGTCCTCGTTGCTGAAAGTGTACACATGTGGTGCTAAACTCTAAATCCGGGGCCTAAATCCCCCCTTCTCTTTTAGTTAAGGCTCTGCATTGCATGAAATTCACTGAGCACGGTCTCTCCTCTCTGTCTCACCCCCCCCCCCCTCTCTCTCCATCCCATCCCATCCCTGTGTCCACCCCCCCATCTCTCTCTCTCTCTCCCTCTGACTAGGTCCAGTGTCTTTATCCAAGAACAACAATGTCTCCGCCATCCCTGTAAATAAGGACGGTCTTTTCGGAGGGGTGGTAAACCCCAATGAGGTGTTCTGCTCGGTTCCGGGTCGCCTTTCCCTCCTCAGCTCCACATCAAAGTACAAGGTCACGGTGGCGGAGGTGCAAAGACGCCTCTCGCCGCCCGAGTGCCTCAACGCCTCTCTGCTGGGCGGGGTGCTGAGGAGGTGAGTTTGACTGGAAGACCTGCTAAAAAAAAATCCTCTCTCTATATACCTGTGTGTGTGTGCTTGTGTCTGGGTGCGTGTGTATGAACTCTCTCACTCTACTCCAGTCCATTCTTTCTTTGAGCATGCATCTCTCTCTTCCTCTCTTGCTCTCCCCCCTCTCTCTCTCCTCTGTACCAAGAATAATTAAAATCGACCAACCATGACACCTAGCTCCTGCATTTAAAGCAGGAGGGGTCTGTTAAATTCCATATTAACTTCCGTAGCGCACTGGATCTCTCTCTCACTCTCTCCCTGTTTCTCTCTCTCTAAATTAATGTAGGCCTAGGCTGTTTCAACCTCAGCTCTATAGGCCCAGTGAAGGCATTACACATGAAAACATTGGTCTCTAGTGAACTGTCTACTGAAGTGCTGCAGACACGCAGCCTGCCTATTAAGTAGGGTGTTATTTATTCATTTTGTACAGTATTTTGTCTGCTGGTGAAAAAAGCTGCGGTTCTTTTAGGATTAGTTATAGTTTGTGTCAGGGATGTACAGTAGGGCAAAGGCGGACAAATTTAGTCATGTTTAGACATGTAAATATCCACTCTATGCATCATAGAAAGTATCATCAAAATTCCAAATGATAGGGCCTACTCATCAGAAATATGACATCACTTTTTGCTTGTAAATTGCTTGTAAACCACAATTTGCCTGTTCCCCGGATTCACTGCTACAATATGATTGTAGATTTTTGCATAACCATGTATGGTGAGGAGCATCTTTGTCCATTTCAAAGAACAAGAAGAAGAAGAAGAAAAAAAATATATTTATATATTTTTTTGTCCTCAAATATTAGCCCACTCAGAGAAAAGTCCTCAACATGAGCAAAACTACAGTGAATTTCTGCTTTGTTTTACTGTCACAGGGCCAAGTCTAAGAACGGAGGAAGATCCTTAAGGGAGAAGCTGGATAAAATCGGCTTGAATCTACCTGCGGGCAGACGCAAGGCAGCGAACGTCACCTTGCTGACGTCACTCGTCGAGGGTAAGTCGGGTGTTGTAAATCACGTTCCCACTCTTGTTGCTCCCGCGATATCACAGGTGCTTGCAAACTGAACTGGGATTTTTTTCCCCTCTCTCTTTCTTTCTCTGTGTTTGAAATCAGCATATGCGCTCATCCGTGTAATGTGGACCGACTTTGCCTCGCAAGTAATAAACCATGAAGGATGTGTGTGTGCGTGTGTGTGTGTGTGTGAGAGAGAGAGTATGTGGAGAGAGAGGGAGAGAGAGAGAGAGACAGAGAGACAGAGAGACAAGGAGAGAGAATGGTGCTGGTAATTCTAGTGGCTTTGCAGCGTTTGGCCTTCGCTTTCAGGAAGCACACTTGCAGGTCCACGGCTTGGCCTAGTTTATACGCTGGATGAGTTTGTGTTGAAGTCCAGTTAATTATTGAGTGCTGCTTGTTTATTGGGCACCGCTGAGCTGTTTCACCTCACGGATGAGAAGTCGATTGATTCATTAACCCATGCATTGTTTCAAACATTAATACAGCCTGTATATGGCAGCGCAGGGGCTGGTTTTTAATGGTAACTTAATTCTTTCGTTAATAGCTTCCCATGCTTTGGTTTTTCAGTGAAGATTTTTGCTGCATGCAAATGGAATGGCACTGACCTATTGGGAGCTATATGTTTTGGGCCTATTAAAGAATAAATGAGTTATGGTGCGCAAGGAAAGATGCATTTTACGCTACTGGGTAAACCTGTTTTGCTTGCAGAGTTGAACCTTTATTATTATTCAGTGCAGTGGTATTTGGTGTGCTGTGGGTTTCCAAAGGTGAAAGCCTGCGATGGTTCATTGGTCCCTGTTAATCATTATTATAGACGAGGACCGAATGCAATATTCATTGTGCTTCGTAGAAATTTGGAGCTGGATTGTAATGAGCCGGGAGAAATGTATGATTCTGAGTAATACGCGGGTGGTGGCAGAGAGAAAGAGGGGGTGGTGGTGGTGGTGGTGGTGAAGGCAGTCGGTCATTCAGCGAAGAGACCCTGCGTTTTCTGGAGAGCTGTCACTGTTTATGGTCCCCTCCATTTTATGGAAACGAGTTCGGGCTACTGGACTTGAGCTTTGATGCTAATTGGCGCATGCGTTCTTCCGGAGCATAGGCTTATGGACAGGAAGCCCCCGCAGTCAAACTCAACCGCTTCAGGAAATTAAAACCAAAGACTTAGGGGAAGAAAAAAAAATCAGCGAACAAGAACAAGAGAAGCGAGCTCAGACTCGGACGGAATGAAACCTGAATTTTCTCATAGCTGAAGTATGTAAAAGGCAAAGTTAAGATTTAGATACAGCCCTTCAAAATTGCCTCCCCATGCCTCTGTGATCTGCTTGACTTTTCAATAACGCGCAGGCATTGGTAATCAATGACATGGTGTTAAGCATGATGCTGCGTCTATATCTCATATCCACTTATTGTCTCTCCTCCACATTAAGCCGCTCTCACGGTGTGGAGGAGAGAGCTTGACGCTTGATGTGTATTGACAGCTCGCAGGGGTCTGTTTTATTATTATTTCCAGGGCTATTATTGTCCTCATCATCATTAATGTTGTTAGGAAGGCACAGGTGCCATAACCCTGCTGTCTGAGCGCATAAACAGAGTGGACGCTCGGTTCAGATCAGAATAATCACGTGTTGGTCCAAGCACGGAGTGTGAACTGCTCTGATTTTTTTTCTTGATGTAACCATATTTAATAAGCAAACACATTTAATCTTTCTTTTTTTCCCCCTTCTTTCTTTCTTTCTTTCTTTCTTTCTTTCTTTCTTTCTTTCTTTCTTTCTTTCTTTCTTTCTTTCTTTCTTTC
>JBBMJY010000013.1:11714367-11737117 GCA_037833715.1 Toxotes lorentzi
ACACACACACACACACACACACACACACACACACACACACACACACACACACACACACACACACGCACACACACACCCACCCACCCACTTCTAAATCCTGTTACTAGGCAGATCAGACAACTTTATTCTTTCTGCAGCTTTAAGTGCTTTTGCTTTGATTCTGTATCATACTTAATGCTAGACGCCTTGTGTCAAACAGTACAGAAATGTGGGAAAAGGTCTCATGTTGCACTTCCCTCATTTCAAAACATCAGCTGATTTGATTAGGATCCTCACATCAAGGTATTCAAAGTCTGCGCTTTGCATGCGTGCTCATAACACCTTGCGTCGATCTGTCAAAGAAGTCTGAGAACACAGAGGGCGTGATGAAGGAGGCAACTTGTTAATAATTTGTATTGTTGAATAATCTCAGTTGCACAAATAACAAATGCCCCAAATGTATTAGATTTTATTGCAGAGGCAAACAAACAAAAACAACAACCAGCGAAAAATCGTTATCCCTTTTGCAGGTTCTTTCAAGTGCTACGTAGAGTGTATTGCCATCAATAATACAATACTATGTGAAGAGGGGGAAACAAATGTGGATTCAAGCAGCTCTCCTTGAACAGTAAACACTGGCAGGAGAAAGAAAGTAAAGAAAGTGCAAGACAAAAAATAATACACACAGTAAGCGGTAGGTATCTGATTTATGTTGGGCAAATAGATAACAATCATTATGCCCGAATAGTGCCTCTCCTCTGTCACACTGCAAAGAAGCAAAGGCATAAAAGTAAGTTGAGAATGAAGCTTTTGACAGGTTGCTAATGGATCGCTGTAGGCCCATCTGTTTCACTGCAAATAGAGAAATGGTGGGGTTTTGATTTGGGTGTTGAAACTGTTACCACTGTCACTGTAAACAATAATTGTCAAACATATTTACCCCGCAATCGCTTTAGCAGATGTTCTGCTTTTTGTTTCAAGTGGCTTTTTTGTGTGTTGTATCTCCCCTCTGCAGACACACCACATGCCCCACCACCACTGTTGCACCCCCAACTAGAATATTGAGCAGGTATTTGCAAAAGGTGCTCCAGGGCACGGAGTGTGAGGGATTGGGTGGGGTGGCGGGGAGAGGGGAGGAGAAGTGAGAGGGGCGGGTGGTGGGAGAAGGGAAAGAGAGACGGGGAGAGAAGGAGGGAGGAAGAGATTATCTGGGCCCTTCATCAGTGGTTCAGCCCACACCCTCCTCCTGCTCCTGCCCATCGTGGAGCCCTGAGGGCCTGGGGAGGAGGCCCCGTGCCTCGCAGCCATGCAACCTCTTTATCACTCTAATCTGCTAATTGTAGGCGCTCAATTGGCACATGGTCGCTTTTTATTAGAGCCTCCCAACATTAACTAGACAGGGAATGTAGAAAAGCTGGTGTGGCCCTTGTCTTTTTTGTTTTACTCCTTCTGTCTACCATTTGCAACAGAATTGTACTACAATACTCCATACCTAGCATTCTTCATTTAGCAGGACTTAGTGTATGCAAACTCTTCACTCTAAGCCCTTCAAAGTCTGATTCATAATTAATAAAATTAACATTTAAATGAACTGGGAACTGTTTAAAGACTGTTATGGAATAACAACCTATCAACTCTACTTGATGTTTCTAGTTTATACGTTATATCATTGTAAAAAAAAAATCAAATGCAGGCCCATTTTGCATCTAGCCATCTAGCCATTTTGGTACCATGTGTTCCCACTGCCTCACCACCTCTACATTACCCCACCAGTACACCCACTCATTCTTCAGTGGTACAATGCTCACAGTGTTAGCCATCACAGTGTTATGAATGGTTAGCAAAATTTAAGCACAATGTTTACGTTCTAGCAAGGAACAGCTATTCAGATAGCTAGGTACTGGCTTGTCAAAACTATGCTAGTGGCATTCTTGTGGCGCCCCCTGACATTCTGTGCCCTAGGAAACAGTCTATGTTGCCTATGCCACGAACCGGCCCTGCTCAAAATGAGAAGCACAATGTGTCACTTTCCCTTTTTTCCTCTAACCTCTTAAGTTTTTTCCTTCACAATGGAGGCATGGCTCTTTTAAGGGAGAATGAATGAATGAATGACTGCAGAGATGACCCTTTACTTCAGGCAAGTGATCAACAGATCGGATCTCAGGTGTTCAACTCTCCTCCCTCTACTCCTCCTGCTGTCTTTGTGGAGCTGGTTAGAGTGAGCTGACCCCCTCGTCTGAGACTCTGAGGGACAACTGGTGGAAAGTCAGAGGTCTCCCTCCTGTCTCATCCAGGCTTGTCTTTAGTGACTGCTCTTTTTCACCCCCTGCCCACAATTTCCCTGCCTTCTCCTTTGTTTGTGGTCAGTGAGATACCTAAGAAATCCACGTCTGTTTTAAAAAATGAAAGGGGTGGAGATTTTTTTCAAGCTGTCCAGGTGATACATATACTCAGGTGTGAATGTGCTCTTCACACACATTCACACACATTCAAATCTTTCGTTGGCCCAAACAGCTTGTGTTTTTTGTCAAAAGGCTGATTAGGAAAAAGATCGCTCTCAGCTGGCTTTTTCAATTCCTCATAGAAGGTCAACCACAGCTAAATTCTGATAAATTTGTATGTTCTTCTGTGCAATAACAATATCTGCATTGGACTAGAAAGTGTTAAATGACTGTGACTAATTCATAGTGTAGTCAAAAGATATTCAAATTGTTTAAATTTTTTTGGGAAATTTTAATGTAACTTATGTGAACAGAACAAAAATTACCTGCACAAAACTGAAAAGGAGATTTGCATGTTTGTGTAGGGTCACAGCTCTAACTGAGAAATGTGGCCCTACAACTTGGTGACAGAACAATGGAGTGAGCGATTTACGGCTGGCTATTAACAGCTCCAGCTTTCAGGCCCCCATACTGCAAACAGGTGTTTTACGAGTCCGCCCTCACTCTGACACAAGTCCTGCTGTTTGTTTCCACCAAGTTTTACAGTTTCCATTTTGATTCACGACCAAGGTTTTTTAAAAAATTCAACAGCTTCATGGATGACAGCTTCAAATCACATGGTTTATGATGTCTTTCATAGTTGCATGAGTTAGAAAAAAAGAAAAAAAAGTTCTGAGAAGAAACACTGACCCCTTTGCAGTTAAATTGTGAATATTTGCCTTGTTATAACTAATCACTGACAAAGCCTCTTTTTATTGGTTCTTTGCCACAGAGGCGGACAAATTAGTGCAGCAAGAACATTAAAACTTCCATGAAAATCATTAAAGGCATGATAGTGCCTAAACTGCAAGAGTACAAATTGATTTAAGTATAAACATGTCGGGCTCACAACTATCATCACAGCAGTTATGCCAACAACAAAGCCACTCAATGTTCTTGGCCATTTTTTTTTTCTCTTGTGTTATTCGTGTCAGATTTACCAATTCACCCATGGCAAGAAACAAGAAAATATAAGAAAAATAAGAAATTGAATTTGGACAGGCAGGAGATTCTTTTGGCTGACGGTCATATTTAGAAGGACGTTAATGATTGAACATATCTTAGTGTTTTCACTTGTACAGTATGTCCAAGCATGGATTTTTGTGTATGCATTTGTTTTGACTCTATGTCCACTCACGCTTGAGTCTTTAAATGCACATTTTGATTTGCACTTTGCATTTTCAATGCATCTGCATTTGAATTTCTGCTTATCTGGAGTGGAACAATTTGCTTATTTGAGTGAGATAGCTGATTAAGAACTCTTAGCAGCCGTAAAGGTTTTATCTTGATTCTGTGGCCTGGTCACAAGAACTTCACATGGCAGACAACACTGGGTATGATACAGACCAAAATACGGCATGAATCTATCAATTTTGGGTCAATAGTGCCACAGAGTGCAGCTTCAAGGTGTAACTATATTTTAGGCACTATAGCTCAAGTGACTCTGGTGACTGAGCGTGTTAGTGGAGCTAACCCACAAGAGGGCTGAGTGGAACAAGTGAAAAAAGGAAAGTTTGTAGATAATATGTGAAAGAAATTTCTGTGTCCTCAACAAGTTTTAAACATAGTTGAAGATTTTAAAGTGGAGTTTTTTCAAAATGGAGGAGAAAAGTAGGGGAAAGGAGGGACAGAGGATGTAAAGCATTTCCTGAATGGATACATTTTCAGGTCAGGGCAGAAGACAGGGAGTAACTCTGCCATCCTTGGTGGAGTGAAACTAATCTAATTCACTTTGAGGAATGTAAGTGGGCCAATGGATACAAGGTGTGAGGAGATGGCCTGTAAACAAAACTCTTGAAAGGTTTAATTAGAAACTGACACACATACAATATACCTTTTGAAAAGCTAAATATAACCTGAAATTGCTACCTTGGCAACTTGGTAGCAATTGCTGGGGTTTTACTGTAGTGTCTATGTAGGTCTTAAGACCGATCTTAGGAAGACAGTATAACCTGAAATCCCTAACAAGTCTTGTTGACTGACAGACTTGTTAGCCAGCGTTCACACTGAGGCAAGAGAGAACAGTTTTGCTCTTTGTCAAAACTGACTGTTCTTGCTTGCATAGAAATGATCTATATGTTGTAGAAGTTTACAAAGAGGAGAAACTGGTTTGAGAGTTGCAAACCATGCTGCTAGTAAAGAGTTCTTTTTGACTCTATCAGAGAAAAATATGTGAAGTTGTAAACAGTAAAGACACAACTGTGGTAATTTTCCTTTACCACATCGTTGTTGTGGGATTTTTGTGTTAATTCCTCTTGGTGGATGAGAAAAGGGGATTTAAACAATGTCTATATACATTTGTGACAGGCTTAAAACAGTTGTCAGTGTAGTGAAGCAGTAGCTGTTTCCTCTGTTGACAGCTTTGTCACTGGCGGTCAAAACTTCAGCTAGGCATGCCACGCTTCAGACCGCACTCCAATTAAATAGCTTTTATTGGGTGACTTTTCGACAGGCTGTGAATGGGGGATACATTTTTATTTGTAGTGTTTGGGGAGAGCCTGAGGTGTGTGCGGCCAACATAAGTGGAAAGGCTTTGCAACTTAAAGGAGCCCTTACCTTCCGGCACTGTTTTATTACAACTACTGTTTACATCTCCCAATACATCCTAAGTATTTCCATTATTAAGTTTGGACAAATCATTTGCCTGGGGTTCAAGGTAGTATGCCATTGAAACATGATCCTACTGTTGATCTTATTACTGCCAAACCAAACAAGCAGAAATCAATTTCAGCAGGAAAGGTAAAGGAAGAAGGGAAAAAAAAGGGAAATTAGATCAAAACGATCGGGGGTGGTGATTGCAGCTGTGGATGCAGGAGGGAGGTGGGGCTAGGGAGGTATATATGCCACGAGTGTTTGTTAACTGCCCAAACAAGTCGACAAATAGTAAGCAGCAATTCTGAAGGCATTAAAATATAGTACCTCTCTACAGTGCTCCTCACCCCCACCTCCTGCCCTGGAGGTGAAATCAGACACCTTGGATTACAGTTTTTCTTTTTCATATTCATCGCATACTGTGCTTGGTTTTAAAGACTCACTCTACACTGTGAGAAAGTATGTTCCAGCTGCTTTGGTACTAACGACGCCTCAAGTCTGACAGCTTAAACGCTTTTGTACACCGACGTTTCATTTCATAGATCAGCTTTATAGAGTGTTAATGAAAATACAGATGCTATTGCTCTAGACTATACATCCTGTATTTATTATTTACTACTGGGAAGGACTTTCATACACATGTTTTGAGTTAATTAAACATAAAATTGATGTCCCACAACCAAATATTGCCGATTAAACCACCAGAATTGAGTCTCTGATCTTTTAAGTGGTTTTTGAGGAAGTTATACTGGAGCCCTAATGTTTTGTTTTTTTGAGATCTTTATTCAAAAAATCTGCCTAAAAATTGAAGACAGGGTTGTGTCCCGCTGGACTCTTGTACATTAGCGTGCAGTGGCCCAGCCCAGGAGAACTCGCACCCCTGGAGAAGACTGAGTGAGAAAAGGATGTGATAAATTAGCCTTGGGAGGAAATGCAAAGCAGAGGTTCTGGCAGTGGGCCACTTGGAACCCCTATAAAACAGCAACATGCATAGTCTCCGTGCTATGTTCCTCTCATTTGGGTGGCACTAGAGAGGGAAGGAAAGCAGGATGATGCGTTAACACTGTTAATACCAGATGAGTGATGTCATGGAAAAGTTAGCCATGTTTTGCAGCTTCTACCAACACCACGCCTCCCCCTTCCTTATATCTTTCAACTCCTTGCTAGTCCATGCAAGGGATGACAGTTCACAATACACATAATACACATACACAATACACATAATGAAAATCTGCATGCACACTAATGCAAAAAGGCATGTAAATACACACACACACACACACACACACACACACACACACACACACACATCTATGCAAACCAAATAGATTCCCATGTATTTTACTCTTAAAATACCGGCTTTTTAAATAACGTTGACAGTTCTTGCAGGGACAGAATCTTTATTTACAATGTATGTGTGTTTGTGTATGGGCATGCAGTTTTTGGCAGTGGGTCTTGTTATGAATATGATCTGCCTATGATGGACATGAACAGGCAGGCCTATGTGAGAATTCCATTGCAAACTTATTCCTAAGCTCATTATACAAAATATTACGAAACAAAGTGGGCCATTTGCATTCCGCTTTTCACATGGTTAAACCTATGGTGCTGAGCCCACTTCTAACACATGCCATATTCTTTAAAGATCATACATATTTCAGATATGCTAATATGGCATGGATTATGTGCAGCATGAGGTTACAAAATGCACATTAGAAAGCCATGAATTAATCTAATGAAAAATGCAAATGGCTTCTTGTATTCACAAAGACAGAGCAAATATTCAAGGGGGAAGTGCTTCCAGCACTGGTCAGTCATGCCTGCTGATCGAAAAGCAACCAGAATTCCTAGGGACTTTTGCCCTCTTACATCATATAACAAAGACAGTAATGAATGAAGAAGCTCTTACTTTCTGTATGCTAATTCTTGAGAATGTTACACACAATTGATTTTCCAGTTTTTCTGCTGTAAATGCAGAGGGGACAAGGATCACTAGCACACTCCTCAACATGCACACACACTTTCACGAGTGCACTCTCATGCACAAAAAAGTTACGAGAGAATGTGAGCACCCATAGAAGGCACTCGTTGCCTTTCTTTCTGCCTGATTTGCATAAAGAATCAGCTGAAAATGTTCTGGGACAAGAGAGAATACATATAACAGGTGACAGGAAAGTGAAGGAAATTCAGAAGACAAAAACAAGCTGCATTCAGCACTGTGGTAATAACTCAAATGCTGTTCCAAGGATTAACCTCAAACAATTCAGAACTGAAGTTGAAATGAACTTTGTCAATCAAATGCATGTACTGAATAGTGAAGCTCTCTAGCTGTGACAACGCTAATTGCCTGTTATCTTTGCAGAAAGCTGTGGTCTGGCTTTGATTACATTCTGTTCTACATGTGCTCTAGTGTGGAATTGTCAAGGTAGTCAACCTGTCGTTTGAATCTATTGCTCACAGAAGTCAGTAAAGAAAATGGAATGTCAACATATGCTCGACCAGAAAAACAACAACAAGAACAGAAATAAAAGGTACCTTCCTTTAATTTAAAAAAATTAAAGGAAGGTACCTTTAATTCTTGACAACACACAAGTCTTAGGCATGTAGGCCTAATACTGTTTATTACACCAACAGCTAAATAAAACATAACAGTGACTTGTCAAGCTAATGTATCTCTCTACACTCAAGTCAAAACATATTTATCTTAAAACTTTAAAGAACAGCTGCATTTCATCAAACAGGAGCTTGGCCTCAAAAGCAGCGCTTTCACCACTCCTTTACCACTCACAAATCTAGGGGAAGACAGCATTTCTTTGATGCCAGACAACCCAAATGAAAAACATAATACTGTCTGCAAAGTGTGAATATTTGTATCTTTTTTTTTCTCTTCCTCTTCTCTTTTTTTTTCTGCCTGCCCTGCTGTCTGCCTGTGTTGTTTTGAAGCGGTGAATAGATTTAAAAGATGCAGGATGACAAGACAAAGAGCTGGGGAATAGCCCCCGGGCGCTTGTGCTTTAAGTCATGCCATTTCCTTGCATGGCAGGCAGCCCTAAATAAGTTACTTATAAGCATTTATTGATGCACAAGTATGGCATCTGTTCCTAAGCTGCGGTTCTGGATGTAATTAGCTCAGAACCTTACGCACTTCAATCAAGCGACACATTTAGAGATAGAAGCCCCTACCCCCCGCTTCCCCCACCCACCCACTTCAATGTTTCTGCCTCATTCCCTCTTTCAATCTCTCTCGCTCGGGTATTTTACTCATTCGCACTGCGTGGAATCCTGCATGCACAATAATTACTCCACGATAACCTCCATCATCATTATCGTTATCCTCTGCAGCATTCAGCCAGGATTGCCTAACTGTAAAAGCCAGTGAAGTGCTGCTCTAGCGCGGGCAGACTTGTTTGATGACATCATCACAGATAAAGGGACACTAAACAATCAAATGGCCACATGAAATCAGCCGCTGCTTTCATGCATGAGCTGTTTCACAAAGCCAGATCTGAAACAACCCCTGTAATTCTTTTACTAGGGTTTGTTTCACTGTGTATGGATCGCTTTGTTGCCTTGTATGCACACATTCAGGCACACCACGGCGTGTGTTTGTCTCTGTGTCTGTGTGCATGTACTTAGGCACGGTGCAAAGAAGAATTAAATTTGATTAATTTCCGATGGATTCTGAAAATATAAACTACTCATTTTGTTACATAAAACAGAAGAGAAGGTTTAAACCTAGCCCTGGGGTAGAGCCTTTGTGTTGAGTCTCCTTTGATATTAGTGAAGGCTTTTTATTGAGCACTTGACATGATAGATAAACCATACAGTGGATTGAATGGCCTTACTCTGCAGCACCCAGTAAATGCCATTTGCCATTAACAATGCTGCAGTGGGGTACATAAACCATTAATATAACCTTTATGACCATGCAGTCTAACTGAGCATGTCTCCTATGCAGCTCTTCTTGTGATGGACGCTTTCGCTGAGGCCTCCTCGCAATACCACTAAAAGAAGAATTTAATTGCACCAAACAGATGAGATCACAAACATTAGCTTTTTAAAGGCTGTCATAAAATGGAGACAGGATGAGACAGGACTGGTACACCTATCTCCTACAAACTCAGCCAACACAAACTGTATCGCAAAAAAAAAAAAAAAATGAAGCTTGTTGTTTATATATGGTCTGACAAAGCCAGAAACCAGTAAGAAGGAGTCTATGACCTGCTGTGTAGGTTTAACTGAGGGGTCTAGACGAATGCCTCTTCCAGGCCAGGGGTGTGGAGAGGGTGGAGAATGACATGCGATCAGTCACAAGATGAGTGGGCCCAGTGCTGAGACCTGTGGGGTGCCACAGACCCTCAGTCACTCCAGCAGGGCTTGGCCATTGAACATCATTGGGGGCCAATCGAGGAAGGGATGTGACTAAAGCAGGCATACATGTAACAATGGTCCATAGTTTGGCTGACGTGCTTAAGCAGCTGGGCGTCAGTGCCTTTAATAGAAGGGGTAGACTCCCTCTATATGGTCTACAAAGCATTGTCTGTTTCCCCCCTTGGACAGAAAAGGTGGTTTTCTGTGAGGGGCCGGACCCGCTATCATGTGGTGGCTTTTATCCCCTGCAGCCAGTAGTCTCCATCAGTTGAATGGACTTTGTGGCTGACATGGTCTATATGTTTGTGTGAAGATGGACGGGGGAGGCTACAGAGGAAGAAAGCAGCCCATTGAGTCACATAGCAAGGGGGACACACACACAGCATATCACAAGGGAGCATCTGGTAGGAGGAATGTGTACATGATGTCAAATGATAGTCCAAAGATAGGCCTGCCTTCATTAATACTGGAGAGGGTGATAAAGGGCAACCCTGACAAGAGGAGTCAAGAGGGAGAGAATCTTGTTTGTGTTGCCTTGTTGGAGAGTTTTCTTAATGGGGTTCGTTGGTTGTGCAGCGCAAGTGGTGTGGTGGTCTTTCAGTCTTGTGACACATGAGTAGGAATGTTTCCATGAACAAATAAACTGTCTGACTCAAATTGTGCGATTGACTAGAGAAAAAGACAACACAATACTTTCAAGTCAGTCTGCAGATCTTGTGAAAATCTCCACCTTGATGTGTCGCCTGAATGCACACTTACTGTCAGCATGGGCCAAGGCATGTTCAGACACATGGGAACTATTAAGAATCCTACAAACACCTGCTATAATGCTCTGCAGTTTGAGTACGGCTATCAAATCACCACCTGTCTGGCATCAGGGAAGATAAACCTTACTTGAATGCCTTTAAGTGTCTGAAGAATGTATGTATTTGTTATTAAGGCAATAGCATGTCCATGGAGAGATTACCCCTTGGGTTCCAGCCCCATGAGGAATCATGAAGAAGTCATGAAGAATCCTGTGTTCTACAAGGATCAATTAAGTAACTCTATATAATTATTACACTTTACAGACATGTGTGGTACTGCTACTAATACTATCCTCTTTATTGTGTTTACTACTTTAAACCTCACATCTCTTCAAACAGTAGCTTGGGCCTCCTATTATCTTGGAATAGTTTCAATTTTGGATGATTCCCCAGATCATGATTTAATTCAATGGTAAACTTCAATGCTAATGCAAGAAGCAGCCTTCCCCAGAAAATAAAGGTATGGAGGGTGGTGAGCATATGCCACATTGCGCACAACACCACAGTTTTGTAATCACAACCCTACATTTGACAAAGGGTTTTTCTTGACTAACCTTAACCATAGTTTATTTGGCATAATCACAACATTTCCCCAACCTTAACCATGCCATAGCTCTCATGTATAGACACCGTACAATATTAAAAAACGTTTATGCTGGACATTAAAACATTGCAACCGAGTGTAATCAGTCAATTATGTTCTCCTCTGGCAATTTAGAATAAAACCTATATTTTTATTTGCAGTTGTGGGTTATGGATGAGATTTAATGTCCTGTAGAATAAAAGAAGTACTCAGTGGTGATTCCTCTTATGCCTTTTTCCATATGTTACTTCATTGTGCGATAGACGTTTAATGAAAACAATAACTGACTAAATGTTGACCTCCAAAACTGATCAGAAGGAAAATCCAAGTTTTGGTACATGCAGGCAGACATGCAAATTTGTCTTGATTGCAGTTTTTTGGTTGCCAAACATGATGAGAATTATGAGACCAACCATGAGATCATACATAACTAGAATGAGTCATGAACCAGAACCTTCCAGTGAGGGCATCTATCGAAGTTGGACGGTGGCTGTCACACTTTCATAATATTGTCTCTACAACTTACCATGAAATGTTGAAATTACTAGAATGTTTATATAATATGACATCAGAGAATCAGAAATGCCTGTATGTCCCACATAATGCAAGAAATAACTAGTCTTAACCACCCAGCCCCATACCCCCATACAGCCCAAGTGGAAGCGGGAAATAGGGGATCAAGTGGCTATTTATCATGCACTTGTCAGATCTTGACCTCCTTACCATTAGTAGACACATGCTGTCTCAGTGGCCAGGACCGCCAGTCAGTTTGTATATAGATGTTTACATCCGCACTAAGGTTTTGTGTGTCAGTGGGGACAGAGCCTGAATGGTGGTTGTGGGCAAGTCACAGGGGAACCCTCACCTCAGCTTTGAAACCCCCTCGCCGGTTGACCTATACACCTCCCTCTTCTGGTTTATCTTTTAGCTTCTCTCTCTCTGTCCCTTGGGGTCTGCTGGACTGGGATCTTCCCAAGGGGGCCCTGCTTTCAGCCACCTGACTATTACCTGTGGAGTGAGCTGTCACAGTTAGCTACCTGCACAGGGGAGATACAGGACTCACACAAATTCATGCTCTTCCATGCACACACTCTGGTGGTGACACCCCGAGGGAGCTTTGCAGAGGTGGGGGAATGAGACTACCAGGGGACCCAGTAGCTCTGGGGAAAGAGAGCATGCCATCAGTCAAGAGCTGGCCATGTGCTGGCTGTGACATGAGCAAGATAGCTGTATGGGTAGCAAACAAACTATGTCTTAAGGTGGTAGATGTAAGAATACTTTGCCAGTAATGAGCAATGATTGTGAGCCACAAAGGTAGCTGTAGCCATGGGCAAAACAGAGTTTTCAGGTGCAATTTAGAGACAGAAAGAAAAAAATCAAAGTCAATAATTTCTGTAGGAAATGCGATAATTCTGATGACACTAAATGTGAATAGCTGAATGTTTGACATTAGAGGAAATGTGGCCAACACTTGTTCTGTTTTTATTCTTTATGTTCCTCTGGTTTCTTTTTTTTTTTTTGTGTCTCATCTTTTTGCACAGATGAGACACAAATCTAACTTTTAGGATGTTGAAGTAAATAAAGTGACAACAGTTATACATTTGTTAAGGTTGTCTGTATATCATAGTAAGCCAATGATGACAACAAAGACACTTCAGCAAATTTTGGTAAATGAGTACAGGTTGCTCTTTCTGCCTACAACTACCCCCACACTATCCATCACTGTCAATGCTCCACACCTCACTGCCCCTTCCTTTTGTTGTCCTATATTGAGACTGGCAGTGAAACCACAGCTTGGCAGCTAATATAGTGATGCTAAATTCTTAGCATTTGAATGCATGTATCCATTTTGGTTATATTAACCCTCTCCACTGTCCATAGTTTAAAAGACATAAAGGGTTCTGCTAGTATTTCTGCAGCTCCTCACACCCTGACCCCCCACCCTATGGATGTGACACAGGGTACCTGGGGGCTGTAAGTTCATAAGACAAGGAGGCCCAAGTGAATCATTAGCTTGGTTTGGCCAGGTCTAACACATTAGCTATGTCAATGATGGGCCCCTCCAGAAAGAATCTCCTTTAGTTCTAATACATCAGTAATTCACCATGCAGCTAGGTTTTCAAATGATAATTACATTTTATGGCTTGCTATGATCTGACTAGGCAGTTTTGGTCATAGTCCTAGACTTAGCCTTGCTGTGGAAAAGTGGCAGTTGAGGCCTTTTGTCCCAGTTTGTTAATCCCCCCGATGTGCTGACTTTTGCTACCCAGGGAAGTCAGATGTCCTAAGGCCACTGTAACTTTATTAAGCACAATGCTAACCCTATGTAGTGCCCACGAAAGGGCAGGAGGGAAGTGAGGTGGACAAAGCAGACCATTGTGGGTAAAGCTGGAGGACTGGTGTGGAGAACCACATGCTCCTTTCCCACACTTATCAGTTAGGGGCCAGAATCCGAAAATAACAGCTGATTGCTCATAACAGCAGGAGACAACAAGAATGAACATTTTTGATAAAGAGAGCATGCCACTGTTCTGCATGTTTAAATCCTATTATGATTTTATTTATTACTCAGTAATATTTTGTAGTCACAGAGTCACTTGGGCCCTTTTCAGACCTGGCATTAATGTGATTCTCAGGTTAATCAGAAGTGGACAACTCTAAGTACAGGTGTGAATGCACACCAAGACGCATTGTGGACGCATTTGAGAGACAATTGCTCAGACCACATTAGGAGGTGGTCTGGGCTGCATATGGCCACATTCTTTTAGGAGGTGTGTCCTGGGCCACATTCAAATGACGTAGTGCAAATCATATAAGCTTGCTTCGTCCACGATGTCTGAAATTTTTGAAAATCCCATAGATCCCATATGTTATGAGTGTGTCAAACAGCTGGTTGCGCGGAACACAATGAGTAGACCCAGTCTGTCATCAGTGTAATCGTGCCTTAGTGCACCAGAATGACGGTCCACTACTTTTTTTGTGAGGAAATACAAAGCATCAAAATTTAAACCAAAGTTTATATAATTGGGTTTAAATTCTCATATATTTTTTAAGATTAACATGCAACCATCCTTGCTAGCATGATTAATCTACAATGTCAACTCATACATTGAGTGACTTAACATGTTGCCTTTGAGTGGCACAGTGAATTACATTTTTTTTATTCTTAAGTAGTCTAGATGAATAGGCAGCAAAACATCCTGTCATTCATCCTTCACTCTTCTGCTGGTTTCTTTATTTGTGATGTATTTGCACAGAAATGATGCAAAGCTAGCCTATTAAACTTGGACAGCTTGTGCTGTAAGTCAGTGAAAGCATTCAAAAGACAAACTACTTGTGTTCATTGCTGTTTCCCGGCGGTTAAAAACAACAACACATTTGGTCCTTGCAAACGGAATGAATGTACCTATATATTTATACCAATATATATACGTATCTAGAGTGGGTAAGTGAGATCTAATCACAAGTGGTCACTGGAGACACACTTAGAGACACATTTGAATGCCAGGTGTGAACAGGGCCATATTTTTATGGTGTGAAATGTTGTTCAGCTTCCTACTCCAAAGCCCTGATGGAAAGAAAAAGATGAACATGGACAATGTTATTGCAGGGCAGTGCATATGGTCGTGTGATTACTCAATAACTGATCATTTTCCAAGCTTTTCCCAAAATAAGATTTAACACTGTAATTTGTTTAATATGTATACTTTGTGTCACATTAACTGATCTTATACCACTGTTTGGTCCACAGGACACTAGTATATGTACAACAATGTACACAAGTGAGACTTTAAAATTATTATTGATCTGTTTAGTTTGTATTGTAGAAGTCTTTCTAGCATTAACTGAAGGTTCTTTCCATTAATTCACACAAACCCAATCCAAATCAGTGAGGTTTATATTACAATGCAAATGCCATTTGCCATCTGTTTGAGCTAAAACCTTTAAAATAGTAATAGAGAGATAGGAGTGAAAAACAGCTGATGATATGGTACAACAAAAGTTAATGGTAAATTGATCACAGTGTTCTCAATACATACTGTCCATTAAGGCATCATTAAAAAAAATAATTTCAATGTAGTCTGATGATATTTTATTATTGTTACAGTACGTCTGCACAGAAAGGACTCATTGTTACAAGTGAACAGTGTTTACTCCCTGAGCTGAAAGGTTGTGCCCTGGCGCAAAGCACTGACCAGTGGGGTCTCTAGACAGTGGAGGGGAGAGAGAGATGCAGAAAACAATCTTCTGCTTGTTTCTGCTTTACCTCTTCTGACATGACCTGACCCCTCCATCGATCTTCTCCGTGCACAATGGGCTTCTTCCTGAAGAGCAGACCAAGTGTGTGAATGTGTGTGCGTAAGTGCGTGTGTGTCCTCTTTCCTGACAACATATTTTGTTTCCACCGATATGCCCCACACTCTCCAGAACAAGTTCCCTAGGTGTTTTCCAGAAAGGCTGATTCTGATGTTCAAAAAATGTTACAGCATGTGAGTTGTACTAACATGCTGATATACTTGTTGTACTTCACCGAAATTGCAAATGAAAAATAGCAGACTCACATAAGATATTTCCTTCTTTTAAATATAACAATGACAACTGATTTTCTCAGTTCCAGTTATTAGTCACCTCCTGAGGTTTTTGTGTTTCTTATCTTGTGTATTTCTTTTCTGTAATTTTCAGGCACATTTATCCATTTATCAGTGAGTGAGAGAGTGGATGCTTGTCTCACACACACATGCACACACACACGCACTCTTTGTTTTACTATGTTCGTAGGTCCAGCATTCTGGTCTCCACAGAGCTGCTGGACGCAGACAGTACAGTGGACTCCCTGTTTTTGGACCCCATGAATATAGTAAAACAGGCCGCCCCCAACACACACACCCATCCTCACACACACACACACACACACACACACACACACACACACACACACACACACACACACACACACACACTGTGCAGTGGGTAAACCAAGACACCTTCTAAAAACAAGAAAAGAAAAATCAAAATGAAGAGAGGAATAAAATAAGATAAAATAAAGAGAGAGAGAGCAAGGAGAGAAGGATGGAGAGGGAGCTGTTTGGGCTGAGAAAGTGACAAGATAAAAATAACTAGTCACACGACACAGAACAGATCTGGGCGCTGCTTCTCTTGCCCCGGGGCTCGGCCTGCCCAGCCACCACTGCCAGAGAGAGAGGCAGAGAGAGGGGAGGGTGGAGGAGAGGAGGGATGAAGAGGTAATAGTAAAAAAAAAAAAATTTGAGAGAGGATTTGGTGGCAAGAGTGGAGGGACTGGTGAGAGGAAAAACCTGTAAAGCTCACAGAAAAAGGTGAAGAAAAGGGGAAAGAGTACTAGGGGTACGAGTGTACGAGGATTGAGCGATAGAATGAAAGAATGATGGAGAAAGGCGAAGGGTTGTTGGTGTACAGAAAGAAGAAAGTTATGTTTGATGTATGGGCTCTTGCTTGATGTATGTTGTCCCTGTGAATATGCTGGATCTGGACCACATTCTGGCTTTTGGGAACATACTGTATTTGCACAAGCCCAAACCTACAAGTACTGGCCAATGACTGACAAATTTAGAGGCTCTATTGAATTATACAGCCTAACATGGATCAGAACTACAAGTCTTTGTAAAGCAAGCTCTCGTCTCAGCATGTGTGTATTGCATGGAATATGAAAGGGTCAATTAATGGAGAAAATCTACATGCATCTAGGCATATAGATGATGTAGGGTTTATTTGTGAGATATCCAAATAAGCCAACGTATTCAACATCTCCACCGGCACTGTTTCGGGCAACTGTCTTTAGGAAAATCTTCTACTACTAATGTGTTGTAAATCTTGGGAGTTGTGCTATCAGCTCCTGGGACATCCCGCACAGCTAACCTGATGAATAGTCCAAACACTGCCGTCACAGAAGTGGATCTAAATGGTTACCAAGCAGCTAGAGCAAGACACATTTGGTCCCACCTCTGCAACAACATAAAAACTTTTATTTTTTACTTTGTTAATGTGCAACTGACTGACAACAGCGCGTTTCCATCCTGGCACCATATGCCCTCCATGCTGCTTAACAACCTCGTCAGAGGAGTCTGCAAAGGACCATAAAAAATAGGGGACCACGGATAATGCCTGATGGCCATTCTTGGCATCAGGAGGGGGGTCCCCTCCTCCTGAAGCAGGGCTAATTAACTGACAGGCTTATCTAATGATACCCCTATCTCTCTCTTTCTGTCTATCTCTCTCTCAGCCTATAGGCTCCGCTTAGACACTTCTCCCTGCACGCTGACATTGTTTTCTATTATTATTCAGGCACTGATGCCTCAGTAAGTAGTAAAAAGCCTGTTGACCATTCAGTGGCCAGTGGAAAAAAGGAGCTGGGACTGTGGATAATTAAAAGTTCCCCAGGTCTCGGGCCCTCAGGGGTTAAAAGGAGGAGAGAAGCTGGGGGTTTGAGGGGCTGAAACAGGGGCCCTGAGTGTACAAGCTGCTCTTTTGGGGGGGGCTTGGGGGGGCTACACTAGCACAACAGATCAGAGAATCAATGTGATTTCATGAAGTTCAATTAGAATGTGTCCCAATTTTGCCTCAAGACTGACTTGTCTTTTTTTTTTTTTTTTTTTACCACTTTCTCAACTAAACGCCCAATTATTTGTCTATAGCTAATTATTAACATTATAAATAGTTTATTGTTTCCTTTTCTTGTGTTTCCAGTTTTCCGGTTTTGAAATAAATTTTAAAATAAATTGAAGGATTCAATAGTTAGCATGAGCATCATCAACCTCTGTGGCTGTAAAGACAAAAAGCCACCCAGCCTGCAGAAATCTGAGACACCTGCAGAGACATACTAAAACATCCCCAAAATTAAAAAAAAAAAAAAAAAAAAAAAGATCTCATGGACTGTCAGTTTTGAACCCTTGGGTGTTTGCAGGCTTTGAGCTAATGTTCGTATCACTTATCTTTTACGCTCTGATATTGTTAATCTGGCTTTGGCTTGAAAATGAAAATTAAATATTTTTGTTTTGGATTTGAATTCTGGCCCTGTGATTGACTGGCACCCCGTCCAGGGTGTACCCCACCTCCTGCCCATAGTCAGCTGAGACAGGCTCCAGCTCCACCCGACCCTGGACCCTGACGGATTAAGCGGTATAGAAAATGGGTGGATGGATGGATTTGAGTTCTTCTCTCACTTTTGCTATGAGATTTGTAGGAGAACGTCTGAGCATCCCCTCATTGGTTTGTTAGCATGTCTCATGTTTCATATTCACATATTTACAGTTATCACCAATATGTTCTACCTGCTCCAACACACAACACACTGAAGTCACAGTGAAGCAAGGACTGAAGCCACAGAGCCCCTCTACTCCTATCGATCAACTGATTAACCCTCATTACTGATTGGCTCTGAGCTGATTGCATCCCATCGTCAAGAAATCACCTCTAGCCCCAAGGCTTGTGTGTGTGTGTGTTTTTGTGTGTGTTTGTATTTGTGTGAGTATATATGATGGGGGCTGTCACAGCTCACTCGATTACTGGGAGGTGAGGAGGGGAATAGAGGGGGAGGTTTTGACCATCACAACACACACACACAAACATGCACACACTATCCAGGGTCAAAGAGGTGAAAACAGAGGGCCAGAAATCATATTGCTACTCTTCTAACCTTCCTCCCTTTTCTTCCAGCCCCCCCTTCCCCTCCTCCTTTTTTTGGTGGCAGATTTAAGCTGGGTCAAGCAGAAACGCTAGCCCAGTTTCCGCTGCTATGGCCGATAAGGCATTGTACCTTGGCTCAGTAAACAATGGGATGCCATCTGTCCATTAGTGAGAGCACAGCTTGAGGAGAGGGAGAGAGAGAGAGAGAGAGAGAGAGAGAGGACCCATTAGTGGGTCCAATGTGAGGGCAACTTGAAACAAATGAATTGGAGAGATAGAGGCATTCACCTCAGTGGGGTCAAGCAAGTTAGTGTAACATTTAGGTGATGAAGATTGAGGAATTTTACAGGTTTTCCTTGATGTTTTCCACTGAAAAACTTGAAAAACAAATTGATAAGAAAAAAAAACAAGTAAAGTGGCACTAGTTTTTTTTTTTTTGCTTTAACTTATCATTATGAAGTAAATGTTTATTGACAGTGTAATGGATATAGTAATAGTGATGCCATCTGCCTTTAGACCGGTCCACTGTAAGGCTTGCTTACTATGCAATTCTGTTTGCCACTAGGTACAAAATTTCCCAGGAAAACAAAGGCTCGCTTTACGGCACACAGAAAGTGGATCTACAATTGCACAACCGAAACAGGAATAGGTTAGCGCATTTGTGTTCCTCTGTAGCCATCAGTAGCTTTCCCGCTGTAGTAGAAACAGCAGGTGGATGTTTACACTACCATTGCACAGGCATTAACTCAATGGAGAGAGATCCGAGACATGAGAGGGTTCAAGTCTCAAGTTTAACAATCAAGTCAGTATCAATCAATTCTACTAGACCAGCAAGTACCCACTTATTAAGCCCCAGTGTTTTACTCTGCCTTTGTCAGAGAACTGTTGTAGTTATTGTTTGCTTGAAGCAATGCTCAAACTTGTGTTATTACTCCACATAAAATTGTTACAATTTGACTTTACTTCTTTGTTGAACATGCTTCTCTCTTCTCTCTTATTTCCAAAGTGGTGTTGATCATTTCATGTCCTGTGCTGTTGGTAGTCCCTAGGCTCAGAGGACAATGGAAAGCAATCCAGTGTTGTGTAGTAGTTGATATGAGTTTCCCCTTACATTAACCTGAACCTATACCTTAAACCTAACCCTAACCACAGAGTGGAGCACTATTAGTTCAAGTCTCTCTTTTTCATGGTCTTCTTGAATATCACTAATAGGGAACAATTAATGAAAATGGCTTTATCTCTTTTTGACCTTTTCACTTTCTCAGCAGGGAAAACATATGACAGCTCTGGACAGTCCTGCAATTTGAGCTGAGTTCTGTAGTTTCCCATTTTGTACTTCAGTTGCTGTTTTCAACCTGAATGAGCCAGATTCTTTCAAACAAGGGCAGTTCTTGATCAAGGCCTTTGCAACTATGTAGAAAGTGCAGAAAGTATCTCTGGGTAGGCCTTGTATTGGTAAATTTCCTCTGCTGGCCTTCTCAGGATGTCACTTATGACTTAATCTGGGAGCTGACAGTCAACACTTTGGCTCACATGGCACACAGTATGGCCCTTCTCTAGTTGCTGCTCCATGTCACATGAAAGAAAGTTTGTTATGATACAGACTCAGGTGATGAGAAGATTGTTTTGTCATTTGGTGCCAAAGAAACGAAGTCATCAGACTATTAAATGATGAAGTAGGGTTAAGCAGCTGTAGCAGAGACACTATTATTCACATGGTTAATTTGATATTTTACTGACAGTATATCCCTCTTCCATTAGCTTAGCTATACGAAGGCAACTGGACTTGCTTGAGGTTCTTGACGATGCTTCACCTCTCGTCTGAAAGGCTTCTTCATCATGACTCATGACCCTAATGACTCACATGTTGGCCAGGTGGGTCAACGACTCACATGGGACCTAAACGACTCTCAAGATGATAATGACCCCACAGGAGGTTAAATACTTGATTCCCCACCACTCAGACGTTTTTTCAGATGAAAGCTGAAATGTCTTTGAGAACCTCAAGCTAATCCAGTTGCCTTTAAAACTTGCTAATGTTAGCATGACTGAACAATAGCTGGTTTTGGGTCAGTAACTTTACAAAAACTTGAACAATGCAGTTTAAACACAAATTAACCAGTTCCAGTGGATTAACATTTTATATCTAACATAATACATTATTTGATGACGAAATATAAATTTGTATCACATTACACTTACTTTCTTTCTGTGTCACCTTAACAATATAATGCGGTAGCTCAATTGCAGGGTCACGATACTAAGAGAAACCTAACCTAATTTTATGCACTTTTACTGAAATAAGAATAGCAGGCTGGGAATGGTTTGTAATTTGAAGTTGATATGATTCACAAAAGTAAATAGTATGCATATAGTAGTAAAGGTCTTCATACAGCTGGTGATGACAGAATATATCTTTGATTTGACTCACTTTTAATGAGGGTCTCAGTATGAAAATAACCTTGGCATCAGGATCTAATTCAAAGGTTTTTGCATAAATTTGGTTTCAAAATTTGTGAAAATCCATTCTTAAAAAAATAATTTGTAATGTCACATCTGTGTGGGCCTCTGAGGCTTTTTCAGCTAAAGTGGTGAACACAAAGATGGCCTGGGGGCGATGCATGTCCACCTCCAGTGCTAGACTCTAAGAAGAGGATCTGCTATATCTGTAGCTGAAATCAAAATTAGTCAAAGATCTCTCATCACAATAATTCTAGTTACATCATACTAAGTTTCACAGTAGACTAGTGAGAGAAATGAATCAGTTGTGTGAGTCTTTGTTTGTGATGAAGATCCTGGAGAAAGTGGTACATTGTTTACAGTTCACAACTAAAAGAACAAAAACATAAAGGTACACTTAGACTTTATTGGCTGTTTTAATTAAACCCTTGATGGTTTAATTCATATATTTTGGGTTCTTTTGTTACCGTATTCAATACTTTTTCAACAATTTGAAAGGTTTTTCTCCATATTAAAGGGAGGAGTAATGTTTAGATCCTGCTCATTGGTCTACAGTCTAGTCTTTGCTCCCCCTTTCTCTGTCTCCCCGTGTCTGCACTCATCATCTGTCATCCTATCCTTTTCTATCCACGCTTTTTTTTTTCTTTCGCACGCACCCAGGGACCTACTAGAAGTGGTAGGATCACAGCTTCTCATCAGAGTGAAGGAGTAACAGGTACAAATGTCTGCTCTTTATATGGCACTGTGTAGTGCAGCCCTGACACTCTAGCGACACTATAGAAGCGCTGCAAAGGAATGGATCTGAAAACTTTTGTGTGCGAGCTTGAGATTTTGAGAGAGTGTGTAGATCTGAGTGTGCATATCACAAATGTAAGCTGTGATATTGTACACATGCATGTGTGTACATTTGTGCATATGCAAAAAACGTGTAAGATAAGTGTGTGCATGTGCATTCATGCTTTAGCCTGCCTTGGACTGACTGCAGGGGGGCTGCACACACATATCAGTTCCATCCTCTAGGCAAAGAAGTTCTTCCAGTGTTTTCACTAAACAATCTATTTCTCGCTTAGGTTGTAACTCTCCCAAAAAAGTGTTGTTTTCTGCTGCTAAAATTTGACAGGGTGTAGTACATGCTTGAATTGTGACTTACCTTGACGAGGCAGCATTTGTGAATGAACAGAACTGTATGAATGTCAAGTTGTGTGGTGCTGAGTATACTTGCTCAGCAAACCCTTCACGGATGAGTAGGGTTTAACAAACAAAGCAAAAATTGGCACCATAAAAAAAACAAACAAAAAAAAAACAGTTAAGTGGTTTCAAGAACTATTCTATTCGACTGAAGAATAAATAAAAGAGTTTTTAAGTGGGACAAATCTGAGCCTTGTTTTTGCCTGCCAGTGTAATGCAACAGAAGTCAAACTAATTACTTGAGCAAATATTCAGGGAGAAAAAGATAGAAAGGGGGAGAAACGTGTGTTGAGAAAGAAAGAAGAAGCCTGACAGAGAAAGTGGGGAGACAGAGAGCCTGAGGAAGGATGGGGGGAGGTTGAGGCCTACCTGCTGCGAAACTTCAAAGTCCAAGCTGTCATCTACATTATTTGACCTTTCACCCCCACAAACCCCATCATCATATGATTATCCCAGTGTGTTGTGTGTCTAAACCCTTTTCTGGCAAAAGGAAGAAAGAAAACAAAAAGAAACACAAACATGTTTCTGAAGAAAATTAAACTGTATCAAAGAAGAAAACTAGACTTAGAGGACAGGAAGAGGACACAATTTGGGATCTGAAGGTGTGCCTTATCCCTTTGTTATATGTA
>JBBMJY010000013.1:11737227-11755772 GCA_037833715.1 Toxotes lorentzi
TATATATATAAATCTCTTTCTCTCTCTCAGTCTGACATTCTCTTTTGCTCTATTTTCTCTCAATCTCCTATCTATCTTCTAGTGATGGTAAAGAGACGATGCCTTAAAATGATTACAGTTAAATAAACGGTTGCAGGGCCTCAGGGCCTGGAGACAGAGCTGATGTGACATCAGATGCTTATCAGCCAGGTAAAGCCCGGCTCACCTGGCTCTGCAACAATAACAGCATGAATAACTGCCATGCACGCTGCTAAATTATCACAATTTACATACATTTCTTCTTAAAACCGTGAAAGGGGACTGGGAAACCCAGAAAGCGTGGGAAAAAAATGCAAGGAGGCAGCTCAGAATGAATCTCCTCCCACAGAAAAAAAAGAAAAACACCCAGTTTAGTGGTTTGTGACAGGAAAAAAATAAACTGTCTGTAAAGTGTCTTCACTTAGACTCTAACCTCTCATCAACACACACATACCCTGACATGTACAAAAACACACTATCAGCACCCATCTGTTTTCATTTGGCTTATCAGTTTGAACAATATGCAGGCGATTAAAATAATTAAAAATGACCAATCTGCTGCAAAGCTCTCTCTGGTTTGCTGTAGAGATTTTCCAGGATTGCTGATAATGGGATGACAAAAGCTACACAACTGACAGGCTACATGGCCATTTATACAGTACATATAGGTGTGGTGTAAAACATACTTGCAATAAAGAATCACGGCTTTTGTTGGGTAATCACTGATGACACCGGACGTCATGCCTGAATTGTCATTTATCTTCAGTGTGTGTGTGTGTGTGTGTGTTTGTGTGTGTGTGTGTGTCTGAGGTCATGTCTGGATGGCTATCTATCTTTTTGTGTTACAGCACCTTAGGGTAGCTGCTGAAATCTGATAAGTCAAGCAGGAGAATAAATACCATAGCTACTTTAACACCACTGCAAAAAGGACACACCTTGTTGTTGTGTGTGTGTGTTTTAATCTCTATAATTTTCTGTGTCATTTGGTCTTTGCACTTAAATTAGAGCATGCATGTTTCATGTGTGTATGGGGCTGTCTATGTGAGAAAAAAAACTGTAGTTCTTTGATCTTTGAATGATACTTACCAGCAAGCTCCCAACATGACACCTGTTAGTGTGTCTATAAGAATCCTTCTGTCATGATGTTTGTCTGTATCTCTATGCATATTTCCTTTGAAAAACAAAACCAAATAAAATTGTATAGTTTCATGATGCCTCATGAACTTCTTTATGCTTCACTGAGGACTGCAGGAGAGATGGCTTTGAAAAACAAATGTGTGGCAGAGGGTTGCTTGCATGAAATCACACCATAGCTGCTTGTTAAATCTAGGTGGCTCATTATTCTTTTTCAACAACTCTGTCTGCCTTTGTGAAGACACTCCTTTTACAAAACTGCTCCAGCTGATCTGTTCAGTGGTGAACAGAGCATGACTGGTTATACTGGGCAGCTCCCCAGTGGGAGTTGGAGTGCAATCTTTCTCCAGGCTATGTTATGAATGAAAAAAAAAAAATCTTAGCTTTGCAGCTTAAGTATACAAAATTTATTTATTGCTGACAGTACACTGGAATTTCATTCTCATTTATAGAAATGTTTGAAATAGTCAGACCTGCAAGAGCACACTCATGTTTGTGTTTCTGTATGCACGTTTTGTAACATGTGCACATGCAGTTAAGAATGTACATCTTGGTGTGTGTGTGTGTATATAAAGGTGTGTATGTGTGTGTGTCCGGGAAATAAAACCCAGTGCTTTTTGTTTATCCCCTGCTAAGTGTCTAAATCCAGGGGAGCAGGCTCGGGCAGGCTCTTAAGACAGAGAGCTTTCTCATTCAATCATCACTGGCTGCTTTGATGTGTGACCCCTGCTCCTCACACTGGAAGAGCAGAAATTAACAGCTAGATGAGCTCAGAACGTCTTACTGTGTGTCACACTGAAGTGCACTCACATAATGACATGCATGTACATACATAGATGCATGCAGTAACTTACTGTATACACTCACATATACAATACACTTCACATATACTGTCTGAGTGTCCCATGAACTCATTTGTAAGTAATCACACATGTATATAGACATGCACATGCCTGTGCCTAGGATACTCTTTAAAGATAAATCCTATCTTTATATTTTTAGTCAGATGTTTTTATCAGCCTGAGAATCATCTTTTTTTTTTTAACCATATTCATAAACATTAGCAAAGTGAGGGCATCAGACATGTTGCTTAGCTTCTGGTCACACAACCTCTTGGTTTTAAGACACAATAAGCCAAAACTAAACTGAAATGTCCTGCAAATGGTCATATTGCTGTACAACACCTTCATTATTTCATCTTTGTGTCTGAGTTTGCCTCATTTTGGACACGAGCCATAGAAATGTGTCTAAAACCTTACACAAATGTAAACAAAATGTGTTTTATACAATAATACAATACAGTACTATAATTATGCTAGGTGTGTGTTGTTGTTGCCTATAGGTTCCAGTGTAATTACCAAAGAACATATATCTCTGTGGTGTTTGTTCTATGCTTCTGTGACCTGAGAGAGGTCAGAGAACCAGATAAAACTGGATTGCAGGTAAAGACATTAAAACATGAATAAAATGCTGCTGGATCTGATACTAAATGACAAAGATTCAAAGGTGCCATTGCCGCACCATGGCTGTACCCACCATTGAGGTCACCTTGGTATTTTTTCCAAGATGTATATAATAAAATTTGTGAAATAATAATAATAATAATTGCCTAAAAATAATTCTACTTTGGTGCTGACACAGACGAAAATGAAACTTCATCAATCAAAGCTCAGCTTTGGGAAAAGAAGAGATAACAATATGAGGAGAATGAAAGAAAAAGAAAGAGAGAGGGTGATGGAGATAAGAGAGGAAGATCAGGTTATACCCACTGTGCTCAGGATTGGATTAGCATTTTGGCCCTGTGCAGTTCAACACAAACAAGAACTGACTCACCCCATCAAACAATGTAGGCCTAATCACCACAGAGATATATGTACTTTTTAATTACAATGGAACCTATAGGCTCAATTTAACAACAACAGCACAAGCCCAGCCTAATTATAGTGCCATAATATAGTACTACTGCACACATTATTCTATAAAACAAATTTTGCTCATGTTTATGTACTGTTTAAGACTATTTCTATGATTCCCACCGCACCCTCCAAATATCTTAAAATGCACTGTAGCTCAGGGAAATCAAAAATTATTTGAGGGGACATGCCCCCAACCCCCCACCCCACCCATATGTGTCACTTCAAGGCTAATGGTCAAGAGTTTATTTGAAAATGACTGTGCTGGTATTAGCGCAAACGGTGGGTGGGTTGTGGAACGGATGAGGGGCCCAATTAGGAAAATTTTGTCCCCCGTCCATAAGTCAGGTCAGACCAGAGCATTACTGCAGCACTTGCGTGTCCAATGATGCAGATCCACTCAGAATGCAAACCTGTGACTCCACAACCTGCACTTCTAACACCCAAAAGCAGCATGATTTCTTTTCGAGACTATCCTATGACACAATCACACACCAAAGTCATACTATAAACACTGTCTACAAGTGGGTTTTTGCCAAGCTACCCCTGGTCGGGATTGTCAGCCTCTACATGGGACACAGTCTCCCACGTGGGAGTATCTGTGGAGACTTTTCTTCAAAGTCTCCCAAACAGGGCTAGAGCAAAATCTCCCTCCCTCCACCCCGTCATCATCAGCTTTGTCATTTTTTAAGTTGACAGCCTACCTAATCACACGCCCACCCCTACCTTGCTCATTCTGTATCAAATCATGTTGCGTGCCAAGTGTGCCTCTCCATCCTGTTGCAGGCTGTCTTTGTATCAGCATTATAGAGGATTTGGGGAAGAACTTGTGGGATGCCAGTGCACTTGATCTGTTATGGAAACACATGTGGATAGTCCATGTGGCAAAGAGACACCGCTGACTTTTGTTTACATCTCCGCAGATGCCGTGAGGAACACTGAGGGTCTATTAAAACCACATTGTCAATACATACAAATGTCTGGCATGAATCTAGGAGGATATTTTCAATACTAAGTTTGTGTTTGGTTTTTTTACCCCACATCTTTTTTTTTTCAGTGACTCCCATGTCTGGCCCCACATAAAGCACTGGAACTACTTTTCTGTTGAAAACCTTAACTGCATAGTACTATTTAAGGGCATTTAGTGGTTTGTGGCAACTGACTCTAAATTGCAAAAACATTTGCACAGCAATACTCCCTCGCCTCAGAAAGTAGTTTCTAGACCAGGGTTTTATTGTGTTTGTTGATGACTGCTGTCTTTTTATGTGTTTTGCTCCATTGCTTCACTCCTTGCCCATTTTGGAAGAAAAAACAAAGGGAGGGAGAAAAAAAAACGAAAAAAAAAAAACATTCCACTTGTTAATTTGCTGATCTCACCAACAAATCGATTGAGATGTGTTTGTCACTGTTACGGCACATTGAATGGCCTAAAAAAGAACATGGAGGCAGTAAAAGCAAGGGGAGTTTAATCTGAAGTTGTGAATGACAATATTGATTTGCCTTTTCTTTTTTGACAGGACAGGATAGCGACTCAGAATCAAAGGTAATGGGGACTATAACTGTCATAACATGCTGTTTTTCTTGTATCTGTCTTCTGCCTTTTGCTGTTTTCCATGTCTTTGTCTGTACCTTCTTTTCTTCTATCTGTGGCGTGACACATTTTCAATAGCACATTTATTTCTGTCAAAACGGAAAGAGTGGATATAAGGAACAAAATTTAGGGAATTGCTCAGCAAACAAAAATATCACTTAAATTCTGTTAAATTACTTTGTATTAATCATAATAATGTAATAATTCTGATAGTACCCATATTAAATAGCATCTGCTACATGTATACTATACATTTGCTTGTGTGTTTTACTGCAGGTCTAATCAATAATTAATAAACATTAAATGTTACCCAAATCTAAGTTAACATGTGTTAACTTTAATTCTCAATCACACCAGTTCTGAAGCAGAGCAGAGATCAGCGCTGCCAGCACCAGAAGGAAGCTCATCTCTGGGATTGAGTGTGGAGGTATTTGCCTTTAGAGGGCCTTGTGGACACATTAAGGCCTATTTGCATGTCCATAACGCCAACAGAGAACCCCATCTCTGCACTTAGGCTCAGTGGAGCCGTAGGTTTAAATATTGCAGAGAAGCAGAGCATTGAACACTGCCTGACTCTTTTCCGGAACAAGTAATGAGTCCCCACGATAGCTTGTTTTGGATGATTTAAACACTATACCAACTGTCTGCATGAGGTTTCTTTGTAATTGTTCTCTTAAAAGGACTGTCTCTAATACTGGTTTTACAACTTGTATATACATATATTATATATAATTACTCCTAGTGGCCCTTTTAAAGATAAACATTCTCTAAAACATTTTAAAATTCACACAAATACAAGACCTGTCATGTGCTTAATTGACCTCAGTGTGGAATCTCTGTCCCTTGTTTACCCAATTATGCAAAACCAGGGCCTTTCTTGACGGTTTGCTGAGCCCCTCCCCTGTCGCTTTTCAGAAAAATGTTACCTTTTTTTCCCCCCTTTTGTCCCGACCACCACAATTAAGGGGCATGACTCTGAATAATAAAACAGGAGTGCCTCCTTGCAAGGTAGCCTTAGGTTGTGTTTACACTCTGGACATCAAAGGCATTGCTGAACTTTTCCAAGCCCCCTCCTGCTCAGGTAGTAATCCCAAAGTATAATCTCTTTAAAAACTGTAAAACCCATTAGAGTGACACCATCTAAATCCTCACAGAAGAAGAGAGAGCAGGAGAGAGAGTAAAAAAAGTGAACTTTGTGGGCCTCTAAATGGTGACAGAAGCCTGTCAAGTGGATTTATAAACGTGGCAATGATGAGGAAAGATTGTGTGTTTACTCTCAAAATTTCCTGGGATATATTTAGAATAATTGGCTAGATGGATGATTGCTTCCCAAGCAAACATACAATAGGTGGTTTAAACAACATAATGTGAGTTTAAGGAAGAGATGTAATGGTGTTAATTTGGTCAAACTAACTCTTAAACAACAGCCAAGCCAGTAAAACAAACAAATCTCCTTAGCTGCCCTGCCTTTAGGGGGATTCAAAACATAATTCAAACTCAAACAAATGTTGTAAAATGTTTTCCACCCGTCCTATGCATTTGGCTTTGAGTAACTGCTAGTGCTACTTTAATAGGATTTTATTAGTTAAATATTTATCTTTGCTATCTTACACCATTTACATTGCTGAACCCTGTCTGCCAGATTTCACATCCACAGTCCCATCTGTGGTTAGATGTGTTGTTGCCAACAAAAGCACTTTGGTCAAGGTTAAGAAAGACAATGGTTTTGGTGAAATGAAAATATACACACTGTGTCTGAATTGAATCTTAACTTTTTTTTTTTTTGCATAAAACCAGACAGCAGTCTTTCCTTAACATTAAGCTCAAGTTCCAGCGTGCCTAAACAAAACCACGCAAAAGCTGAATAATGCTGCAATCACTACAATTGGATATTATACAAGATCTGATATTTTGGCAATGAAAATGAAAAGCTTATCTGTGAACATTTTAACAATGTTTCCTACAAAATGTACAATATTGCAATTTGCTCCAGAATATGTTTTCTATGAACATAATGAGGACATGTTGTCCATTTATTCACATTTTGTTATGTTGCTGCCTTATGCTAAAATGGTTTAAATTAATATTAGAATTGTATTATAATTTTTATAAAGGAAAAACTGAAATATTATATACAGATCCTTTACTCAGTACTGAAGTGAAGCACTTCTGGCAGTGTTTACAGCCTCAAGTCTTCTTGGAATGGAGCGAAAAGGTTTACACATCTGGATTGGGAATTTTCTACAGTTCTTCAGATCCTCTCAAGCTCTGTCAGGATGGGGACAGAGCTTGAGAGGATCTGAAGGTTGGATGGGGACTGTCCATGGACAGCCATTTTCAGATTTCTCCAGAGATGTTTGATTGGGTTCAAGTCAGAGCTATGGCTGGGCAACACAAGGACATTCATTAAGCAACTCTTGTTGTCTTGTGTGCTTAGGGTCACTGTCCTTTTGGAAGGTGAATCTTTGGACCAGTCTGAGGTCCTGAGTGCATCTCAGCATTGCGGACCAGGTTTTGATTATGAATATTTCTGTACTTTCTATACAGAAATATGAATTCTCTACTGCTCCTTTTAGCTTTCCCTCAACCAATGTCTGATCAGTTTTTCCCATCTCCTCATGGGACATCTTGGAGCTCAGGCAGAGTGACCATTGGGTTACTGGTCACCGCTCTTACCAAAGCCCTTCTCCTCTGATCGCTCAGTTTGGCGAGGCAGCTAGCTCTAGGAAGAGTTCTGGTTGTTCTGAACTTCTTCCCTTTAAGAATTATGGAGGCTACTTTGTCTCCACTTTTGGGAACTTTAGTGCAGCTGAAATTTTCTGAAGTCTTTTGTTGCCTTGACACGATCCTGTCTGAGCTCTGCAGACTTGGTTTTCCTCTGCTAGAAGAAGAGAGAGCAGGAGGTCTGCTGTGAGACCTTATATCAACAGGTGTGTGCCTTTTAAATCAAATAATTTACCACATGTAGAGTCCAATTAAGGTGTCTCAAGGATCTCAGCGATGATCAAGAGAAACAGTGGCACCTGAGCTAAATTTCAAGCGTTGTAGCAAAGTGTCTGAATACTTATTTCGGTGTGATATTTCAGTTTTTGCTTTTTAAAATTTTTTTGCAAAAATGTGTTTTTGCTTCATCATTGTGGGGTATAACATATACATTGATGAGGGAAAAAAATGAATGTGATGGGGTCTGAATACTTTCTGAATGTAATGAATGTATCTGTAGTGCTTTTGTTGCTGTAACCTAATCACAGACAGGACTGTGGATGCAAACCTTGGTCTGAGGTAATTGACTGTTGTGCAATTTGTATGGCTGCCATCAACCCCAACCACCTCCTGATGCCTCTACCGCAACCAATAACTGTAGCATTTCATTTATTAAAAATAGAATACATGGCCTCTGAGCACAATCCAGCCACCAATTATGTTTCCAACAAACTGTATTTGCTGTAGTAATTTAGTTGTGTATGAACACACAACATTTCTAGGAGACAGAGTTGGGAAGTGACATCCACTCACTCCTTCCTGTTTTGTGTATCTTTTTTCCTCATCTGTTCTCATTCACTCTCCTTTTTTGCTTTTTCCTTTTCCTCCTCTGATTCGCACTCATGAACCCAACCATACCTTTGCCACATTTTCCCTCTCAAATACACACACGCGCGCGCACACAGACACTGTTCAATCATCCACTCCACATGCAGTGAGCAACTTTCTAAAAGCCATGAATCCTGGGGTGAAGAAATATTCCATTTCTACGGCCTCTTGCTGTGTACAGTCCCCTGGCCCTGGCTCTGCTATGGCATATCACAATCAATTCCATAAGCTAAACCGGGGTGTAAGGTGCTGTATGAGGGTCAGACAACCCACTTTGACTGCCATCTGAGCATGAAGCACTTACCCTCCAAACCATGTCCAAGCTGTCAAGTGAACCTTAATATTCCACCTTGCAGCACTGTAACTATTTCCAGGGTTCAGCCAACACAGGTCTTGGAATACCAGATACTGAAAGCAGATACTTTGGGTGTTTATCTATTGATTTTCATTTTGTGTGTCATTAAATTTGAGATTTTTTAACGCCAAACAATTACAGGATCCGGCAGAATTCTGTTCTCAGCAGGGTGAAATCACCTTATACCACAGCAGACTAATGAAATGATTTTAGATGGGTTAGCAGCTGCTAAAGGCAGGGTGACCCACTCTTGTTTATTCAGTTGTAAGGTAAACTCTAGGATACATTACTATCTTTAGATGAGGAATAAATTTAAAAAAGACATATTTAATAATAAATGACTGGATAAAATGTGGAAAGACAATTAAATTTTATTGCAAGTTTTTATGTAGCTGTGCTCACAAAGGCAAACTCTGCAGTTTTGAATAGGTGATAACAATATTTAATGAAAGTTCATTACTGATCAGATATATATCTGCTTTTTTTAATTTGTCTTTATCATTTCTCTTGCTAATGAATATATCTTATTTAACTTTGTCTTTTTTCCTTTTGCCCCTTTGCTTTTGACCCTTAACTTTTCCACCTACCTGTTCTACCTACCTGTCTGAATCTCTTTCCTAGTATATCCCTGCCTGTTTACCCTGCAAAAGCAGGGTATGTGATGGTGAGAGACACTGTTTACCTCCATGTTCTTCATTAAACCAGAGAGAACAGAAACAGAGAAAGAAAAGGAGAGTATGACTATTTTACGTAATGAGAGTGACAAACGCTAAGATGTTCTCGTAAATCATCACATGGTTTACAAACTCAATAAGTAAGGGCTTCCTGCCTCAGTCAGCCAGGCCAGTGCACACCTAAATTATTAACGAAGCTGGGGGCCCCCAGAGGCACAACTTTGATGATGTTATAAACAGGGGAGAGGACAAGGTGCTTTCTCAGCAAAAGATTGTAGGACCTCTTACCTCCCTCCATATCCCCCATCCCCGTGCACTCGCTCCTAATTACACACCTCTGATGGTGAGAGGGAGAGATGGAGATGGGGGGAGGGGGGCGATATCTAAATAAACTTCCATTCCTCCACACTGCACTGTAAACTAAAAGTGGGAAACACAAGTGAAACTTTTTTGCACTAATATTAAGGAATAAAAATTGCATCTACATTATTTTTTACAGATCTGTATATATTTGTAAATCATAAATATGCTAATGATGAGTGTGTTAATGCAAATTGCAGTGTGGTCGGGCACCCAAGATGAGCGCACCAAGTTCCTTTGCCAGAATTGTTTTTTTCCCCCTCATAGGAGAAATTTGTCTCTGGGCAATACTCCATTTTAAAATCCAAATTCATCAAGCTTTGATAATAGCTGATCCAGCGTTTCATTGGGTTAGGTCAGGAAAAATAGTGGAAGAGGATATGGAGAGGAGAACAGTTGGTGTAGATAGGGAAGGGAAAACTGTTGGTCAGGAAATAAGCTGACCAAGTTAAGGTAGTGAATTAATGTGAGAGTAGCTGGCATACTTTACTGTAGATAGAAATGGAGAAAGAGCATCAATGTAGGAAGCGAAAGAAAGAGGGAAGCCATAAAAGTAAGAGAAATTAAAAATAAGAAACATTTGTGATAATCTAAATAATGTAAAGAACACTTTGCTCTTTGATCTGTAAATTCAGCTGTTCTTGTGTACCAGAATGTTAAAGAGATCACATCCATCACACAGAAGGACTAAAATGTGTGTAAAATGATGAAATCATCTGGTCTGCATCCATTATTATTTGTGTATTCTCCTCCTAAATAAGGCTACTATCTCTGAAGGCCTCGTTGTACCATGCTGTTAGTAAACTCAAACGCGAGCCATGAAGTCTCTGGTGAGAACAAGATAAAGAAGTATGATTTCCCCAGTGCAAATATGCTCCAAATTAAAAACTAAAAAGATGTCCCCAGTGTCTTTGCTCTAAATTCTGATAGCAAGTCAGATGAATGAATTTGTCACTAAGCAGATCCTAACTGCTGTGATTTCAGTATGAGATTTTTGGCTGTAATAAGATCCAGCGTAATGCTTGTGTTTGGGCAATAATCTATGTTTTTGTGTTGTTTCTGCTCAGTTTGTTAGTAAATTGAGACAATAAAAATAGAGAATTTAGCCTGTAGATGTAATGTTACGACGCTGAAAAATGGAGAGAAATAGGTTATAGGGTGTTTTTTCCTCAGTGAGAGCATTTATTCTAATGAATCATCAAATATATACGCTATATATACAAACATTCATACAAAACAGGCTGATTAGAGTAGAATACATACCCCATTTAAGTTATAACAATATACAGTATCTCTCTGTATATTATCTAATATCTAAACAAAGTTCTAACAAAACTTGACTAAGTTACTAAATATACACCTGTGTAGTCTCTGTGAAGCGCTTTGAGACAATTTGATTGTGGAAGGCGCTATATAAATAAAATTGAATTAAAAAATTGAATTAAAATACATTGACATACAGTATTACATAGAGTATATGTGAACTGACAGAGGGGTGGAAGCACTCAGCGCAGTTATGGGTTGAACTCGGGTAATAAGCAGGGGCTACGCAGACACAGCCACACTTGAAAATCAGGGAGAAATAATTGTGAGAGTGATGTTTCCTCAGTGAGAGTGTTTATATGAGTTTGCAAAATACCACAATTTTCCCTGTCAGTCAGACGTTTGTGTTTCCAGCCAAAAAGTAGGGATAAAGCAGATGCAGAAATGTTCATTGAAAGCTTTGGCAAGAGGAGGAAATGAAAGGAAAGACTCATGGTTAAGAGAATTTTTTGATAGTTAGTCCGCACTTGTCCAGCAGTTGTAACATTCTCCATTTAAAGAAGCCTCTCTGAATAGTCCTCTGATTTTGCATCCAGCTTGAAAATGTGCTTCCCCTCCGTATCTGTAGCACTGCATGCTGGCACAGTGGTTGGTGTACTGATCAGGTCCATACTAAGGCCGCATTGGAACAGATGCTTGAATCTGACTGGCAGTGAAACTGATGAAACTGATGGCCAAGGGTTTCTATGTTGCCTAACTGCAGGTGGGACATAGGGCCATGGCTGAAACCTAGTCTGCTGTAGAGTCTCTTTCATCTGAGCTATCTCTGCAAACAGTAGTTTCTGACTCAAATCTTCTATGCTGTTCTGTGCTCCAGAAGCTAGTTGCTCGTAAAGGTCTGTGACTTTCTTTTCTCTAAAGTGGGAATGCAGGATGAGTGTGCGGACTCAGGTGGGTTTTTCCGTCCAAATAGCTGCCTAACTCATAACTCTAATTTTATCTACTATTTCTGTTTAAGGTTAACCTCTGCTCAGTCCATTTTCAATCTAGTGATGAAGCCTTGAAAATGTCAATTTATCTTTCTGACCTGGTTCACCTGTTTGACCTGAAATTTTGAAATCTTTGCGCCAACATGGTCTTAGCTGCTGAAGCTTAGCTTGAAGGCTAACAGCAAATTGAGATTGGTGCCAGGACTCATGACCAGTAACAGGGATGAACTGCTCAATTTCCATTTCTCTATGTTGCTTTATAGTTCTTTGTTCCTTTGTTTTTCTGTGTCCCTGCCCTTTCCACATTTTCCATAGTTTGTCCTGTCTTGTTATCTGGGCCAGTGGCCAAATCTGCAACTTGGTCTTTCAGAAGCAACAGCTCCGACATGCTGTCATCCTCTTATGCTGTGACTTCTTCTCTTTCAAGGCATTTCACTACGAGTCACTAGTGATATGCGGGACTTTTCTTAAATGTCTGCTCTTCGCTTGCCTGAAAATCACAAACTCTGAGCAAATTGTCAGGGTATATAACTTTCCTACTACCTCTTTCTGTAGCTCTTCCAATGCTGTCATCATATTGACAGGACAAGGAGACACCTTTACTGTGCAGGAGTTGACTCTGAACCGGATGGCCTTTGATATTCCTGATGATTTCTGACTGGCCTCAGGTGACGTGTACTCAACCCCCAGCTTCCAGCTCTCCTTGAACAGCAACAGCTTCCTTACTGCAGCCTGCCTGGGTTTGTATTTTGCTGCCTCAGAATTCAACTGACAGGTTATGGGCACTGGATATCTGAGGGGCAATCCCAGTCCAAAATGTGCGTCCAAAATGTTACGCCCCTTAAAAAAGCAAGAAAAATAATCACAAGAGTGATAGGGTTTTTTTTTCCCTCAGTGAGAGCTGAGATGAATCATCAAACATCTACACAATTTACAAAGACACATACTTTCTCAACAATATACAGTGTTTCTCTGAGACATAATTGCCAATTTTCCAACCATTACTGGTAAATAGTATGTAGATATATCTGACTGAAACCTCAAAAAACTCATAAAAGTTACTAAATAAACAATATACAAGCAACTTTATGAAATATATTGACATGTGCTTTCACAAAATGGTGGAAGCACATGTCAATAAACAATATACAAGCAACTTTATGAAATATATTAACATGCACACTCAAAATGTTGACATACTCAATGAACAAATTACTTATTCATTTCTAATTAAGCATTTCAATCCTTTTTAGTGTCATATGATTTTTTTTTTTTTACAGTTTTTAAACTATTTTTAAACACATCCTATGAAATTTTTCTTATGACCATATGATTTTTTTTTTATCCTTATCTGAGAATTTTAACCTTATTACAGTCCATAAATTTTCTGCCTTTTTATGCTTGTGGCAGAACATAAGTGTATGATCCTTTTAACTTGTTGCAGCAGAATCACAGCTGGTGTATAGTCGTGAAACCCCAGTACCAAAGCCCATTAACATGTGGCTTCCCATCTCAGTGGTCTTCTCTGTTTTCACTACAGAGTTGACTAAAGAAAGAAGGGTTTGGTCCCTTATTAACTTTGCAGTGGTTCTAAAAATAGGTCTTTGTTTTATTTGTAATTGGCTTGAATTTAGTGGACTACAGAAATCAAGGCCTTTATTCAGCCTATTTCAGATCTTATCTTCAGATCGTCTTTCAGGATGAAGGTACTCTTGGTGTTTGCTGGGACATCTGAGGTAGATGATTCAGATTCAGAAGTAAATCACACTGTCAAAAACTTGACACTGAACATTGTTGATTCATGAATATATTAGTATCTAAGGTTGGAATTTACCTTTAAGGCAGCACAGTCACACCAAGATGGAATTTCTTGTTTCATAGGGCTTTTAAATTTAAAAACTAAAGAAGTAATAAATATAAAAATACGTATTAATCCTTGCACAGCACACTCAGAAAAACAGGTTTGTTTTTAGTAGCTAATGTCAAAATGCAAATACATCAGCAGGTGTATGTGGTAATGTTAATGACTCATATTTTCACTCTCTCTCCTCCTTCATCCCTCTAACATGAGATGCTGTGTATAAAAATCACACTGACATATGTGCTGCAACCAGATGTGGTTTTCCACTTCTTCTACACAAAACGTTTGAAGTCTGAAGTAAAAGCTTTTGGTCCAAACACCACTGCCATTTTCTCCCCTGCATCATCCATCTGTGGCTGTCTGGGGCAGCAGTTGTTGCTCGACACAGGGTCATTTGTGAGGGGGGGGATTCAACCATGTACCGAGCCTTCGAAAAGGCACAGAGCTGGCTTTCATACATTTCCGCATCACAGCCGAGCAGAAAATTGAGAAAATCATGTCAAAGACGAGGGAGCTTCCCAACCCCTGTCTTGAACTGTGGCCCGAGTAGGGGAGGCGGCGTTGAAGAGTCATGGTCATACACACGGCTTCATATCTGCGTCGCTCTGGAACACCAGAAAAAACACAGATGCCCCAAGGGGTTTTGGTGGCATACGCAAGTCTCTGTCTCTCTGGCCTCCCCTCTTCTCTCCTTAAAAATAAGCGTGGCTCTTGCATAATGGTGACAGATCAGATGACTGTTGGTGAAGTAAACATCTCCCTCTCTCTTGTACATTTCTCATGCTTTCACCCTTATGTGATTTTCTCTGACCAAAACTGGACTCCGTACCCTCCTGTGGTTACATGCTTTAATCGTACTTTCACATTTGGAATGTGTGTGTCTGTGTGAGAGAGAGAGTGTGCATCCATGTGCCTTTTAAGAAGAGACTCCAGTTTTACCTCACATAATAGAATGTTTAAAATTCATGACTAGTGACTATAATGATCATTTGCAAATGATAGATAATGTGAGATAATTTGAGAAAAACTGAGGGACTGGGGCAAGAGGTGGGGGTGAGGGTTAAGTGCTCAAAATCACTGTTGTACTGCATCAACACTTTGCTAGGCACACTGCAGAAGTTATCATTAACCCTAAGAAGTGTATCCTCAACTCAAGACACACAATCCCACTACAACAAAACATCTGTTGTGTTCCAAACTGAGGCTGATGATACAGTTGCCAAAGTATGCACTCTGAGAAGGAAGTGATGTCACTGTTGCCTACTAAAACTGTATCTGTTCAAATCAAATTAGATCTATGGCGCCCTGGCACATTCAATTACCCGAAATACTCCCACCCAAAATACCACCAAAGACGCAGCCATGATTTGACATCTGCAGGGACAAATGGAGTACTAACAAAGTGTCTTACATTGAGAGAACTGGACAAGTAGACTTCCTGGCAGACGTTTTCTCCATCATTGTCTGGGTCTGAAAATCTGTACATGCCATGAAGATGATGACATCACTTCAAAAAAAAAAATAAAATAAAAGAAAGAATGAAAAAAATGTCAGGCAAATTGTTCCCCCGCATTTCTGTGTCTGTTCATGAAAGGGACACTGCCATTCACTCTAAATGAAGGGAATTAAACATTTTTACTTGATAATTTGTTTTCATATCTCTTCTACACATTGAGTCAAAACAGACAAAAGCGTAAATATTTGGCATAAGTACTTTATTTGTGAGCAATTTGGAATATTTCTACCTAACAAATCCACAATAAGCCAGTGAAAGCCAGACAAAGTCAAATCCCTGCCTCCATCATCTTTATAGGTTGATGTATTGATCAGTTGTCATAGTTGTGGCTGACTTGACTTCATAGAAGTGACACTGTGTATCTTGGACAGGGTTAGGTGCAAGGCCTCCACAGCCATAATTAGCTTGCCATCCAGGGGAAAGTTAATATTTCTCAAGCTGAAGTGAAGCTTATTGGTTTTCCTGGACAGGCTGTAATGGATCACCCAATGAGGCCAGCGTGTACCGCGCACACATGCAAACAGAAACACACAAATGAAAAAAAAAACACACACACATCCACTCCCCAGGAGGCCTACATTCAGACAGACAGTGACACACAAATCTATCCCCATTGCCAACATGAGAACTCGGGCCGGCTGGCTAAGCAGCTGCCTGATCAATAGTCATCATTGACCTTGTCCACTTGGCCATCACAAAAATGACAACTGTAAGACACAAATTAAACCAAGTGTACATTTCTGCACTCCTACTGAACATGTGTTTGGTGTATAGTAGTTATTATTATATATGTAAATTAGTTTCAGTGTCTAAACACTCAAAGCATATGTGCTTTGTCAGGTCTCACGCATAAATCTTAATGAAAGAAAATGTGTGTGCTTCTGTGTGTTTGCACGTCAGGAGTATTGCTAAATATGCATTTTTACAGAAAAACTAACAGGGTGTCAGATTAGAGTAATCAATTGTTTGCTTGGGTCGCTGATCAATTGTCATATATGCCAATCAAAATCAAATTATTCCTATCTTACAGTAATGTACACGCAGGTACAGCACCAACTGCTCAGTCAACGAGTGTGAGACTGTTGGACTTTTGAGGCAGTTCTATATATAATATTTTCTCCTTGTTTTAGCCATTATGTTGTGTCTCAAAAACCTGTCTTTGTGGTAACTGAAGTAAACATAAACGAAATAATTGTTTTACATGTTCAGATTAATCATTGTACATGTTCCACCAAATAAAAAATCTAATTGAATTCTTCTATTTTTTACCCATCAGTTGAACAGTTGCACATATATGTGAATATATTTATTGAAAAAAAAAACAATCACAAATTTTGTTTGGAATAAAATGCATAGTTGGTCTCTGAAAAGCAACAGGCAGCAGGGACCTAGGGAGCTAGCAGTGCCACCACAACAACAACAACAAATAAATGTTTGCTGATAAATAAAACATATTCAATCAAAGCATAAATGCTAATGAAAAGAGAACCCACAATCACATGAGCTGAACGTGTGAGCCCTGGCGCACATAAAGTGTGAGAGAGAGGTGTTAATTGCTGTGCTAATTAGGTCCTGATTGCATTGCTCTTGTTTTGCACTTGCAGGTGATTAAAATTTCAACAGAGCACATTATTTGGCACTGTTAACAGGTGCCAAGCTCAGCATACAACACAGCCACAGAAACACAGAGAGTCACAGATACAGAAATACACAGGCACACACATTGCTGCACAAACACACAGTCTCATTTATGTGAATGGCACTTAATACAGCGCATACTGCTGCCAAGGCCAAACAATCCTACACGTCTGTCTAGTGCTTATAATAGAAAAATAAGAGGAAACAAAGAAGGAGTCTGATTACATTTTGTCATAAAATACAAATCTGTATGTAATGTGGGCTCAGCGTTCACTTTCACTAGATCTGGATTATTATCAGGAGCTGACACCAAATTGTACAAACTCATAGATCTCAACATAAAGAATACATCTGTTTCACTTCAAGACCCAAACATTATTTCCTGATAAACTGACAAAGATGTCGAAAAACATCTCGCAACGTTAAGGGAAAGCAATAAAATGTTCCTGGATGCGCCCCTTTAATCAGAATCAGATCTGTCTGTGCCCCACCATTCTGCCAAGTTTGGTGTAAACTGGTTCGGTACTTTTGTGGTATCCTGCTGACAAATAAATAAACAAACAAACAAACAACAAGCAGACACGGGTGAAAAACATAACCTCCCTGGAGGAGGTAATGATGCTGTAAAGGGTCATTATAAGCTCTGTTGCCTTTTTTCTGCCAACTTCAAAATGCAGTCACATTATGTTTATTTTATCAAGTTATTAACTTGCTCATTTTGTTGAGAATCTGTCAGAATTATCATAGAAAAATTAGGATTTTCAATGACAAACCTCAAAGGCAGAGAGCATTTGCAGGAAATGTTGCACATGCTCTCTTTTTAGGCAAAATCACCAACTGTTGTAACCAGTAATATAGTTTAATTTTGGTCCCCACAAATAGCTGTACTATCCACACTGATTTCATCCAATTTACTAATCCCCATTACAGTAAAGCTGTAGGACATATCGTCCTCTGTCACCCTTCAGGGAAATTACTTGCAGCCTTTATGCATTTTTCTGCTGAATTTCATTTGAAAATGGCTATGATGTTTTCATTGCAGATTTTACATGAAAAACTACTGTTACTGTTATTTTATGTACTGTATACAACATCCATTCCCGAAAATAAGCTTTTCTTCTTCATTGAAGCTTATATGTATATATGTATGTAACATAATAATTACACATATCTATTTAGATCATGCTTAAGTGCTGCATATTCCCCAGCAAATTTTCATTTAATCAAACAGTCACAAACCAATTGACTCTCACTGAACTCTGGGCCCTGAACAATGGTGCAACTAATGGTGCAACTAATGGTGCAAAAAAAATAAAAAAGATAAATATGAAAACAGTCAAATATGACGTTTTCATAAACATGATTAAATTGTGGAGTTACTGCTCAGGAAACTGGGATCTCCCGTACAGTCTCACCACAGTGGGTATCAGGAGGTAGCTGATCAAGGAATAGCTGGCTGGTTGCCTGGTTTACAAGTCTGGGGAGGAATTGCTGTTGGGACCACTATGACAGCAGAAAGTGTGTGATCTGTTCTGTTCCTGAACGGTTGAGCACTATTCCCACTGAAGCAGGTGTGTGTGTGTGTGTGTGTGTGTGTGTGTGTGTGTGTGTGTGTGTGTGTGTGTGTGTGTGTGTGTGTGTG
>JBBMJY010000013.1:11761410-11771969 GCA_037833715.1 Toxotes lorentzi
CACACACACACACACACACACACACACACACACACACACACACACACACACACACACACACACACACACACATCCCTAGGGGTGAAGAGCACTGACACTTATGACAGTTTATTATACAGTGACATGGCCAGTGAGCGGGTCTAAACAGATTACAGTCTGTCTGAATGTTGCCAGTATTCATACAGCTGTTCAAGACCCACTCTGCAATCCAAAAGTAAACAATAAAGGACTGCTGAACCACCAACGCCTTTTTAGTACTTTCCCAATTTACACCAGATTTTTATCACTTGAAACCAAGGACTATACAGTATATTATGTGCAAATACTGAATGATTTGGGGATATGTTTAAGCTGTAAACCATACTGCTAATCTTCCATTCTACCACATGCCAAAGGTGTTCTCTTGGAAGCCATTGAAGTACACTGAACTCACTGTTGTGTTCATGAAACCATTTTGAGATGATTTTTGCTTTGGTGCATTATCATGCTGGAAGTATCCCTTAGAAGTCACTTTGGTAAATTGTGGCCATGAAGGGATGCACGTGGTCAGCCTGTGCCCATTGCAGCCTCAGACTTCTGTTCTTGGCTGATAGGAGTGGAACTTGATGTGCTCTCCTGCGGTTGTGGCCCATCCGCCTCAAGATCTGACGCGTTGCGCATTCTGAAATGATTTTCTACTCATCACATTTGTAAAGAGTGGTCATCGTGGGTGAATTACTGTAGCTTTTCTCTGAACTCAAGCTAGTCTGGCCATTCTCTTCTGACCGCTCTAATCAACAAGGCAATTCTGTCTGTAGAAAACTGCCTCTCACTGGATGTTTTTGTTCCTGAGTAAACTGTAGAGACTGTTGTGCCTGAAAATCCCAGGAGATCAGTAGTTTCAGAAATACTCTAACCGGCCTATCTCGCACCAACAATCATGCCACAGTCAAAGTCACAGAGATCACATTTTTGTTTTACCCATTCTGATAGCTGTTATGAACATTAGTTGGAACTCCTGACCTGTATCTGCATGATTTTATGTATTACACTGCTGCCTGTGATTGGCTGATTGGACAATTGCATGAATAAGCAGGTGTACAGGTGTTCCTTATAAAGTGCTCAGTGAGTGGATATCATTTGTAAAGCGAGTTTTATAGGATATACACTGTTGCCCATAAAGTTGAAATCATTTTGTTCTCAGACACATTTCTCTTTTTATTCCTATTAATACACATCAGTAATCACATTGGAAGAGATTGATCAATACAGTTTTGAGAAGATATACACTTTTTCAAGGATAAGCCACATTGTCACAATCATTTCATGAGAAGAGGTAAAATATATTTTATTCCAACTTTATGGGCAACAGTGTATATAGAAGTAGGTGCAACAGGACTTGCTATGGTAAACTGAAACACTATTTATATTCTAGAATTTCTAACAGAGGTTTTTACATAATTAAAAAAAGGGAGACAATCTTACAGTCTTCTTTCTTACAGCCATGGCAGCCAGTCAGTCATCTTGCTGGCCAGCCAGTCATAAGATATCAGCCTCTTTAGCTGGCCCCCTAGCTAAAATGGAAATGTGTGTTAGTGCCAGCTATTGGAGACTGTTGGGGGACTTAGCCATTACACTGTTGAGATAAAGTAGCAGGCCTAAGCCTTGCCTGGTGAAATGACACATCCCCCACCTTCCTTTTCCTGTACAATTGCCATAACATTGTGTTTCTATCCTGGTCCTGTAACCTTTGATTAAATTAGTCCAGTATTGCCTGGGTCCTTTTCTAAACTGTAGGCACTGGAGAGCTACTTAACGGACTCTGTCCCTCGGAGGGAAGAAACTGCTTGAGCTTACAAGTGTATGGCCACAGAAATATCAAACCCCTCTCACTCAAATCTCTCTCTTTCTATCCCTCCCTTTTCTCCTTCTCCCTTTTCCCTCTTTTTCTTTCCATTTACACCTTTTGCCTGCCTTTCTCCTTGTCTCTGCCGAACTTTTCCCACTGTGTGCGTGTAAATGTTTGTATGCGTGTGCTTATGTAAGTCAATCCATCACACACTGTCACTCTTCAGGTGAGGCACACATTATAAGATGTCAAAGAAAGACCAGCAAAATGACATTTTGTTGTTATTTTTCAAATCTATGAACTATTGGTGCTGCACACTGAATGACAGCATAAATCAACAGATCAGAATTTCATTTCGTCCCAGGAAGTGGGATTAATGTGGGGAGAAGGCAAGACACATGGCATTGGTCAAACGTCAATCAGTTGTAGGCCTTGGTTAAATGAAATGGCACTTGTCGTTCACACTGTGTTATTTACTGTAGAGCAGCAGCAAGTTTTTCCTCAGGGGTCTCATATTTTTCCCTCTGATGGGTATGACTTAATAAATTACAGTTTTACATTTACAGTTTTAAATTACAAATACAGTTTTCCATCAGCCTTTCATTAATTCCATCATGTACATTTCAAGGAATTTTGAACCCCCCCACCCCCATTTCCCCTCAAAGCACAGTTCCCTCTTTCTGTTGCAGTAAATCTAAACTCACTTTGTGCTGTAAAGCAAACTATGAACCTTAAATTAATGTTGTTGCATTTATCCATGACGTTGCTGACTTCATGATGTGATTTGAATCAGAGTCACATATGGATTTCTGAGGTTAGCACAACCCGCTGCTTTGAGTTTGGAGTTTGGTCATTTACCATCATTGCTAACATTAAGAAGCTCAGCTAAAAAACTTGAGTGAAAACTAGTTAGCTTGCCAGCTTCCACTTTCTGATCGCAAGACAAATTTAATTGTACAAGTGGTCCTTCCAAATGTTTCAAAGGGACTGCTGTCTTAAATTGCTAACTGTAAATAATCAACATTATGCCTGTTCAAAAAATATCTTCTAACAAAGTTTGTAGGCTTTATAGAGCTATGACATGATGACAGTCACTAGCACACCACAGAAGTTGACAGTTTGTCTATTTGCAACAGCCTTCAGATGTCAGTTAACGTTTGGAAAGCACTGGAAAATGCATACTCATAGATTTGAATATTTTTCGACAGTTACACCCAAAAAAGGTTTTATCCCATTTGAAAAATGTGAAAATAGTTTTTAGATAAATCCAGCTTTACTAGATACATGTCATGAAGGGACCTTACCAGAAAGATTTGCATTTCAACAGATTCACAAAAAGAATCTACTTTGGTGTATTCTTTAACATGTCATTGTGGTTGTGTGATAGTATACAGTTTCAGCCAAAATATTATTCATGTGAATGGTTGAAAAGTTGTCAATCTGGCAAATCCCCATTCATAAATTGAAAGTTAATACTGACAAAAAAAAAATCAAATGTCCTGAGTCAGCCTGCAATATGGCTTGCAGTTATCCTCTGCTGAATGACTTTGAGGTTTTTCTTTTCTGACCAGCAATGAAAGCTTTCTCATATCTGTCATTGTGGTTACCTTCCCACAGTTATCTTGCTGATTATTCCTATCCGGAGGCCAGTTGATACAGGAAGGAATCACTTGTCAAAAGCCCTGTGAATAGCTCTGCTGTGTGTGAAAAGGGTGTGTGTGTGTGTGCAGAGCATGTATTTGTGCATCTCTGATTAGGTGTGTGTTTGTGTATATGTCTGCGTAATTAAGGATGGTGTGTGAAATCTGAAACTCAAACAGGATGTACAAATAAATGACTTGCAGCCAGTGTTGTTGTTTCCAGTTGAAATGACTCACCCTGTCAAACTGTGTTGGTATATGGCTAATAACAACCCATGGCTCTGAGTGGTGAGAGGACTGACTCATTTAAAACGTGAGAAAGAAGAAGAAGACACACAAGTGGTGAATTTCAGTTAGTGAGGCAAAATATCTCAAGGAGCAGTATATTCCACAGAAAAGTTTCACCAACTGAAAAGCTTGACATCTACTCTTGCAAAACGATTGACAGCATGTCTGCAGTTGACATGTTTTGAAATAATCATTTTATAGGCTGGATATCCTAGATTTCTTATTGAATGATAAACTTTAGGATATGATCGCCTGTAACCTTGTATCTATATTTTTAGAACAACTTTGGTAAACCACTGAAAGTGTATTGTAATGTATCAAGCATGCAGAACATGTAGGATCAAAGGAGATAATCTAATATTTCTTCCCATACTACTGAGTGTTTTAAGGATGTAACATTTCCATATGACACAAACACAACAATACACTCCCCCGCCACTCATGACAAAACTCCAGCTACTGCTAGTGCTACGCAGGTGTGTGTACATGTGTGTATACACACCAGGGACCTGGTAGAGTAAGATGGAGCACCACCCGTCTACAGATCCCTAATGGGAGGTCTATGCACCTGGGTACACATGCACATACACACACACACGCACACACGCACACATCATATTTCATGTCAGTGGGCATTTGATTGTAGACATGGGATATCACAACATGACAAGGTGGAGCGGGCTTTTTCAACAAGGTGACATAACAGCACATAAGCTGTTATGTATGTGTGAGTGTGCGTCTTGTGTCCGTGTGCATCTGTGTCTGTTTCCATGCCCACACTTTTCACACATGTCAACACACAAAAGCCACATGGGAGGTCATTGAGAGCTGCAGCAGCTGTGGAATATGTTATTCAAATGGTGTGTGACTGTTTGTGCGTTTGTGTGTCGTGATGTTAATATGTGTGCGTGTGTGCACGTGTTATCATCTCTGCTTGTAGGAATAAACAGCAGTGATGTGTCTCTGCGGGGAGCTTATAGAGAATCACTTACCTCTCTGCATTTACTGTAGCATGGCAATGAGTGACTCAGTTCTTCTCACCACACTATATTAGGGCTGGACAGGAAACATTAAATAGACTCAGACTGCTGTATAAAAATAATAATCATGGGATTCATTTCTCAGATAGTAAACACAGGAAAGACATGAAACAATGCCTGTTCTCAAATTTGTGCTTGCTGGCCACTGTATAACGCTGAATCTAAAGTGATGTAAGCTGTCTGTCGTATTTATCCACTGTCTCAGTGGATAATTCACATGATTGCAAGTAGAAACCTGGCATAATACACATGAAGTGCAACCTTGAACTGTTAAATAACTCTTATACCATATTTCAGTTTCACATTGTAGCAAATTCTGCATAAACCCTAGCTCTGAAAAAGGGTAAGGTGACATATCTGTCATTATTATCTTTCCCTTTACAGCAGATTATCCAAACATTGTTTCAGGCCTTTTTGATTCTTGCCATAGGCAGGGTCTACTGTGTGTTATAGACTTTAGTTTGCACCAGCCTGGCTGACTTCCTTCTGAAATGGTCTGTGTGTATGTGTGTGTGAGTTCCCACCCCTCAGTGTGTGTGTGTGTGTGTGTTCCCACCCCTCAGTGTGTGTGTGTATGGTTGGCTCCCTAGCCTGTGTCTAGCCTTTGCGGCATGGGCCAGGGCTCTGCGGCTGCCCTGGGGCCACCATTGTCCCCGGTCTCCACAGCCCAGTGGCCACAGATGTTTTCCGTTTGATACCGTGTTCCTCACACACACACTCCCCACTCCCCTAGATGTGTGGGTGGCCAAGCAGGGTGCCCTGTTGTGTGCCACTCTTGCACGCCATTTGCCGCCTGGTGCCTGCACGTGACACCGAAAGGGGGAAGCCATCGCGTCTTCAGTTTTAATCCCACCACCATACATAATGGAACAGAAGTAGCCCCAAGTGGAGATGGAAGCTTTGTATGAGGAGGATAGGAGGAGAGCAGAAGCACACTGAGATGTTGTTCAAAACACCTTGAGGAAAGGGAAAAAGACTTTCGGAAGGCAACTGACATCTCCATGTCCTGTGTGTGTACGTGTGTGCATTACATGTAATGCATGAGAAGGAATTGATCTGGTGGCTCAATGCAACAAACATGCTATTCATACTAACAACAAATGTAACGATGAACGTCAAGACACCTTGGCATCCCAACTGAATAAACAGTGCTCATAGGGAAATGCTACGCTTGGTTTCTAAGCACAAATATGAAAAATATACACAAAGATATATTTTCCATGTCAAGATCAGTGAACTTCTACTGTTCAGGCTGCATGTACAGATAAGAAAATGTTTTTAAACGTATATATGCTCTTTTTTAATATAAAATGCCTTTCAGTCAAGTGTTGTGGCCATGAGTAGTTGAGCATTTCAGTTAAGGGAGGGATGAGCAAGCTAAATAAAATAGAGATAAGACATGTAATGTGATATTAATTCTACAGTTCCTCCTGAGGCACATACTGTATGTATTGTGTAAGTTTTGCCTTTATCTCTATGGTAATCTTTCATCAGTCTGCTTGCTCACAAACTGAAGTGTTTGCCTTAGAGTTTCAGTTTTCCAGTTAAACAACTGACAGACATAGTTTGCTGTTTTATCATCATGTGATGTTAAAAAAACAAACAAAAAACAAACAAACTGTTGCTTCTTTTAAGTTACAGACCAGGAAAACATCATATAGATAGACAGACAGGTTTAGTTTAGTGATCCTAGCACACAAGAAACCCATCACTGGCCACTTTTTTGTCTGCATACGACATAAATGAGACATGCTACACCAGTTTGGTTATGTAATAGAGTTCGTTAACCTGTCACTTTAAAATTAAAATGCATACCAGCAAGAACTCTTTCTGCCCTACCCTTTTATGAATGCCGCAGCACATACTTGAAAAGTTTCAAAATCTAATTAGAAATCTACAGAGATGACAAGCGCATGCAGAATTATTGTCATTTACAGGTTTTTGTTCAAGTGGCACTAAGAAGGAGTATTGCCTAAAACAGCCTGGGAACTCACAGCTGATAATGTGACTGTTAACAAATGATGAATGACTGTGCCTTACATATTATACATTATATGTTATATATTTGATTCATTGTCGTTGTATTGCAGGGAAAGTGAACGAAGAAGACAAGGAGATGTCTGTTTGAGAACTAGTTTATGATCTGCTGGAAATGGGACCTAGAATTGCACAGACCAACATAGACAGAAACGCAGAAAGAGCAAGTTGGAAAAGAAAGAGCCGCCATTTTCTCCTGCTCCAAGACACAACCCAGTCTTAATCAAAATCCCACACAGGAAGAACACTTGAGTAGCTTAATCAAAGATCAGCCTGCTCAGTATTAATAATAGAGCAGAGTGCTGAAATGGAGTTTTACTTATTCAAGACTGCACTTATTTGGCTCATATACCTTTAGAGTATATTAAACTGTGTGTGTGTATGTATGTGTGTGTTACAAGCAGTTTAAAAAAAAACACAATCTAATTTTTTTCTAGTCTTTAGTTGATTTTGGGATTGTATCCAATGAAATGCAAATGAAATTGTACATTTTTTTTCTCATTGCTACAACTTTAATCTCATAATTGTCAAATTGTAAGACTGGCATTGTTTTTAGGCCTAAATGTTAAAAATTTAAATTACACAACAACAAATAAGACCTCTTTCAGTTGCTTTGCATTGTTAAATCAGTGGCTGTAACAGACATGGCCTAAGATATAATAATACAGAACTGGAATTGAATGATGGTTGTGCTTGCGGCAGGAACATCAAATAAGCAAATTACATGTTGAACTTCTGTTCCCCTAACATGCAGAGAAGTTCAAGCCATAGATGTGTTCTGTATGCTGTATTGTTTACAGTGATATCTTGAAAATGTTATGCTGTGCCCATAATTGCTTATTCATGACACGATAGTAGGGGGACTTCACATCATGAGATGTGATATTTATATTGCTGAGTTAGGACTTAGGAACACACTATGTAAAATAGCCTAGATGCACTATTTGTAGGCACCTGGCTTTCATGTAAGTGGCGTCCCTAGCAGGAATGTCCAGTATGAAGTATTTCTGACAATAAAACCACACACTGCAATTAGGTTTTACAGTGATTGACAGGGTTTGTTGTCACCTGTTTTGGTGCTGTAGCTGACTTTTCACACACACACTCTCCCAAATGCATAACTCGTGTTATCTGATTATCTGTATACCCTCCCTCCCCCCTTCACCGCCATCCCATCCTTAATTCCCTACACCCACCTCTCAGCTGTGCTCAGAGAGAACAGAGGACACTTCGCAACATCACACCTGCCTTCCCCAAGGGCAACATAGCTTGGGAAAATATCTAAGGCAGGCTTGACTTTCTCTTTTGACTCTTTCTTTCCACAGCTTGCTACACTGGAGGTGGTGTGTGCTAGTGGAATGTGACTTCGAAGGGTGAACCTCACCATGTTGGAAACTACTGTGTTTTAACAATCTCCTGACTAATTTTCAAAATGTTCAAAATAACAGACTTGCCCTCCAAATTATATTTTTTTAATGGGCCGACCTACATCTTATCTGGGTTAAATAGAAACACTTTGTACATAGTTCAGTGTTTCAAGACAAAACAGGGTTTTCTAGGGTGTTTTTGAGATAATCTTTCAAGAGTCGTTTTAAGATATGCAGGAGTCTTATTTTAAATCATAATTCTGCATTTTCCTTGAAGGTTATTTTCAATAACCTGAAGTTGTGAACATGAGGCTTTACCTCTTAAGGCCCGTAATTCCTCTTTGAGACAAAAGGCAAAATGGAGGAATTTGGAGAAAATCAAATATCGTCTATAAAGGCATGTCTGGTCATGTCACTTCGGGACTCAGATCTAGCAACCTAAAGACAAAACATGCAGGCGTTACATAGGATTATTGAAGACAACCTGAAAAGACAATAGCCTGTTCTGATACAGTGGGACAGAGATTCGTGCGGTGACAGCAACAATGGACATGTGTGGCGTGGAGATAGGCAGGCGTCAGCTAATTAGCTCAGCGGGAACACCCTATTGTCTAGGGTTTGGAACAACTGCACTTCAGTGGCACCTCACTTGTAGATTGCTACGGTGCAGACCCGGTTTGATGTGGCTGGGCTATTGTTGAGCTAAATGCTATTAACTTTTAAGCCGAGCGACACATAAAAGTGAAGCTGGTGTAAATTACAATTCCTCTGCACATAATCCACTTGCTGATGGAAGACATTACAGTGGCCTTGTGTCTTGACAACAGATTACGATGACGGCTTTACCCTACCCCACTCGCAAATAGGAGAAGCTGCGGGATTTTTGTTTTTATCCGCTCCATCCCTTCTTCATCTTCTTTCTCTCCCTCCCTCCCTAACTCATTCCTTTCCTGTCCTCCTGTTCTCCCATTGATCTCACGGTGGTATTCAGTATCTGCCAATGGTGCATGCCTGCAGGGGGGCCACCAAATCCATTATCAGGTAGGACAACAGTTTCCACTCTGTTTCCCTCATACTGTATACTGTATGGAGGTAGAAAAGGAGGGAGGAAAGAGAGGGAGGAGAGATGGAGGGAGCTGGGGACTGCAGTAGGTTTTTAAACCAGATTATGAGCCAGTGGAAATATAAATTGAACACTACAAACAACAGTTTATAAAGATGAGTGTATTTTACACCACATACACGTGTGCAATAGTGTTATCCTGTATAAAGAGATCATGGCTTAAATGCTTACAAATAGTCAACAGGGATTTACAAACATCCTCTATCTGTACGCCAGTGTTCTCACCATATTTTCAGGCTTTAGTTAATTACTAGTGTGGTATGGAGTAATATATCATCAAGACATGCCGGCACAAAAAGTTGAGTAAGGTCAAATTACTTCAAGGGTGCGTGATTTGTTTTGACACCTGAGCAACTCAAAGTATTACCTGCATGTCTACAGACATAAGATTAGATGAAGCATAAGCATAAGCATGGTATGTGAAATGAGTCGCATTGAGTCGGCAAAGTGAGCAAATAGTTCTCTGTTTAATAGCTCTAGTTTATTCTGTCCAGGTGTAGTTCTGTGTGTATGCGTGTCAGGAAGACAAGCCAGACCCCAGCTAATCTCAAGAAACGCCACGGCAACCAGCGGCTTTTACTAGTTCTCACACACACATGCACATAACAAGCACGCTGTGGACTAACCAAGGGGCCATTGTAGCAGCAGTGATGGCCAGTGTGCCAGTCTGAGCATGAGTGTGTCTAATTCCCAACTAATGCCATCTACCCCCCAGGTCCATTGTCCTTGGCTGCCTGCCACTGTCTCAGTACTCACTGTGCCTTTTTAAAAGAAAGTACAGGGGCATAAAGCAAGAGAAAAAAAAAAAAAACAGATGGAAAAATGACACAAGAAAACCCTTTTCTTCAATACTGATATGAAACAAGTACATTATCAGGGCAATGGTGTACTTTAAGTAACAAAAAAAAAACACATTAAATTACTTTATCACAATTGTTGGTCAAATTAGAAAGTACTTTGCCTCCATATACTGACATTCAGTCTTAGCAGGTGAAACAAGTGCTCCACATCTCTGTCATAAACAGGCTTCCTTGTATGTATATTGCATGTACGTTACGAGTAGGAATAGTTGAAATTTGCAAGAATGAGGTCAAACCTGAAGTTTACCACCTCTGACCCCTAACCTTTGGCCTCTTCATCCACTCCCATACCTACCTCCACTCTTTCTTTCTTTCTTTCTTTCTTTCTTTCTTTCTTTCTTTCTTTCTTTCTTTCTTTCTTTCTTTCTTTCTTTCT
>JBBMJY010000013.1:11772069-11787069 GCA_037833715.1 Toxotes lorentzi
TTCTTTCTTTCTTTCTTTCTTTCTTTCTTTCTTTCTTTCTTTCTTTCTTTCTTTCTTTCTTTCTTTCTTTCTTTCTTGCCTCCAATCTGACCACACCACATCAAGATAAAAAAAAAACAAACAAAAACTTTCCCTTTGCCATGCACTTTCCTGTCCATTTGCCTCAAGTTGCCGGTACATTCACATAAACTACATTTACATGAATGTGTGGGTATATGTGCTGTGCAGATGTGTATACCGTTCAAGGCCTTCAAGGCCTGTGGCTTAGTGACATTGCGCTGCAGGCTCTACCTTTTGAAACCTGATGCCTGGAGCAGAAGCTTACAGATAGTCATGTTGGGTTGGCCTGAAGGTGTATTTCAAGCTACAGTGGGGTGAACTAACCAGTCAGGCCTGTGTAACTTGTTATGTTGTATTTTGCTGTGTGCGGAGAGCCCAGTTCCTTGACTAATAACTCTCCCTTTCATTTGCCCACCCATCAGTCCTGAAGGAACATGCACAGAAATAAGCTTGCACACACATGCATATGCACAGGGTATATCTGTACACATATACAGTGCACACACCCACACACAATCGCGATGATATATTCTTTTGCTTGCATCTGGCCCGATGTTAACAAGGCGTGTACAGGAGCACACTTATCAAAGTGTGTCATCTATGGCACCCAAGGCCTTTTTGAATGCTTCACTCTCCTCCCTCTTTTTCTCTGGTTTTGTTCTCTTGAGGAATCCAGAATAAATATGCCCTCCAAACTATTTGAAACATATTGTCATCACATTCACCCCCCAAGATATGCATTTCAAGCAAAGAACCACGGGCATTTTTTTAGGAGATGCCAAAACATAAATGCTGCACTTCAGGTAATGGAATAAGAGGGATATATTTAGAATAGCAAGATCCTCAGTGGGATTTCAACACTTGACTCATTCATTTTTCTCCTCCTTTTTTCATCTAATTTGAATATGTGTTATCGACTATTTGGTACTAGGTCGCCTAAAAACACAGGCCATCTGCACAGACAACAGTGTTTTTTTTTTTTTCTTTGAAAGCGACAGACAAATTTAAACGTTATAAACAATGTGGGGGAAAGTGTAGCATGGCAAATTCATTCTTTTTTAGGGCTAAAGGTCAGATTCTCACTTATCTCTGTGTGAGATTTATTTAGAGAACTCTAAAGCGCCAGAATCTAAGACATCACATAATCCAGTGATCCAATATTATGTATTGTGGAATTTTTAATCAACTAAATCATGATGTATGTCACAGCCTAATTGGTTATTTATTTAAAATCTATTTTCCCTTTATTTCTGTAAACAAAACTAGATACCTATTCTGACAGAAGGTTTCAACAGATCAACAAACAATCCTGATCTAACAAACAGTAGTGCCCTTATAATACGGATACTGTTCAGATGATAGATGGCAGAATTTTGATGAATCTGGAAAAAATGGAATGATATGATATCAAAATTCATTCAGAATCATTATACTAACATCCCTGGGCATAAGTCATATCTTAAAGATAAAGGTTAAGGTTAATGGCCAAGTGCATGTGAAGGTGCATGCACCACATACACTGTGTGTAGGTGTGCATATTTGACTTAAGTGAATATGTGCACATCTACTCACCTACACATGTCATGCAAGAAAGATGAGGATGACAGATGTGAATGTTTTCATGCATGTGTATGTATGTGTGCATGTGCGTGTGTATGTAGGTTGAGGGTGGGAATGGAGGTTGGGGAGTGGTATGTGCATGATGGAAAAATGTTGAATAGACATGGGAGCACAATGACGGCTCTTTGAGTTTCATCCCTCTCCCCATCACTGCCTTAATCCCTCCTTCCCCCACTTTCCTAAAGGCACAAACTCTGCCAGTTGTCACCTTAGAGTATTGCAGGCCCTGCTGAAGCACTCCACTCCTCGGGAGGAGAATGTCAGCCCAGGCTTGGGGCAGTTTTGACAAACAGAGTATATATTGATACATGATAAAGTATGCTAGAAATCACTCGACTGCTGAGGGCTACTATAGTTTTAATATCATCATTTGAATTAACAAGCATTCTGTGGAGAAATAATGAGCTTTCATTATTCAGAACATCATCCTTACCCCGGCGGAGACTCGCAGGGCTATTAGTGCTTGAGAACTTAATGAAAAGAAGATAAAGAAGGTTTGAGATAAAAGTTTGAATGGCCACACTTGGTAACCAGAGTTAAAATTTAATGCGGCTCCAGTAGATGACGGATGAGCTTCTTATCTGGGGCCTGGGGAACGGGTAGACAGGGGATCGGCTTTGGAAGGTGCCATTCTGGGGAATGTTAAGAATGACCACCCCTCCCGCTTTCTCTGACAGATCCAGTGTGGAGTGCCAACCTGGGTGAACGCACCCCCCCCTCCAACCATACACACACCTCTCACCCCCATCCCACTGCTCAGTGCTTTATGCCAACCCATAGAACGCTGTATATCCCTTATACTGAATGAACTTTTAGATTCGGGACCAAAAACATTGTTGCTTTGTCAGAACGATATCCTATTAAATTAACTTGGATTTGATTGCAAAATATGTCTGACTATCATTGTGCCCAAAGTTAAGTCTGCTTGACTTCCCTTCCATAAGCGACGACTACAGAATATTACATAATTAATGATTAGTTATCAACAAGAAAAGATAATTGATGCCCACAGGAGTTGGTAGTTTAAGTGAAGATAGATCAGGAAAGGCTAGTAAAAAGTAAAATATTAAAAAAACGGAAAAATATTGTCATCTGTTCTACTTCATAAATTTGATTTTTCACTACATTCACATTAATACATGCAAGACTGCCTAAGGATAAAATCCTGTCATTCAGCCAACCCTGTGGTGATGCCTTTTCTTCAAGCACAAGAAGTGTGTGCTTCATGCCTTCAATGTGCTTTGGCAATAGTGTATTACATAAGTGACACACTAGGCTGTCAAAACATGAAATGTTTATATTTAAAAAAAAAAAATTTCTGTTACCCATAGCCAAGTTAATAACAGTGATGACCAATTTTGCAAAGTGTATTACTGTAAATTTGACTACTATCTGGGCGATCTGTTGATAGGGAAACATACAGGTGCAACAGTGCAGTAGCATACTCATAAACACACAATACACAATGAGATACCCCCCCACACACACACACACACACAAAAAACAGCAGCAACCACTCCTTGAGTCCCTCTGCTTGATGCTGTGTTTGTCCCAAGGGCCTTAAGGGAAGTATGTTTGCTTGCTGAACCATTGTGAAGTCTCCAACAGACATGTCTAGCTTGCTGCTGCGTTGGGCTGTGCTGTTCTCTGCTGGAGGAGATCTCTGTGAATGGGAGGGGAATGCATTGATTTGATGAATGAGTGCATATTTGTGGGAGTACTGGTGGCCAATGTGCAGTCTGGTGCGAGAAGTTATTTTTGTGGCTAGAACTTGACAACAAAGCCTTTAGCTTTAAGCGCAGGCTGCAAGAATCACAGTTCATTGAATGGCTAGCAGAGATGTTATTTTCTCACACTGACTTTATCTTGAGGATAAGAGACTCTTAGTGTGGCATTTCATTTACATTTTTAGCAAATCTTAAATATTCATGCAATTTTTAAAATATTGACGTAACTGTTGTTTTAACATAATGGCATCTTGTGTATAAAGAGACACATTTTACATTTTGTGCAGCCAAAATAGTCAGATTCAACTGCTGAATTACAAAGTCTCAGGTCTGTTATACTGAAACTCAAATATTTGATGCAGGCCTCAAACAAGCAAGTAAAAGTAGACAGTAAACAAACACAGACTTTGGTTTTTACAGCATCTTCCCTCAAGCTCAGCTGACAAGCTTCAGGTGAAGTATTTCAGGCTGTGCTTCCATTTAGCAGTGTGTTGCACCATGCCCCATTCCCATACATCAAGACACATACATATGCTGCCAATATGCTTTTCAGTTTGTAAAACTCTTAAGCTGGCCAATAAAATCTGTTTAAAATAACCAATTAATACTTCTACTAGGACAATAAAGTTTGACATCAAACCCTGGGGTTTTATGGAAAAAAGGAAATATTATTTTAATGCATTTTACTCCACAACTTTTACTATTTGTAGCCATGATGTGGTTCACACTTCAAAGAGGCTGCTTAATTTTCCCATAAAGGTTCCTTATCCATAATGGCAACTCTATTTATGGTGTATGGAAGCCTACAGGGAACTATGTTAAAATGATGTAATGTAAACTTGAAAAATGAAAATGTAATTCCACAATAGCGTTATGATTTTCCACATGTATGTGTTATTTGAGTAAAAATGAAAATGATAATGCCATAATCCAATTTCCATTTTTATTTTTATATTCTCATAAGAACATTCTATGGCAATATTAAAATGAAAATGGAAAAGCTATTTGGCATTTAATTTTCCAAAGTTCTACCCCTCTACACAGTGGACATCATTCAAATGTTAATTCAAATTTGAAAATTAAGATGCAATTTTCTAACAATATGAAAATGAGAGCGACATTTGACATTTCATTTTCACATTCTTTCAGTCCATTATAGAGCAGGTTAGGTCTTTGAAAATGAAATGTCAAATGCTGTTTTAACTGTCATTTTCAAATTGTTAGAAAATGCCATTTTACTTAAATTCTATCTTAAATATTGTCTTCATAAATTGAAAATCAGGTTATACATTGCATTTTCATTTTCAGATTTGAAACAGCATCTGAATACTGTCCAATGTACAGCAGGGTACTACTTTGAAAACTACAAAACAAAGAGCAAGCAGCTTTTCTATTCTCATTTTAATGTGGTCACAGAATGCCCAAACAAGAATGTGAAAATTAAATTGCAAATTAAGTTACTGCATTTTCATTTTTACTCAAACAACACATGCATATATGGATAATTAGAATGCTATTGTGGAATTACAGTTTCATTTTCAAGTTTACATTATCATTTTAATATGGTCCCCTGTGGATGTCCTTGTTCAGAGGGGTTAACACAAAAAAAGCATACTTGGCTTGAATGCATTTAGTAATTTAAAGGACTTTATAAGGGGCTTCATACTGATACGTTTTTTTGATTAATCTCAGCCTCTTTAATTCAGTTCTGCATTATTTTTATGGGTAGGAATATGGGTAGAAGAGGAAGGCTGGGGGATGGAGAGGAACATGGTAGAAGTCCTGTGCAAGTATGCATGTGCCCAGAAAGCAGGCAGGCGTAATAAAAATGGCTCACTAATCATTTCAGTACAGCACCAAAGCAGGCAGGAGGATGGCTTCATGCACACAAGCAACACACATGCAAACAACAGGTGATACTCAAGCAACCTGGAGGGACAGTGTGAGAATATGAGATTAGATAAAAAGAGGACAGAAGGGAGCAAAAGAGCAAGAAAGAGAATAAGTTGGACAGTCTGTGTTTTAATCCACCAGACCAAGACAAAGAGTGATGAAGTCTCAGAGACTGTGATGTAACAGTGTCACTCATCAGAAACCATTAAGAAGAAGATAATGTGTTTTCTACAAGGTGATTGAACCTGAGATGTGGAGACACCTTATTTAGATAACTGGAGAAGTGAGCGACTGTCATCTCAAGAGGAATCTTGCTCCTAATTTCCCCTGGAATTACAAACAGCTGTTATTTGAACTAGACCAAATCACTGTCACATGGCTGCAGGGGCATGGAGTAGTTGCTCCTCTGCTGCTCCTGACTGTCACCACCCTATAGCCATTTTTAACGCCAATCCCTCTCAGGTACTTTAATGTTCTCACTGCCTTGCGAGACAGCCAGGGTGAAAAATTCTGCAGAGTGAAATCTGTGAATGAGTATTTCTTTAATAAGCTCTGACCTGAGCCCAGAAGGACACATAAGCCTGCTGTCCAAAGGCCTGCTAATAAAGATGGGATCTGTTTTGTCATCTCTTGATTTTTTTTTCCCCCCATTTCCTTCCCAACCCAGGATGCATGGGCCTCGTCTCTTTCTTTCCCAGGATCCCACACTCCTGCCATGTGTTGTTACTTATTGCAAACATATGGTTTAATTTCGTCAGACGGCAAGCAGACATAACAGCAAACACAGACAAACAGTGAGATAGACTTTTCATCTAAGCTTTCATGTTTAAAATTATTTCATAGCAAAAATGAAACCTAAAAGTAGTACATTATTATACACAGTCTAACATTGTTAAGATTGCTGCTGTTTCTACACACACACATGCACAGACACGTACAGACATTTCTTTCCTTCTCTCCCTCTCTCTCTCCCTCTCTCTTTCTTTATAAAATACCATCATAATTTGCTGATCCTCCAGTAAATAACCTCCACAGCATCTTTACTCAGAACAACAGTCTACAGTCTGACTTGGGTAAATCATGACTCACGATATCAGGCATCCTTACTACCCCCCAAAGGAATTTTATAGGGATTCCTTTATGCTAACTTTACACATTACCTTAGCTGAGGCTGGATAATTACAGTCAGAACCCAGCACCATATAGTCAAACTACTTCTTTCATTTACCAGCAGCAAGTAGTGAAACTAGCATTGAGAATGATATTGCCTGGTGCTCTACTTGAACAGGAAATGGTATACTTTACATGGTGTCACACATGTTTGAGTTTTGACACTAGGCCATATAAATAAAACTGAATTTTGCTGAAAGCTGGACTATACCTCACAAAGCTTATTATTAGGCAAATCGTGGTTCTGCTTGTGAAACAGCTGATTTTCTTTTTTTCACAGTTTCAAAAAGATCTTGGTATTTTATTATGTATCATGATTTGTATTATGTGTAATTGGGGAAATTTTGGCTTTGAATCTGGTTTTTGCCCCAGATGTCTGATCTGAAGTTGTAAGGTTAATTTCCCAGGACTATCAAACCATAGGTGGAGACTAAAAATTTGTGAAAAATGTTGTCCCTGTGGAGCTTTGTATTACTTACCACAGCCAAGTAACAGTAAATGTTCTAACAACAACTGCGTCCTCTAAATAATACTGCTTATAATTAGGCTGTACTCTAGCAAGCCTAAAGGCTTTACTGGAAGCATGGCTTGTATTTACATGTCTGAGAGTTGAGAGAGAGAGAGAGCAGGACAGATGTAGAGAGAGAGCGAGAGAGAGAGAGAGAGAGAGAGCGAGAGAGAGAGAGAGAGAGAGAGAGAGAGAGAGAGAGAGAGAGAGAGAGAAAGATGGCGGCACATTCCCTAGACCATACTTCAGAAGACAGGCATGAATGTAAAGAAGCAAAATGTAAATGTCCATCCATCCAAAGCTGGGCTCAAAGCTTTTACACATGTGAACTTGAAACACCACCCACCCAGCTCTTTCCCATTGCCTGTCTGTCAGTGCCTGTCTTAAGGAAGGGCAGCGGACTGAACTCTTTACGCATTGATTATGTGATTATACTGGCTTAGTGTGTATCTGACGTCATTCTGCTGCATGTCTCATGAGGAGCTGAAGTCTTTTTTTCAGGAGTGTAATGGACTAAATGTAGATTGGCTTGAGTGGGTGTGTTGTCTCACATGTTTGTATGCTAGGTCAGCTACTGTTCACTTCACATATGGTAATTCATCAGTATTTTGAGATAGGCTCAATTACTCTAATCCCCAGTTTTGGAAATTATGCACCATACTGTACTTTTCTTCTGTCTACCTTCTACTGACAACACAGCTAATGTCTTAAAACTTATATTTTTTCCAGGTTTATTTAGGGAACTATTTCCATCCGTCTCGAAGTCTCAGCTGAAAAAACTCTACTGTGTGTGTTACTCATTGCCTTCCTATTGTGTGGGATTTGCCCGCTGTGCTGATCACAGAGTAAGAGACAAATCATCAGGTGAGTCAGAGGGAGCAGATGAAGGAATTACCACACAGACAGTGAGAGTTACCACACAGTTAGATCCACAGACATGAACACACACACACACACATACATACGTACACACACATACTCTGCAGGTGTGCCATAAATTAAGTGCATGAGTAACTGTCTTGAAGAAAAAGAGGAAAAAAAAGCAGTCCAACGAGACATAAAATACCAGCACACCCTCATAAACAGATGTATGAAGGTGTCCTTCACACACACAAGCATACTTACATATCCAACAGAGTTACAGTTTGTTTTAATGTGTAAACATGTGTATGTACTACACAGTAAAGCAAAATGAGTCGTAGGGCTATACAGGTTTGTAAAAAGATACAGTTCCTAGCCACTGTGGTATTGTGGTTAGTATAGTTATCCACTTCTATTTTAAGACCACCCAGAATTAAGGCCTTTACAGTTTAAGGCTTCTCTTGGTTACCTTTTTTTCCCCTTTTGAATTCAATTCAATTCAATTTTATTTATTTAGCGCCTTCCACAATCAAAACTGTCTCAAGGCGCTTTACAGAGAACCAGAGCTTGACTCCAGAGCAAGCACTTAAGGTGACAGTGGCAAGGAAAAACTCCCTTTTAACAGGAAGAAACCTTGAGCAGAATCTGGCTCATATGGGGGACCCTCCTGCCGAGGGCCGGGCCGGGTGAAAGGAGAAAGATAGGACAGCTGGCAATGGAGGAGAGGGGGAGAAGGACGTGCAGCATCTAAAACATGATACAAACAGGGTTGGCAATGGACAATGTTAGAGGACCAGCATTCAGATTACAGAACAGTTAGTGGACACTGTGTGCTCAGCAGATTACAGTTATGATAGGAAACAGAGCACAAAAGCAAAAAGCTGTCATAATTGATAATCATTTACATAACAGTCTGCATAGAATATTAATCCAAAATTTAACTGATTTTAAGTGGTGGAACCAGGACCACAGACAGAGAACATGCAGTTCCAGAGCCAGAGATACCTGCAGAAAGGTATAGAGAAAGAGAGACCAGAGAGAAACAAGCACAGGACTACGGGATAGAGAGGACACAGAGTTAATGACATGTAATAAAGGTTAATAAATGTGAGAGTGGGTCTGAGCAGAGAAAGAGAGAAGAGGATAGGTGCGCAGAGGATCAAGGGAAGTCCCCCCCCAGCCTAGGCCTATAGCAGCATAACTAAGGGACGGTTCAGTTGCCTGAGCCAGCCCTGCTATGGGCTTCATCCTTAACTATAACAGTGTCTATGGAAATTATTGTGACTAACTATAGGTTTAGTCATAATAACTAAAATAACTAAAACTGTAACTACAACAAATTATAAGCTTTGTCAAACATAAAGGTTTTAAGCTTAATTTTAAAATTAGAGAGGGTGACTGTTTCCCGAACCCAAACTGGCAGTTGGTTCCACAGGAGGAGGGGCCTGATAGCTAAAGGCTCGGCCTCCCATTCTACTTTTGGAGATTCTGGGAGCCATAAGCAAACCTGCATTCTGGGAACAAAGCAATCTCGTTCCCAGAATGCAATATTTTCCTTACCATGTGATTTCAACCAGCAGCCTTACAGTCACCTGTTTATTTCTTTGGGCCTCAGTCTACTGCTGCTCATTTGCATAGTAGGCTACATGTACATTTTATGCTCCAGTGCGTGACTTTGTTCTGAGAAGACTTACCCATGCCCGTGACAGAAATAATAATAATAAAAAAAATGGTTGCAGAACGTAGTAGAAGGCAGTGGTAACTTGACAGTCCGGTTCTGCGTCAGTCTGTGACGAGCTAGCCCTAAAAGCTCAGAGACTTCAAAGCCTGGAAGCAGCTTCAAAAAAGAACTCTGCACCTCTGACAACATACATACATATTTGTGTAAGCATATTCCTGAGCGCGCCCCCGCGACCTGGGCCCAGACCCAGATGAGCGGCAGATGATGACATGACATATTCCTGAGCGCCTATGTGTGTTTGTGAGTTATGAGCAGGGGAAATTTTGAAATATGGGTTTTGATGAAAGCTTGTGAAAAAGAACTGTTGCTTCATGTTGATGGGTCAACAGTAATAATCAGGTGTTACGGTAAGTGGGTGGTTAGTGAAGCAGACATGTAAGTAGAAGGACCTGAGGACAGGATACTGTGGTAAGATGAATATTCAATAATGAGCTTTTTCTTCGTGTGTGCAGTCATTTTGTCAAAGTTGGTGCCCCAATTTCTGCAAGTAGAGATTTAATTTTGGAGTGAAATTAAGAGCGAGGAAGGGTGAGACATGACTTGCGCTTGACATCCAGTGACCTACTGCGGGTCTGGCATGCACTTGCTTTTGAGAAACTTGATTGAAAGACTAAAAAGAACGTGACTCTGTGTGTTCATGGGTCTGTGTGCTTAAATACTCATTGGCAAGGAAGGAAATTCTTCAAAGACATGTGCAATACAATCAGTACACAGACATCAGCACTTACGGTACTTGCTTTGTCTCAAAACTCTGCAAAGTCACATTTAACTTGGGCAGTTACTTTATTTTTTGTAGGACTCTGAGAAATTAATTTGTAAGCCTGACACAAATAAACAGCTCATGCATAAATATGCCCGTAACTTTAAGACAAAAAGAGAACAGCTCTATCTTCGTTGCAAGGGGGGATTTCTCTCCTTATCAAAGCAACACAGGGCAAGATTAAAGAGTCAAAATCCTCCCCACGTGTGTGTAGTTTGTGTGTATTCATTCCTGCATGCCTGCCCCCGGACGTTCTCTCTCCTTCTCCTCCCTCCTTCTCGTCTCTCTCCCTGTAGCATTAGGAGCTAGCTGCCAGGTTCTCCTCTTTAGCATCAATCCATCCATCCCTCCATCCTTACCCCTGGAGGAGTCTGCATTAATCAGTCCTCTTTGAGGAGGTCTTGCTACAGTAGATGTTGTGTTTGCCTCCCATTTGTTACCATGCAGATGTGGCCTACAGTGAAGTCACATCAATCCTTATACAGAGTGATTACACAGTCAGTCAATAACATTCAATAACAGCAGGCCATTTGCCCATTGGTCTGTCCACTCTTTCATCCCACCCACTGACAATGGCCTCTAGTTTGTATGTGTACACTGCATGGGTTATGTATTGCGCAGAAATACCCACAAGACAAAACCTAGCATCTAATGTTGTCAGGTAGTTTGAGTCAGCAGAGACTAACTACCTCGAACTTATCTTGAAAAAAAAAGTAATAAAAAACATAGAATGAAAATGTGAAACCCCTTTAAATGACCTCTTCCTCTGAGTTGCCTACCTTCCTAAAATAATTAATGACAATTGCATTATAATAGGAAAATAAGTAAATAAGTAAGCAATTTTCATCCTAATTGTGCAGTGAAAATACAATACACAAAGGCCTTATGGATTTTTCTTAACCTTGTTGTTAGCTTCACACTGAAGCTTCACACTGAAGCCTAACTTCATCCATGATTGACAGGATTCAGTGGAGCAGTGATAGTGTTATTGTTTACAGATCAGATATGGAGAAATGGCGGTTTGGTTCCATGGTAGTCATGGTATTGACATTGGAATTTGCCTATTGCTACCTGTACTGCATAAAGGTGGAAATAAGTGTGTTTTCACTTGCTTGTCTTGCCTGATAAAAAGGTGAAACTTGACTGTAGGATCTTTGTTAATTACTTCAAATTATGGCACTGAAGTAGTATGGACAGCAATAGAAAGTAACTTTGAAAGGAAAACGTTTAATCCTGTGTGTGAAATATACAATAAGAGACAAATTCCAAAATCAAAATACTGATTTCCTTTAGATGTAGGTGTGTCAGGGGCCAAGTAAGTCAGAAAGAGAAAGTTAAGGATTTTTTTCAACCTAATTTCAATGTTCAGGACAAAGAATCACAACAGAATTGTGCAGCTCTTCCTAGCCTTCCATGAACTAAGTTCATGGAAGGCTTCAGCCATGGGAAATGGACATAATGAAATGACTGACTCACAGAGACACAAAAGAGGAACATTTATATCTGTCTGCCCAGACAATGAACACAAGAATGAAAAACAAAGACACGTTCTACATTACGCAAATGAAAGGAAATAAAATGAACTGTTTCTCAGTTTGATCTACAATATGAAATATACACATATGAAGTTATGACTGCAGTTTTGATGTCCCCCATAAATCCTAATGAGTTCATTCTGACCAATTACCACACCCATGGTGTAAGTCAAGGCCCTAGGCACTTATGTTTGCTGGATGAATACCACATCAGACATGTAGCAAACAAAGCAGAAACTAGTCTTTAGAAATAAATTAATAAACTTTAATTATTAATATTAACATCACCTAAATATAAACATAGGGACAAATTAAGTGGTTTCAGGAGTCACAACTCAACCTGTGCACCTTAGAGACATGTGACTGGGCCTTGACAAGGTGGAAGAACCACGAATCACAAATTCACTTGATACCATTTAACATAATTGCATTCAGTTTGAACTCAATTCATCAAAGATAAACATATAAAAATTCTCTCAATATTGCTCTGATATGTTAATTTCTATGCTTTCTAATGCTAGTCTGCTACTCCCTGCTACACTGCATCCAAATCAAGCTGTCAGCAAGCGTGCCAGCGTGTCCAGAGGGCGTCACCATACATACTGTACTGAGCTACGAACAGACACCACTACATGCAGTGGGTTTACAGTGGCTGCCAAAGGCCAGAAAAGACAAGAGCTGGGAAGGGTTGTAGGGAGAGAAAATATGGGGACATAAAGATGCAAAGATAAGGTGAGGAGAGGAGAAAAGGGTGTGAGTGAAATTGGGAGTGGATGTACAGAGGAGAAGGTGTAAGAGATGACGCGAGAGGAGGTGGAGGATGGCAGGAGGGCAGCATGCAGATTGCCCAGGACCTGACTGGCATATTCTTGGATGGCTAACAGACGGGGAAAGAGAGATGGGGTGGGGGGAGTTTGGGGAGCCAGGGAAATTTAGGGCCCTCAGGATGTTCTGTCCCACTGCCAGCCCCAGAAGTGTGGCTAGGAGATAGCAGGCCCACGTGTAGTGGCACATTATGCACACAAACATACACACATGCACTGACGGTTAAAACAAGTAGATGAAGCATGCATGGATCAAGATGGAAAAGAGAAATTGTGCTAAAAAGATAGGGAATATACTGTAGGTATAAAGATGACGACACATACTGGATAAAGAAATGGAAAGAGAAAGGAAGCCTGAGAAGAAGAAGAGAAATGATGTTCTTGTCTCCTGGGAGGGTTTTCAAGGTCTGCTTGGTAGGTGATTGGCTCTCAATAAAACATTGTCCAAGTTAGGTGAACTGCTTCATTTCCAACCATTATTCAGAATTTGGTGGACTCAAACTGCATTTTTTCACAGAGACAAGCATGTAGCTGCATCTTCAGTAAGGTCAGCACTCTTTCTCTGCTTTACTTTTTCTATCTGTTTGCTCCGCTCTCTCATTGGCAATGTAGAGTGGAGGAGCTTGAGGCCCTGTGTGCAGGTTTGGGCCAATTATAGGGATTCTCATCAGTGCTGGGCTGCCTTTTTGCTGCAGGCGCAGAGCACACAGACCAGCTGAGGGTCCACTGAGGTCAACCTTGTTCCCCTCACATCTCTACACAATGAGCATACCTGGGAGATGCAGTTTGCACTGCTGGTTTGAGAGATCTGATATATAAAAGACAAAAAAAGGACCAAAAAAAAAAATACATTAGGCTTCAATGTAAAATATGTAATTACTTTGCAACCTGGAACATAATGTTATGTTAGAATTCAACCTGTGACAAAGGCTGTGCAAATGAAGTGAAGCGTCTGAAAACTGTGACATTTCTTTAGCTGATCCAGCTGATATTTACCAGCTTCTTCTTCAGCTACCCCTTTCAAAGTAGGCTGTGATCCAGCCTCAAAGTTATACCATTACTGGTCTCAGTCAGTATCTGTATTAGAATAGAATGCCTTTTATTGTCATTATACATCTTTTTTTACATGTACAACGAGATGGAAAGCAACTCCTTCTCCAGTGCAAACATATATGTAAAATATGTACAACATAGAATAAGATAATATAGTATTAGTAAATAATCTGAGAGCACACCACAGAGTACAGAGCACATGTACCGCATAACAACAATATTACAGTGATTTCTATGTAAAGCGGGGAAAAAATAATAAAAAAGAAACATACCTAAACACCGACCCCTCATCCACTACTGCTGTGGATGACTTTGCTCAGGTTGGGTAGGTTAACTAGAGGGGTACAGCACTCGATGCAGGGTCTATAACAACAGCAGCAACAGCAACAACAGCAGTAATTCAAGTATACACTTTATTCAGCCATAACTACCAGCTTGGAGGGAAATTCGGCTGAGAAACTGGATTAAGCATGACCGAATCTTCTTAAGTGGTTAGAAAATCAAAGCGCACTGAATGTTTGCCCCATACACATTGGCTTTGGGATGAAAGGCTTGGCCGAGGTTCGTGAACTAGCACTGACACCAGGAAGGTTTTTTTTTTTGTCAAATTATCTGCTTTTATACTACTAGAACTTTGAACAGTGCTGGTTTGTGTGTTTGCTGCTGAAACAGAATCTCAAAAATGGCCTGGAACTGTATGTCTTGGAGAAGGAACCAAACTTGTGGCCTGTTTGGCGGGGTTTGCAGCAGCAAAGCCCTGAAAGTGGATTGTGCTTGGTGCTGTGGATTAGCAGAAGGCAGCAGCCGGTAGTGAGTGTGTGTGTGTGTGTGTGTGTGTGCATGTGTGTGTGAAAAAAGTATTTGTGCATGTCTGTGTGTTGGCGCTGGAGGCTAGCATGTGGTGAGGAGGGAGATTCGCACCTCCATGCACGCTGCTGAAAACCTGCTAACCGTTGCATTTACAAGTCTCAGTATGGTGAGGTAAACACATTTTTAGTGAAACGTCCCCCCCATCCCCTAGAAGATTTTTTTTTAAGGAAAAGCAGCAAAAACATATCCAAAATAGCAATGCTACTGAGAAGGGATTCTCTTTGCCCCTAAAACTTTTCAATTGCTAAATGATGCTTGTCATCCAAAAGCAAACATTCCCTGATTCACATGGACTTAAGCCTGCTGACAAAATGGAAAGCAAATTTTGTGAGGTCACAGTCCCTACAGAAACTAGCACTGACATAAAAAATTTACTCC
>JBBMJY010000013.1:11788510-11801169 GCA_037833715.1 Toxotes lorentzi
GCACACACACACACACGCACATACACACACACACACACACACACACACACACACACACACACACACACACACACACAAATACACAAACAACCCAGCACAGCCCCAACACCCCCACCCCACCCCCCCAACCGTCTCCTCACTCTTTTTTGTCTTTTTGTCTGACACATGCATGATATACAGTACACACACATTCACAAGCAACCACACACACACACACACACACTGCATTGAGCCTTGTGCAATTATGGGGAACAGGACAAAAGCTTCACAGACAGAGGCAACATAAGGGTCAGCCTGCTGTTTCACCTGGATCTAAATGTCTTAGTTAGAGAGTTAGAGAGGAAAGGGAAGTGTGAGAGAGGAGGGAGGAAAGGGGCAGAGGAGAAGAATAGAGGACAAGGGTGACGAGAGGGGTAAGGAGGTGGTTTGTTGTGACCATTGTGTATGCAGGTATACACCTATAGAATACACATATTTGTGAATGCCTGTTTGGGTTGGGGATTACAATTTTATGGGCTCCAGTTAGAGCCAAAAAGATTTTGTGCTTGTAGTTGCAAGTACGAATTTTGACCTTGGTTTTACACCTGAATCTGATTGGACAATGACTGTCCAATCACACAGCAGAGTACAGGCGGTCCAGTTACCTTTATCTCCACTGCAGGTTCTGAAAGGTGGTAGTATATTTTCAAGGTGGACGACGGCACCAGCTCCTCTGCAACCTAGGTGGGTCTGCATATATATACAAGGCACAAATTAAAATGTCATGTCCTGTCATCATCTGCCGCTTATCTGAGTGCGGGCCCATGTCACAGGGGCCCAGGTCGTGCCCAGTCCACAATGCACCGAAGTCCTACGGCACCACCCACGGGTGGTGGGCCCATGGGAGGTGGTGCCGCCCAGAGTGGGGCTCAAACCCACAGCCCAGAGAGATTGAGTCTCAATTAAAAATAATAATAATAATTTTACCATTATTTTCTACAGTGTCATCAAAAATAATCAAACCCACACCTGCAGGGTAGATGAGGGTAACAGAACCACCTGCCCTCTGACCGGATCCTGCTTTGTGATTGCCCTATCAGGTTTGGATGTAAAAACAAAATTCATATTTGTAATTTCAGTGTCACATGGTGTGGGAACTTTGAGGTCTGAGTTTTACTGCTTTGTATCTGTACACAGATGTTCACAAAATAATTTCCTTTTTCACCATCTTATATCATTTATGCATAGATTTTAGTCACACATTCACAATTTTCTATACATACAAAAAACTTGAATTAAACTTCTCATGGAAATTTACTGTACAGCAGAGGTGTCCAAACTGTTCCACAAAGGGTCGTGTGGCTGCAGGTTTTTGTTCCAACCAAGGAGCTGCACACCAGACCTGACTCAACTGATCTCAGTCTTCGGACAGTTGATTGGTCAAACTGTGTGCTCTTGATTGGTTGGAACAAAAACCTGCAGCCACGCAACCCTTTGTGGAACAGTTTGGACACCTCTGCTGTACAGGCTTACAAAGGCTAATTTACAACTGCAGATTTTATTTATATACTTCACTTTACAAGCTTAAAATCTTTTTGACCCTAATTTTAGCCCACAGATTACTGTAAACTCTGATAATGTGCATGTGCATGCGTGTAATGGAGTTATTAGAATAAAGCATGCAGGTAGCCATGACTTATTTACATACATGATTTACTGATCCACACAGCCTGTACATCATGCAGATATAGAAAGTATAGGAGTACAATGAAATACCATATTTCCCATTCAAATCACTATTTCTAAATAGTATCTGATAAAATGCATATGCTTTGTCTACCTTTGATTATAACTGAGATGGCACAAAGCTTTGAAGAAATTTCCACAGAAAAACTGAAGGGATATTCAAATCTGATGTAATCTCTTTTTCCATACAAACAGATTTAAGATATAAACAGCCCTTTGTTTTATTCTGTGTCCACTGTGTGTGTAAACAACATGGCGCTGTACATGCCAAAGTAAAAGTAAAAGTGTAATCTATTGCACTCAAAAAGTATTCACATCTATTAACTTATCATTTATCAGAAATCGCAACTGATGCAATCAATATGGACTTTCCTTTTTAAGTAAAGGGAAATAATACTAGTTGAAAACTTTGTGAGGCAATTTTAGTAACTCTCTTCTAAGGAAAGTAGCAAAGGCTTGTCCAAAAAGATATGTCACTAGGTGCTTTTTTGAAAAAAAAAACTAAAGTGTTTTGAAAAGTCTGTAAGTCCAGCAACAAAGACGTTATGTTGGCAACACTGCTTATAAACACCCCTAGTGACGTAATAGAAACTATTTGCACCGCTACATTTTGAAAGAGCAATGGCCAAAGGAACCCACTTGGCCAGCCGGCCAGTGGTGTAGCTTCGCCACTCAGTCATGTAGTTTTTCGGCAAACCAAATTTCATCACTCATTTAATCTTTTGCTGAGTTGCTCTTGTACACTTTAGTTCAGTGTTTTTCAATTTAGGTGGAAGAGAAAAAATAATATGATATAAATATAAAAAATAATATGATATAAAAATAATATGTTAGATCCAATAGATTTAAAATGTAAAGCTTAAAAGTTTATAGCACAGAAAATAAATGCCTGCTGTGTGTTTTACATAGTCAGTACAGATGTCAATTATGTTGTTGTGGGAACGCCTTACAAAAAGTGTAAGGTCAGAGCAGTCAGTCATGCCCATTCATGAGTCCCCTGATGAACAGCGTTGCCACCACATCATGAAGCTCTGAGTAGTGCGTGATTGGCTGATATGCTGAAGAAAAAAATTCCTTTTCTCTTAAGCTACATCACGGTAATGACTCAAAACACAGCTGGATTTAAGCCTCTGTGATTTACAATCAGTAAGGTTTACCATCTGCAAACAATGCCCAACTATATTTTGTTGCCCTCCTCCAGTTACTCAACCTCAAGCCTTTATAGTTACATAGGGGAGCCTTGGGGTGATGGCATTTAACTTAAGACTAGAGCCAAAGTCAAATTCTGACTGATCTGTAACATCTGGCAAATTTTATGATGAGAGTGAGAAAAGAGGGAGAACATTTTTCCAGGTTGGCAGGTGAGGGAGTGAGGAGCAGTCAACATTGCATTTATATAACCTCACACACACTCATGCACACAAAAGGAGTGATTAGACTTTCCAGGGTGTGGTGGCCTCTAATGCCAAGCAGCTTGTCTATATACTTCTGAACTGCTTTATGGCCCTGAAAGTGAAACCAAAACACTTTCAAGCCCTTGTCTCCATTATCACATGTAAATACACCTACAAACACACTCTGCCTTGGGCACAGTCTCTGTCTATGTCACATGCACACACCACAAAGAAATACACATATATACAAGTTTTTCAAACACACACACAACAGACCGCTTTCCAGTCATCACCCAGACTTTCACTCCCAAAGCACCATGAACCCCAGATCTGGGGGCTGTCAGCAACTCAAACACTCTAATAAATAAGGCAGACAGCTTAGGTGTGTGAGTGTGTTTGTGTGTGCGTGTGTTAATGAGAGTAAGCCAACAGCATTACTCTATTCAGTTGAAATTCAGAGGCCAATCAATAAGGTACAAAGCAACAGTCCCACAGATGAGTGCACAGGAGTAATTACTACCAAAAACCAGAACACAATAAATAATCAATTGTAATACTTTGACAGTCTCTCATGGGCAGGATACTGCTTTAAATGCAGGGGATGACGAGAGCACTATTACATGAAACTGTTGAACAGTGTTAAGTTGCATATGAGCCTGTGTGCAAGGGGAACGTTTAGATATGTTAGTGTGGCGATTTCTGAGTGTACATTTCTTTCACTTCTGTCTCAAACTCACTTCCTGACTGGAGTCGTATCAACCAATCAGCTTGCTTGATTTTCAGCCTTGCACAATGAAATGTTAAGAACTGTGATCTATAATTTCAGCATAATAATTCAGTATTACTGTGGCAATTTTGGCAGTTTGTCTTAAACTTCAATCTCTGTCCCATATCTGCATTCTCCACAGAGTGTGTACTGTAAAATTTTAAAACATCTGCGCCACTGCTTTTTATTTATTTAGTATTATGTTAGTATTGTTATTTGTATTAATTGTTTTTATGACATCAATATTTGAGTTTGTATCAAAAGTTTCTTCTTCCTGTGTTCTTCCTGTGCAGTAAAGCAACCTTCCCTTTTGTTCTCAACCAACCAAGCAGATTTCCTGATAAAGGTGCATACAATGAAAAGTGTGTTTGAGGAACTGCTGTTTATGAAAACAAGTCTGAATATGTGGTAGGTTGTTTGAAATTAAGTATGTAAATCTTAGATGTTTACTAAGATACTTCTGTTACCACCCCACAAAACAATATTTGAGAAACTTAATACATATACAATCATGATTTATAAGGTACTTTCAGTTGGGCAGTATCTGTCTTGAACTCTAACCCCTAAATTTCAGCTTATGAAAACAATGATTTTTGCAAATGTTTCTATTGTTGTTTTGATTATTTTGAAAGTGGAGTTTAAATAGTATATTTATTTTATATATATACTTTTTAATATCACGATAAATAAACAAAATCTTAGCATGGTTGTTCAAATCAAGTAATTTAGTGTAAACTTCATGTCAGTTAAAATACTGTAATGTGACCTGGTTTGAATACAAACTGAACACTTACTTAAAGGTGCAGTGAAAGGTGTAAAATATATTTACATGGTAGATGTAAACAAAACCAGAACAAGTCAATATAAATTTTTCTAAATTATTGTGTTTCAGCAGTGACAAATTTTTGGAGAGGAAACAGTCTGAAATTACAATAGTTATCAAACTATTGTCTTGGACATTATAGAATTTGTATATACAAGGTTTGGGGAAAAAAGAAACTTTTATTTTAAAGTGTTTCCAAGTCTGAACCAGTTCCTTGGAATGGCCCATTCATGTGTCCACAGACACATACAACCGTGGACATCCACTTCTTCAGCAGAGACCTTCTACCTTCCCAACACACAGAATTACTCTGATAGAAAATAATGAAACTGCTATGACACACAATACAAAAAAAGAAACAAACAACAACAACAAAAAAAAAAACTTAAAAAAACAACAACAGCAGCACATGCAACACACATTAATTCCATGTTCTAAGCTGTACTATGTAGCAATCACATGTGTGGTGCGCACCAGGGTGAGAGGAACAGCAACAAATTGGATTTCCCAACGATGATGGTGTGATGAAAGATTGTGTGTTTTTCTCATCTACCACCAGTGCTGTTAGAGCACAGCATGATTAAATAAAACCTTGCCCAAGTTTCAATAAACACATTATAACAATTGCATTTCCTTGACAAAGATTTAGGGACTGGTGTGATGTGATTGGATTACTGGGGAACATTGAGCTTTTTTAATGCTGTTTTTGCCCTGCCTTAAGTTGAACATACACCTCCACTTGTGCAAGTTTAAAGGATTTCTCTCCTCTCAACATGTGGTTAAGGACACTTTGATGAAGATGATGGAGGTAGGGGTTGCTCAGTTCTCTCCCTTCCCTGTCTTTATGCAATGGATAACATAGATGGCCAAGCTTCTTCCTTTCACAACAGTGGGAGAAGTGTCTTCATCTACTATCAGTGATCAGTGCTGCATGATTTTTTTTTTCAGATAACTCCTCTTAGGGGTTGAGTGTACATAACAGCAGTAAATGTATTTAAAGCGCCATCTTTATCTGTTTGCCTCTAATTTATTATCGGTTGATGAAATACAAAATGTGTCTACACTGTTTTCAGTACAGTGAATTGTATTAACTACAACATTTTTGGAGCGTTTTCATAATACGCAGTATGCAATACTGATTGGCATGGCACATATAATGTTTTCACCGTTGTTGTTCATAATGGTGCATGTTTGTACATGTGCTGAACGCCAACACTGTGTTGTACCAGAGCGTTGCAACACATCTGGTTACAAGGTAATTCTCATGTACTCTCTACAACCAAATCTGAATAGTAAAGACAAACATGAATCACAATAGACCCAGTGCTGCAGAAACAACAGACGTCTGATGCGTTGATGACGAAAAGATGAAGGTGACACATACCTACTGTGGAAATAGAGAACTAGAGTGAGAGAACAATGTGGAGACAAGTTCACCAAAGTTTGTGTGTGTGTGTGTGTGTGTGTGTGTGTGTGTGTTTGGGTGTGAGTGTGGATTCACCATGGGAAGACTGCACACAATGCTCATCTTGATTTAAGGTCAACTGTCAGTCTTTTCATTGATTTAACACCCAGTGTTAGGCGACACACAAACATACTACAAGCGCTACCCATCTGGCAGGTGGAAACAAGCCGGTTAACAATGCCACACCTTCTTTTTTTTTTCACCTTTACATAGCACCCCTCACAACCTCCATCCCATGCTCACGCAGAACAATGGATGTCATAACTTTATTTTTATTTTACCAATGTTTTATTTTATTTATTTATTTATTTTTTCTCCACAAAATGAATAGGTTGATTCATGTCTGTCAGGCTCATTATATTTATGGTCTCCTATCACCTAGATAGCAAGGGTGAAACTTTCCTGTTGGTGAAAGTAAGTCCCACCCCCCATCCCAGTAAATTTCAGCTCTACGCATAAGGAGTGAGTGAAAAACTCAGTTGAACGTGAAATACATACATACATTATTACATACATTAAGTTGACAAATCTGTATTTGAAACTAAGCAGTATTGAGCCAACCAGGAAATAGTGACCATGGTACTTCAAATGCCATGGGTTATTTACTCTTCGTAAGTGAATTTTGGTAGTTGATAGGGGCTGCCCAGCTCCACTCTAATAGTGTCTGTGATGGCATCGAAAGTGCAGTTGAGTTCCGCCTTTCTCAAAACCCTGGCATGTGCACACTGTGAATTGTATGGGTGCTGTACTGCCCTTGTAGTGTAGTTCCACCTTTTTCTTCATGCCAAGTAGCATGTAGAAAAGCCACGTCTGAAGCTTGAGTAAACTGACTTGACGCTGTGTACTCAACATCAGTTCATGGCAAGATAAAGCTCATGTAAATTTTATTGGGAAAATGTTATAAGCCATAATTAATGGTTAATTCGTTTCATGCCTAAGGAGGAAAACACCCTCTTCTTTACTCCGTTCTTTTGATGATGCCAGTGTGGTAAGACTGTGTCACAGTCATTCCGTGGAAACTGTTCAGATATGTATGCAATAAAGCATCTTGTGCAAGCTCAAATACATTTTTTTAACCCATTTTATCCATATATCTTTGTTCCAACCTATCACAGGAAAACAGATAAACCAGTTCAGTGGTAATTTCAGACATAAACAAAGAAAATAAAACACATTGCATTTGAGAATATTCATGTTTTTAAAATTCTGTTTTAATGTCAAAAAAAAAGGGAAAATTCACAAATCAAGAGATTACATTCCATAAAGAAATATTTAATTCCAAACTATTTCATGAACTGCTGTAAGATGGTTGGGATGATGTTACCCATATAACAAAAACCTTACTTTAGCATAAAATTAAAAAATAGACAAACTTTAGATGGAAGTGTTTTCTAACAAGTAACAGTGCAATCATCTTGTCATCTTGACTGTGTCTGTAAAACAGACTTGAATTCAGAGTGTCATGGTAATCCCAAGGTACCATATTATGATCCATCAAATTGTTTGATGCAAACTGGTAACTCTGTTTCATCACCAAAGTCTTGTCAGTACACTCAAACCTCACTTACATCTTTACTCACTCACTTAAATGGAACTGTTGGAAGCAGACTGGCGGAGTGACGTGGCACCAACAGCCAGTCTGACAGAGATACAGTAAGACTGCAACAATGATGGAGAATTGTACAGATGGTGAGTAGACACTTTCTTTCCCAGAAATACAGTCAAGTCAGTGGTGTAACATATAGATGAATGGGTAGTTGGCCAGCTAAATAAAGGATGAAAGCGTTCAACAAAAGGCCAGATGACAAAGATATAACAAGCACTTCACTGTGAACCCGTCCCCAAGGAATTGTTTGAGAATTCAGTGTTAATGCAGGAAAAATGCCTGGCAAACTCACAGGAACACAGTCAATAAAGTGAAGAAAATTGTGTACTTTTAAGTCTGAAACTGGGGAAAATGCAGATTATTTCAACAGGCAAATATGTGACATTACAGAATGTTACAAAAAAAAAGTGACATTGAGTAATGACAAAAATATGCAACAATATGCCATTGTGGAAAGAGGCTGCTGTGTCAAATCATTCCTATCGAAAGTGACATGCAGGTTCCTCTTCGCAAAATAAAAATAGAATATCGAACAGCATTATAATGAGAAGAAATAGTTTTATTTATGTTTTCCCCTCTTCTCTCTTTTTCTCTCCGTTGGAGGCACCCTGCATTCTCTTCAGCATAGCTCACAGTTCCTCCCTGCTTGCACTCTCTCCTTGGAGGGAAAGTCAAAAGGTTTTTCATTTATCTCAGACCGAAGACGAAGCACAAAACACAACTCCCCCGAGAGACCCATGAGGAAACTGCAAACACCTTGCCCCAAATATCTGATCTTGGAGCAGCAGAAAATAGCATGCGCATATTTGTTTGCCGGGACAAAGACTTCCCTCATTCCCCAGATGCTGCGTTGTCATTGAACATTTTGCAGCTGTGTGTTAGGAATATAAAAATACATTTCGATTTTTATTGGGGAAAGAAAACACGTCCCAAGAACAAAAGATAATTGTATTGATTTGAGCATGTGGACCAGTTCAGAAAGTGTCTGTTGGTAATGTTTTGAGCTCTGAGATTGTGTGTGAACATGTATTTTTATGCATGCATGTGTGTGCTTTTGCTACCTTGTGTATCTGCATTGCGTTAGCTTGTATTGATCAAGTTCTCACCAGTGCTGAAAAAAAGATCATTGGGTTTTTCAAACTTGAGTTTGAGAGGAAGAAGCTTTAAGGTTTAAAAAGTACAGGCAAATGCAGGCAAAAAGTTTTGAACTCATCCAGGAGGTGTGTCTGTGCTGTACCTGCATGGTATAATTGCATAATAATGCAAATATGGATAGGTGTGAGAGAAAGTCCACCAGTGGTTTATTGTATATCAGTCTCATTTGCACTCTGTCTCACACGATCACACATGTACTTTACATTTATTTTGGTATTTGAAGCTGAATTTTGGGGGGGTTTTGCAAGAGACATAAAAAATAGAGCTGAACAAGAAAAACTTTGCTGCTCTCACAGTCTTTGTCTTTTGCCTGGGAGGTAGTGTTGTAGTAGTAGTGTGCTGTAGCAGGAATGGCAGACATCTGTTGTGTGTGTTGTGTTTTCTGAGGTGTGGCAGTGATGTAGTCAGTCTGCTCAAACTTTAAAAATCCTGAAAGCAATTCTGATTTGTGATTCATCGGAAAGAATGATCACCACTGCTTTCCCGTCTCACCATTCGTAATAAATTCTGCCTTATTCTATATTTCATTAAAGCAGTTGATGGAAGTCTATATATAAAACTTGCACATGTAGCTACACTACCAGCCAAAAGTTTTACCTCCATTTTCCAGCTGTTATTTAATTTTACATACTTCAGTGTCTCAGTTTTTTCTGAAGTTATCACATAGAAAAAATAAACAGTTGGAGATTTTAAAAACAAGGAATCATGGAATCACTTGCGTTATCAAGTTTTGTAAAGTTCATCACTGTTGCATAAATTCCCATGAATGTGTTGCAGTTGCAGGTTGCTTTGCTTTCACGTTCTGTCTATTTCATCTCAGACCAGTTCGATGGGGTTTACGTCTGCAGACTGTGCTGGTTTTCCATCATTTGAAGCCAGCCTGGTTCTTTTCTTTTAATGTTTTGGATCAGTATCTCACTGTAGGAACCTGTATGAACCTTTGACCAACCAGTCTGTCTTGCTTTGCTTCTCACCTCTCTGATAGCAATATACACCACTAATGCCAGTTGTACAGTTATTATGTCATGTCATGTCATCATCTGCCGCTTATCTGGCTCCTGCACAGTCCACAAAGCACCGAAGTCCTACAGCACCTCCCACAAGTGGTGAGCCCATGGGAGGTGGTGCCGTCCGGAGTGGGGCTCAAACCCACGACCCCGAGAGAGTGTGTCTCGTGCTCTACCAACCGGACAGCTCAGTACAGTTATTATTATTTTTATAATGCATCAGAGGGTATAGTGAAAGTGTATAGACAAAGGGCTTGTAAGTCATCGACTAAAGTTTGGGTACTTGCAGGAATTGTTTGCATTAACTTTCAATGCTGAATTTAAGTAATCCCTCTAAGAGGCCTGTTTTCTATGAAATATACATGACTTTTCAGTTTTTGGTGACCTATTTTTTTTCTAACCTTGGATAGATTATCACTTACCTTTGAACCATGTGAGGTTATTCACTGGATTTGAGCTGTTTAAATGTCAACAAAAACAGGAAAAAAGGATATATATTCTTTTGAAATATCTAAATATTCAAAAATATTTAGATACATATAGTGATAGAATCTAGTGCAGAAGGCTAAAATCCTCCTCAGGTGCATTTGGAAAAGACCCTTCGGGAGGCCAGCCTCAGGGGCAGCCTGCCAACCTCTTCTAAGGTAGGGTGACCTGCAGAGGAAAAAAGGGAGCAATAAGACCAGACAGGCTAGTGGGAGGGATTCAGGGAGGAAAGACCACCCTACAGTATATGAATTCCAAACCCACATCCATATAAAAACAAGCAGAATACTTGCTGCATTTCAAACAAATACACACAATTAGTGCTTAACCACATGTGGGAAACATTCAAGCTATCCAAATCAGACCACAATAAGCTGTGTATACCTGAAAACCAACACACATGGTACTATCACCTATATTCACATAGCAAACAAAAAAAAAATCTCTCTCTCTTCCTTTGACACACACAGACACACACAAAACAAACACACACACACACACGTAGAAAGTTTCAGTCTGGTTATCAGCCTTGGTCTCTTGGCTACAGGGCTTGTGGGATACCCCTGCTTCTTGGCAGTCATTTCTAACACAAGCTGGAAAAACAAGCTTTGGGTTTGTGTGTGTGTGCGTGTTCTTCTGACTCACTCTGCATGTGAGTGTGTTTTTTTTTTTGTTTTGTTTTGTTTTTTATATGAGTAAGAGTGTATTTTTGTGAGTGTGCCTAGATCCCAGGCATGTGCATTTGATAGTGGCTTTTGTGTCTGCATTAACTTGTGTGTGCATGCTTTTGTGTGTGCATGGATTGAAGGAAGAAAAAATAAATCTCTAAATAGATAAAGACACTAAAAAAATAAAAAAAACTTGATATGCATGGTTTCTAAAAAATTTATCAACCCTCCCTTGACTTTTTGTACACGCAACAAAAGGATTTCAAAATGTTCTAATGCAGGACTTTTTTTTGGTTGCTACTTCATTTTTAATCAAAGTGAAAACCGAAATTTGAGATTTATATGTGAATGTATAAATGACAAAATCTAAATTTTAACAGTGTTCATTCCTTTCATTTTACTTGAGCTAAACTGCCTCAGGGGCCAAAAAAGAAAAATCTTTAACAGTTCATTTCATGTTATTCAGACACTGTCTTCAGATGGTACAGAGAATTGTATTCAAATTTTGTCTTTCAATATTAGTAGCTTTTAGGTATATTTGAGATGGTGCATTGTATATCATGATAATATAAAATAGAGGTACATGAATCAATTTGTGTCCTTGCTAAACACATTTTAAATTACCAGGGTCATGATATATTTTTGGAGGCAAAGTTTACAAGACGCTCTAAGGAAAGATATCACTTACAAGTTGCCCTAAGAACTCCCACATGCAACTACAGTTTTTACTGCCTCCTGTCTGGGCTTTTAGGTCACCTCTTACTTTAATTACCTCAGTTCATCTGACCCTGCCTCCCTCCATCCATCTATTCATTCTTCTTACTACTTATTCAACCAAAGCAAGAAAGACCAGTGGCAAAGTGTCTTTTTTTCTACAATTGACAAAAGAAGTAGTTCAGTTATCTTGCTTTGAAGGCTCTCTTTTGCTGCTTATGGTATATTGATTTGATCTTTGATGTTACACCTTTCTGAAGCAGAAAGAGCCTGCGTTGATTTCCTGAACCCAGGAATTCTAATCAGGAATATAATCGCATGTTCATAAAGCAGAAGTCAGACCTGTGACACTTTTTCTAGTTGTGTATAGTTTTGTATTCATACTTCAGGCAATAATGTGTAGGGAAAGATATGTTATGAACTGTGAGACTTGAGGGATGGAGTTGTCATCACAGGCTTGAGGAACCTGATTCTGAACCTTGGTGGAAAGCTTGTCTTAGTTTGTCACTTCAGAATCAGTTCCAGTTTCTGTATCTGTTACCTAAACATTATTTGTTGCTACTTCCATTGCTACTGTTTACTCACTCTCCCTCTGTCTCTTGTGTTGTCAAGAGACATGTCTCCTCTCTCTCGTTCTCATTATCCATGCTGTCATCGCCATATTCAGATTTAGGCTTCGTTTCAATCATAAATGTTTCTGTAAGTGCCGATGTGCCAGGTGTCCTGCTTACCTGGGTGACTGCTGCCTTAGCAGCCTTCTTTGCAATACCAATACACACACACACACACGCACACACACACACACACACACACACACACACACACACACACACACACACACACACACACA
>JBBMJY010000013.1:11801269-11813619 GCA_037833715.1 Toxotes lorentzi
CACACACACACACACACACACACACACACACACACACACACACACACACACACACACACACACTCTCTCTCTCTCGCTCTCTCTCTCTCCCATTCTTACTTGCACACATAACTTGTAATCTTAAGTCTAAATCTTCATTCTTCTGAATTTCAGATTTGATGAATCTAGAGACAATGTTAGTATTGCATGCTTTAGTTTGCACAATGTTAAAGGGAAGGGGGTATTAGGAAAGGCAGAGATGGTGAGGTAACCTTCCTGCCAGCCAGTCAACCAGTAAACCAGCAAGCACTTTGTCAGGACCTTGTCAGGTTACAGGTACCTACTAAGGCAGCCGGCCACCGGAAGAAATTTTGGAAGTGAGTCAATGTGTTTTCATGAGTGTGTCTCTGTGTTTGGTTATGTTTGCATGTGCTTGAACAAGCCAGTAAGTAAAAAAGAAACAACAGGTTTTTTGTGTTTATATACAGGACAGAAAGGACAGATCAGAACACTGAACCAACACTGACAAATTAGCAAGCTCCACTGAAGCTGTAGAAGGAAGTACTGAAAAGGTCAAGTAAGTGGACCTTGAATTAAGATTCATTTCTGAAAAACAACACCAACAAAAGCTAAACAACAAGATTCCATTGGAAGTTGGAGTTTGCATGAACATTATGTCTTTTTAGATTTGGATGTGTCCTTCTTACTGCTGTTATAGAACAATTTGTACTGGTCAAGCAAAAGGATGGAGTGCACAAGTGTGAACTGATGCTGTGAAGAAAAAAGAAAGATAAATAGGTTATATTAATAAGTATTAAAAATAATCATTTAAACATTTTTAAGTTTTGTCTAACCATTGAACCAAACACTACATGGTACAGAAGTTGTACCATATATAGCCATATATATCTAACTATACACTTATAAACACATGCCTTTATCTGTTTCATCACAGACCAGGAGTCTGCGTGAATACCAACCTTAAGCCAGACTCAAAAGTGTGCAAATGGTTTTATTTTGATGTCAACTGTGGTTGTGAAATTATAGCAAAACAGTTTTACGCAGCTGCCCTCCTCCCCTTTAATAAACCAGGTTAGTCTGAAAATCTCCTTGACTCAAGTTGTTTAATGACCATAGCTAATGCCGCTGTGCTCTCCCCTCTCTTTGTCTTGTCTGTGGAGCCAGCCTAATCGTTGCTGACAGTCAGCTTTGCTCTTTTATTAGCTCTGCGTCGCTTGCAATCAGTGACAGTGAAGTCAGGCAGCAGGAAGGGCTTGTGTGAACTCAACACCCACTCGGGCCCAACATTCAGACTTGCACACACACATACACACCCATACACACACACACACACACACACACACACACACACACACACACACACACACACACACACACACACACACACACACAACACACTCAAATGCATATCTGCATGTGCATTTTCACATAGCGCTCCTCCTATGCCAAGTCAACACATAACATCTCACGTGTACTCACGCAAACATATATATGCTCAAGTTTGCTCACACGCTTGCCCATAATTTCACAAATGCAAGTACAGGCATGCACAAATTTCTCTATACGCATGCTTGTTTTCAAAATAATGAAACATCCACAACAGGGCAGCTACTGGCCTCCCTGTATGTGGGTCAGGCGCAGGGAAAGCTGTATTGATTTTTTTGGCTGTGTGTCTGATTGTGTGCCCCCATTTTAGCAAAGCTGACTCCTAATACAACAGTGCAAGCATATCTAAGCGCAGACACACACACACACACTCACTAATTCACGGGCGAGAAGCTCTAGAGTTTGCTAGCCTCTTCTTGTCAGTGCCCATGAATTGGCAGACAATGGACTTGTTTGATAAAAAGAAGGGCTGACATTCGAATGGGTAATTTGTGAGTGACGGGGCAGGAGAGGGGGTGGGGGTGGGAAGGGTGGGTCAGTAATATGCTTCACTCTCTTTAAAGAATGTAGCGTCACCCATATGTCCATCTGCCCTGGTGCATACTTGATGGAGTGGAAGGGCAGGGATGTGAGAGTGCTCTCTCTTCCTTTTCTTTTTCTCTCTATTTCCAGGCTTTTTTTTTCCTTTGCTGACAAGCTTTTCTTCCTTCTCTGTTGCTGAGCACAAGCTTAATACTGTTTTGTCTGTTGCATTAAACCATGCAGTGGCCATTTAGGACACGATGTGGGCCATAGCAGAGAGAGCGAGAGGGTGAGTGAGTGAGAGAGAGAGAGAGAGAGAGAGAGAGAGAGAGAGAGAGAGAGAGATGGCTTTAAAATGTAACATCCATAGCCGAGGTCAGAGCAGTGCATAGCTCAGTCACAGTGAAATATTCCAAATATTTTAAAAGCTGATGTGTCACTCATTCTGAATACCCAGCACCCATCCTTCATTCCAGTGCTGCATGCTCCATTTAAGAGCTTTTGAACAAGCCCTTATTAATCCCCCTTAACTGCAGGTTTGCACCTCATATTTACCACAGCTGACCTTTTGACCCTAGCCACTGGCTAATGTCTAATGAGGGAAATTGACTAATTTTTGAAATGGCAGAATTTGGGGCTAAAGACCACTTAGAGCTAATGGCTGGCTCATCTGAATATAAGCACCATACTGAAGAGAGGGCAAGCGCAGGGCAGCAGTGCTACTGGTGCTACCAGTGTCGGTGAGGTGTATTTGCAAGAATTACCCATCTCAAAGAAGCCAGCTATTTCTCCCTCTCACATCAATCTGAATAGCTAAGACTTTCACTGCTTCCATTATCTTGCCATTTGTTATCCTTCTATGCTGTAGGCTTTTTCTCAATTACAGCCATTTATGGTTTCTGGAGTAATTACATCAAACTCAAGTCAGTTACCTGTGAGGTGTGTTCTACTGTAAATTAATTTGGAAGTTTCTGCCTTACTTCCTTTTCATTTGGTAGTAATGGGCTGTACTTGTTCTTATGCAAGACAACCAGAGGGCTGAATGAATTCAGAAGCAGGAAACTGACCTCATGAGGGAGGGAGGCAGAATTTCAAGAGTTCAGAGCAATTCCATTAAAGCCGAGAGAGAGAACATGATATGTGACAAACGATGCAATGCAAACTTATTGTGTCAAGCTGGTAGACGCAGAAAAAAATGTACAAGTAAATTATAGTTTATTGTCTCTCTGTCACTCACAAAATAATTCAGCACATCATTTACATAATAATTATCCTGTATACTATTGGATATTTTATTACGTAGGTTATATTTTTGATTTCTGGTTTATTGAATTGCATACAGTGAATTTGTATTTTGAAACAGTTTTAACATGGATGGGAGCAGGTTGAACATGCAAAAAATGGTCAGGAGCCAATTTTTCTGTTTTATGTAATAGACAGAAAATTCATTCTGCATCCTAAAATTTGCATCAGAGTTGTTTCCTGTGAAACTATTTTGGTTGTTCATCAAAAGCATTTTCAGGTATTTAGAAAGTACATGTAAGGCGTTACATACATATAACCTTCTTATTAATGTTTTTGACTTGATTTTTTAAAGTTGATAATGCAACAATATGTGTTTATGCAAGAAGCACATAGTTATAAAAGAGTCACAAGCAAATGGTAAACAGTGAATATTTAAATTAAAAATAAAATTGGCACTAGACAGATTATATGAAATTACACAAAAAGTGTGCATGATTCCAGCAATACCTGAGAAAACTAATTTATTCTTAGCTTCTCTCCTCTCTACTCACTGTAATTTGAGTACTGGATGTTTCGCTATCTCTGTTACCTTCAGCATATTTAGCCAGCCCTTCATTTGCACTCGTCGTTTAGGCTAACAGCTTATTTAGCCTGTTTATAGATGGCCCCTCAGAGCTAAATTAATGGAAGAGGCTTTGGGGACCAGAGAGGAAAGTCATAAGCAAGACTGTAATGCTCATTTGCAACGTAGGGGCTAATTACCAATTTGCCACTCTCCAATCTTGTTTGATAATATGTTCACGACTCAACTTCTTTTGTGTTTTGGTGCCTGCAAGCAATGTATGACTTTTATACAACAGAGGATGCTTTGCTTCTGTCTTCTTTATAACTTCATGTGCTGGAGATATTGAGCTCTTAGACTTGCCCCACACAGGCCCACATCTAACACTCACTCATGTGAGAATGGTGCTGTGATTGCCTTCAGCTTTGACACCAGTCTCTTTGGCTGCAATTTTTGTCTTACAGAGAAAAAGAGGGACAGACACGATGAAAAGCACAGGAAGGAAAGTGTTCTACTGAACATCGGATATGACTCTAAGTTACTCTTCACTAATAATTTTGCAAAGGGAGCACCGTACTTCCCATTGTAACTAGGTTTTATAGAGATTAATTAAGGACAGAATAACTTAAACGTAAGGATAAAGATTTTGTAACATGCAATCTGAACAATATAATACTTGACTATTTGTACAGTATAGTCAAACAGTGTTACCTCATTGAACTTTTACATCTAAATGTGTCCTTGCTTTGCCTGTGCATTAATATGTCAGTGCACACACACAGTAGTAAACTTAGTGTTGAATCATTAACTGTAGGAAATAGATCATTAAAAGTTAAAAAGAGATCTAGGTTAAACTCACAGAGTGAACATTATACCCTTTAAAAAACTTAAAAGGCAAGAGGCAGAGGACACAGTCTATGAATAGTCCAATGAGCTTGCTACTGCCCTAAGGGTCAGTGATGCATATCCATTGAAGACAAGCTGAGTGGAGTTGGTCATTGAAGACATTTACATTTCAAACATTCTCACAGATATTTAGACAGATTTGTGGGTTAGCTAGTGACCTGGGAGATCAGGGTTGACTCACTTCAGGTGAGCAGCTGCTGTACAGAAGTAGTTTAACGTGGACAAACTGTTTCCTGGTATGTTAATTCAAACAAGCTTTTATCCTTGTGAGCCACTAATAAATGAACATTTCAGAATCATAAACAAGCTCATAAAGCTGCTTTATAAGGACTTAGTTGTAAAAATATTTAAAATTAAACACATTGTTCAGAGATGTTTATTTATTTATTTATTTCTTCCTCTGTTATACATGAGCTGAAACTTTAAATCTTGTTGGACAAACCAACAGTAGACTATACAGTAGTTGTAGCTGTTCACATTGATGCTGCACCGCTGCTGTGGTTTTATCAAAACATATGAAAAAAAAAAAAAAACTAGCTTCTGATTTTTCAGAAAAGGAGTTAAGATAATTAAAACTGGCTGCTATGATGTAACTTCGGGATTGTTACATTATTTAGGAGACTATGTTGAATAACTTTGAAGGTATGATGGGATTGGGAATATAAACACTTTCAGACCCACCTGCCCCTCTTACTTTGCAATGCTGTGGAGATGAATGGCAAAATTCACTTAGCAGTTCCAGCTGCCGATCCATCCATCACAAAGTCTAGCTGGTCACTGAGCCCAACTGCAGATCTGTCTAAATTTACTCTGACTGCAAGAATGAACAGGCCACTCCATAGGCTGTTATAGACACTACTGCTGCATCTATTGCAATTATTACAGCTGCAACATATTGTCATTACACAACCTCTAGGGAATATTTTTTGCTTTTGACCATGACCATTCCACAACCTTAACTGCATATTTATCATTGTAACCATGGGCATGGATGTCCTCTAACCTTAATTAAGTACTTATTTTTGCCAAAATCATGACCTAGTGTGACCGTTCCATAGGCTTAACTGTGTGTTTCATGAGATGATCTTATGGGTCGCCTCAGAAGATAGGGGCAAACAACCCATTCTGGTTTGAGGACTTGCTGGTTTGCCACTAAACGACAGGCATGAAACACAGGGTTCTTTGGCAAGTCAAAGAAGGTGAACAGACCTGCAAACTAGTTGAATTAAGTTTGCTGGCTGAACACCTACTTCAATTGTAAACGTCTGTATCTAATGCAGAAAAACAGCAGTTACTAATTTTCCTTATAATCTAATTGCTTGTCTTCTCATGTAAATCCATGTTGAGGCTTTGATGTTTCACTTTTGTTTTCGCAGTCCAAATAAGATAATAACTATTTACAAATTTAATAATCACTATAAGGATTAGCACGAAATAAACCAACTGATAAGATTAGTAAAGAATTAATGTCCCCATCAATATCATCCAGTTTTACATATTTCCTTTCATGTATAGTGTGGGGCATCAAAGTGTGATTCCTGCAATATATCTCAAAATGTTCTTAATATTATATCCTATACATTCAAACCCTTTGAGCCAGTGACACATAACCGCCTGTGGCCTCTTGAACTTTAAAAGGGCTCACAAGAGTTTCACTGTGCAGTAACATCACTGCATCTTAGACTGAATGACAAAGAAAGAAAACAACGTATTTATAGCGCAAAGTTTCATTCCAACGATTGTCTAATTCCCTCAAGTGCTTTGTGCGTGAACTCACAGTGTGCTCATCAAAAGGGGAAGATTCACTGCCTGTCAAAATCTTTGTCATAGAGGAGTCAGTAGCATGCAAGATACCCCTTGTTGGTCAGCAAGATGTTTCTCAAGCACCCCCCCCTTGCTCTCAATTTCTCTGAGATCATGCCCTAATGATGACCCTAGGCTCACTTTTAATCACTATTTGCATTGCCCTTTTAACAATTATTCCACTCCTCTGCACAATTTTAACTCTAAAAGCATGTCATGGATTCCTGTGATTGTTAACTGCCTTATAGACACAGTCTATTGGAGCCACGTCTGTTTTTTTCTTCATAAGATGTGATGCAGGAAATGATGAAAAATTTAGGAAAAGTATTGTCTACTTTTCTGACTTTTCCTCTATGTATTACTCATGCTTCCACAGCATTTTTTCCTAAGTTTGATGGAAACAAAGTTCACGCTTCACACACATATATATATATATATATATATCACTTCAAACCGAATTGCAAGAAAAGCATTTGAGCTTTCTTTGAAAGTTTATTAGTCTGACATTGGATGGTTGGAATTAATGTCAGCTAGCTAGGTAGCTAGTTAATTAATTCAAGTAAAACTAACTAGCTGGTATCATGATGGACTGCCAGTGTTCAACATAGAGCCACCACACACAAGCTATTTTTTGTCAGTTCATGTGTGGGGATGACTGGCATTGAACTACAAGCAATCCGCTAGTAAAATTCTCTGGTTACCTGCATCACAATTTGACGGATTCAGTTGTCAGTGATAAACGTCAGAACAAACAAAATTGTCTTTCTTGATTCCATTACAGTGTCAAACATAAACCTTCACACGACCTTTGCATGGGCCCCTGCTTGGTCTTTGGCTCTAGCTCACAGTATGAACTCTGTGATGTAAGATTTTTGAGTTCAGAGCCAAGAAATAGATTTCTAGTGCTGCAGCAATACATTCATGTTTGAGTAATCTACATGTGAATAATGAAGTAGCTTTCAAGGGTTATGTGCTTTCCCTTTCACGGGCAGTGTTATTAATAGCTTCATCTTTCTTGTCACCTTAAATACACAATGAAATATTTTGATGTTCATGTTCATAGCAGAAGGAGAGAGGCTGAGACCAAATAAACAGTTGTTCTAATTCATCATTTAATTTTGAATTAAAGATTCAGCTTCACAGCCCACTGGCCTTTCTCTGTAGCTCTGACGTCACCTTGAGTCAAAAGGTCTGCTACTGCCCCATAAGAAACATCTGTATCTATTTAGGGAAAATCTTTACCGAGATAAATTATTTTTTTGAGTAATGAAGGATGAATGTGTTTTCTTTGACCTTGTGAGCAAACTACAAAAAGTGGAGCAATCGATTTCTACCCTCTGAAGATGCCGCAGCATTGTATTTTGGAATTAACAGTGAAAAAAAAAAAAGTAGTCTAGCCAGATGAACAGCTGTATTGAGATAAACCGTCACCCCATATGCTGAGGGAAAACAATCTCTGCACATTATGGAGACTGAAGATGAAAAAAATACACTTAATCAACTAACATTGATATTACTTCTGGCAATTAGGAGCATGCTGGTAATGATATGAGTTTTCAGCTGTAAATAATTATGCTGCCTGCGGGCCATACTTTAATTCTCTGCTGTATCTATAAACAATAATCAAACCAACAGCAGCAGGCTAAAAGTTGGAGATTTGTGGTTTGCAGAGCAGCGGCTGAGGAGCAGCTTATTGGAGCCCTGTGGTGATGCTAGTAGTCAGGGTCACCTTCAGGTGCTCTCTCATCTGTTCACCAAGTGTGCAAATGCACAGCCCTATTGATCAGCCTGTGTGTGTGAATACACACACTTGCAGGTGCACACAAAGCACACATATCAAAAGGCTCGTATACATACTTTATAGGCACTGACACATATATTGTATACGCACTACACAAGATAAGGATACCAGGATTGTAGAGACACTTTAGACAAGGAAACCAAGTAAGCTGAGAGACTTTGTGTAAGCACTCAACTCTATAATTTGTATTAAATATAAAAACATGTGTATTATACTGTGTTTACTGATTCATTTAAATTCTTTACATTTATTTGTTTTGGTGCCAAGAAATGAAAGTGTTCTGAATCTTATTATGAGAATTTTCTCATCATTCCACGTGCATCTGTTGGTTTGTGCAACTGCATTTTGTTATTGTCCAAACACTGCTACAAGGTTATAAACGGGAACATTTAAAATAATTTCTGTCAAACACAACCAAAAAGATCACTTTAAAATTGCTTTTTGTAACTGTAAAGCCATACAAGTTGCAAGTGGTAAAGTCAAAACTTAACATCCTTAACATGCATGTTTGCTGCACTACTGCTGAATAATAAATAAGAGTTTGAAAAGAGCAAAGGAAGAAAAACACCAGAGTGAGACTTGACAGCTAACTTTTACTCACTGTCAAACAGGAAGCGACAGTCTGCTGATGTGTAAGAACTAAGATGAAGTGCATAATTAAGGATACATATGAAAGCCAGCACTGGGCCTGAGATTAATTAGGTGCGTGTCAATACCCTCATCAATATCCGATTAACTAACGACACATGGCCCAATGAGGGCTGTTGATCAATAGCTGCAAGTCTGCTTTGTTAATAGGCTGAAGCCAACACTCAATGGGAACGCTGAGAAGAGAGTTTCACAGCATGTACTGGACATAAGACCCTAAATACAGCAAAATCAGAAATGTCCCCTCAGTCGTAAGTAGTCAAATCACATTCTTGTAATGCGGTCTCGTGGGATTCTAGTGATAGCTGTGACCACAACTGAGCTTATTTGGCTTTGCTAGAATTCCCATCCATTTAGTGATAATTAAAAATGACCCCAAGGATTCCCCTTCCCTAAAAGAAAAAAAAGGGACTCAATCTAGATTAATGGTGGTGGAATGGCCAACATCATAAGTTAGCCCCTTTATGGTAATGATTGTAATGATAATAATGAACACTTGGATGAAGGATGAACAATCCCCTGTCCTGGAGTTGAATCCCTATACAGGTTAATTAGGTAAGATAACATCATTAGCCACTCTCATGCCTGCACAGAGAATTAATTGGATAAGATGGAGATTTAGGTCTAAATTTAATCGCATAAATGATCAGCGACAGCTTAGTCAAGAAATAGGAGGTTCAAATCGGTGGGCATCTTATTTGGATCAAATTTAACCAGCTTAATGAGCAAAAAGTGGTTCATAATATAGGTGCTATAAAGACCCCCTTTGCATGCTGTGTACTGATTAAAATAAGCATTACTGATGTATTATTGTGCCTTGTTAACTTCGGATTGTTTTTAGTATTCACGACTTCATGGCAGATACATAAAACCAGTCTCTCTTCTTCAGTTGAAAAGGCCAACCATGGCCTGATGGCTTTGCAGTCATAAGTAAAGCAACTGTTGGTTCTAAAAGAATCATCTGCTGCAGTCAATCATCTATTCCAAACAATAATGTTAATTTGCCTTATGCAAAACGTGAGCAGACCAATCCACAGAGTGCTGTGTATGTATTCTTCACAGCAGCTGTAGAGCTCACTGGGTTGTCTTTGGCTGAGAAACACGTTTGTCTGGAGTTCCCTCTAAATAATGCATGGGGGGAACTTTTGTAGGGATTGTCATATAGAACATAATAGATGTTTACAAAGCAGGATGAGTGCTTTACTTTCATTTTGGGGGAGTTTATTGTTATCGGCACTGAAAGGTGACAAAGCAGGCTTGTTTTTACCAGTAATATCTCTGATCAAGTGAACATCTCTTTGAATGAACACCATGCCGCACTCACCATTAATGATGAAACATCATTTAAAACACAAACAGTAATACCAGCTGGTAGATGAGACTGTCATACAGATGAAACTTTATCTTGGCACAACTCTATTTTGGCAATGGTGTGTCATAAACTGTCTTCTCCAAAAATGTGAAATTAAAAAACCGTTAAAATAAAACCATCCCACCCATGGCACACTTTGGACTTGGCATGAGTCAGATGTAATGGGTTAAATAACACAGTTCCTATTTTAATTCATGTGCTATTTTTTCCTTTTTCTTAATTTAATTTATAACATACTGAATATGCAGCAGATAGAAACTTAAGGCCCAAATGATGTATTTTATACATCTGAAAGGTGTATAATTTAATTCAGACTTTCTCTTGTACGTTTTTTGTTTCAGTGGGTGAAAGTGAACATGAGGAGGTTACCTGAGACTACAGGTGCGTGTGTGTTGTTGTGTCATCATCACCTTGACGACTGTGGTGTTGCTGACCATGGAGAGGAAGAATTCGGGCCTCACAAGGTAACATACCTCTTAATCCAATAACAATATGAATTGTGTGTATGCATATACTGTTATGGTGTGGCACTTATTTGGAATAGGCTTGGTTGATAATCCATTAGGATCAAATGACGTATCTTAGTGAGAAGCGTAGTTTGAAAGGCATTACCAGACTGGAATTTATATGAGTAAGTATCACTTTCATGGAACCTTTATACCCACAATTCCCATAAGTAAAATGAAATAGACTTGCAAGAATTTACACAAATATACTAGACAACAGTGTACCGTTGTTCACATCACAGTAAACTGCTGATATATATGCCTTCTGTTAGTGCACTTCAAACTGCAAAGAGTAAATATGCATGTAAAACATCTCCATTGCCCAGCGACGAAGAAAAACTGCCCTTTTTTCTACCCTTGTTGTCAGCTGTGCAAACTCTATGTCTTGAGGGAGACTAGCTGTTGTCAGACACTAAGAAAAGGCCTCTGTCCACAAGCAAATAAAATATTCTTTGGTGCACGGTGCCCTGTCCCTCGGTGACTATTGAATTACATCCCTTATCTGTGTTCACGGAAAAAAGAAAAAGAATGTCAAGCGAAGATTTCAGGTCACATGCCACAGAAAAGGGGAAGTGCCTTGTCTAGTGCAACACAGACCGCACTGTCATTCCGGATTAAGGATTGATTGAGCTTAGGTGACTAGATGACAGAGGAGATGGTCATTCTCAGGGCAGGAAAGGAAGATGGAAAAAAGGGTTGCGGGTCAAATGTATTACCATGTCATTTTAGATTTCAGAGTACATACTTGCTTTTGATATAACTATTGTATGATTTAAGCAGTTGGCCATAGTTTGTTTGTACTGTCATTTACTGTATTTTGGGATAATACATAACAACTTCCTCATTCATTTATACTCCTTGTTTAAGGTATGTAGACTATAAAAATGCTAAAAAAAAGTCAGTCAAATTTTTTGGGGTCTGGCAGTAGGCCAGAAAGCCATTGGTTAAAGGAGGCATTATGCAAAATTCTAATTATTTTGAAAACCTTATACAAACCTTGTTTACAAAGAAAGGAGAGATATTTTTAAAAGCTGAGATATTTCAGCTACAAAATTTAGAACAGCAATTAACTGTTGAGCGATAAATGTTAAACTCCAACAGGGAAATTGTTTTGTGGTATATGGTTCAAAAACAAATAAATTTGCAAGGAAATTCTGTATGGATAATTTAGCTGCAAGCTGGCTGATGTTGGCAGTGCACGTTTGCATGGGTGTATTGTTCAATAAGCACGTGAGATAATTTAACACAGCAGTGAACTCATACATGGCTATCTCTTTGGACTGATGCTTACTCCTGCAAGTACATTCTACTTGTAGGACTTTAGGGGTTTGTTGCGCATACTGTAATATATTCGCATATGGCTTTTGACAGAAAGCCTGAACCCCAAGCAGAAAAGTGAGTCAGTAATTTATGTGGTTAACAATCTCATTGGTTAGGGAGCCAGTATTTGGCAGGAGGCGTGCAGTTTTAACAACTAATGAATGTATTATTCTCACAGCATCACAATTTTACAGCCTGTATAAAACATTCACTCACACACACACACACACACACACACACACACACACACACACACACACACACACACACACACACACA
>JBBMJY010000013.1:11819163-11855417 GCA_037833715.1 Toxotes lorentzi
TTTTTGGAGCAATAGAATAACAAAATACAAGGGACCTGGCATGATGTTATTTAATGATGATTTTTCTGTCCCCTTCGAGACTTTTTTAGGTTGAGGTCATGTGAATGAAAGTAATGAGAAGTGTGTCTAGATTTCCATATTTAATTGCACACCAAGTCTGTGTACCTCTCATACAGCCTGTGTAAAAAATGCATAATTTTCCAGGAGATAGTGTTGGTGCCCATTTGTTTTAGAAACAAGGAGGAAGTATTTTAATGTGACCTTCATTACACATTCATGTCAACTTTTCTTATCTATTTATGATTAAAATTTTTTCCACTCCTGTTGTTCAATTAGTGCTTGACCCCTTTAGCGGCGATGTAAATTAAATGACATTTCAGTGTCATCCCATATTTAAAATACTATGTTAGTTGCGGATCATAAATGATGATCTTCATTCTGCAGCTAATTTATTCATTTAACAATTTCCCTCCAGAAGTTACAGCAGAAGGCTCTGCAGCAACCTAAGCAGAAGAAATCCAAGTCGGCTGAATTTCTGATGGGTGAGTCCTGCTTGATGAGTTATTGCTCATAATTTGTGTAAGGATTAATTAACTAATTACAGACAAATGGCTTTGGGCTAAATTTTGCTCTTGCTTGTCAGGGCGCAATTTGTAATTATTTTAATCATTTCTTCTTCTTCTCTTTTTTTCTCCTCCTCCTGCAAGATTCTGATTTAATTTTAACCTAAATGTGTTTTAGTGTCATTTGAGGGGGATGCGCTTGAACATTTTAGGGCAGAGAAATCACCAACAGAAACATTTCTGTTACTATTAAATATGCTTTTTTTTTTATTCTTAATTTTTTTTTTTTTTAACGAGTCATTTCGGCCTAAATGTAGTATACCCTCTTTATGTGACTGCTTGTATTTTTATTCATGTTTCAACTTATTTTCTCAGGGAAAGAAGAAGAGAGAGCCGCAGCGGTGGGCATAGAAAACCCAGCCTTCGATGGAGGAGGAAGTGCCAAGCTTTCTGTTCCTCCGGTTTGGCTGGGGAGAGAAATTCGAGGTGACAGGCCAGATAGCACCCTTGCAGCTCACCCAAAAAAAATGGAGCTGCAAGCCCCTGCCAAAGAAAGAGGTGAAGCTTCAGTCTTCATTAGCCTCAAATTTGTTGACAGTAGATGTGTTCCTGATCTAACCTTTCTCTCACTCTCCCTTTCTTTCTCTCTCTTTCCATTCGAGAGGCCCTTGGTCGCTGCATTCCAAAGTAAGCATGTCCTAACAAGCAACCCTCGTATAACTTCTTCCTCTGCCGGAGAACGCTACAGTAGTGGGTGTTCTATCTCTATCTAGAAGTACCCTCGACACAATCAGCCTTAACTCCCACTCTCGGCTACATGCCTTGTGGTGGGCTGGAGTCATAGGAGAGTGCATTTACATATGCTACTACGCTACCAAGGAGATCCGCTGTCTGTGTGGTGTACTCAAAACGCCCCCGAAACACGGCTTAAGGCCAATCAAGCATACGAATATGCCCCCTTATAATTCACTATGTCAGGGAGAACTCTTGAGGAATGGGATGGTAAATGGTAAAGGATGGTAAAAGATGTGTTCAAGGCTGCAAGCGTGCCAGTTTTCTCAGGCATGAGTCACATGTTACATTCTTGATTTAATGTGGTTTTATTTGGCTTTTTCTGTGCACGAATAGTAATTATCAATTATTTTCATTATGTTTCATGTGTAAAAGGTAGGGTGTGTGGAACTGGCCAGGATATGAACAAAAATGACAAACCATAGGCATGTACAGTATGATGTGAACAAATTATGTTAAATCTGAAGTAATGGATAAAACTCTTTAACTGTGTAAAAAAAAAAAAAAAGTCATTCTAAAAAACAAAAAAACAAAAACACTTGCCTTGTCATGGCAATCAGCCCTTGCAGCCATCATCTTTGTTTTGGTTTTGTTTTTCACCCTTATATCACATTTTTTATGGTGTTGAAATTAATGAAAACATGATTGCTGTCCAGTTGGTAAGGTCATCTTTGGAGAGACATATTGTCACTTTTTACTGTTAAACTATAGATAACTGTAATTGACGTTAACTGACTTGAAAAATATATGGTGACTTATATGGTTAAAAAAAAGTAATAAATAAAAGATGTAAAAGACATCATTGTGTTGTCTTAGATGAGATGTTGATATAAACTTTTCAGAAAATTACTACAATTTTGTGCAACATATGGATTATTCTTATTTGTATATGTACCATCCCAACACAACCCGCATTCTCCAAAAGTTACTTTACTAAGAATTCAAGATCCTTTGTCTTTTCATGTTATGATAAAGACACTTTTTTGAACATGCTACTGAGAATAGTTGAGAATAAGTGAGATAAGTTTCTGATTTTAATTTTTTCTCTTTTGTTCCATCAGTTTGAAATTTAATTTTGGACACTTGCCATACCCTTAAAGCAAACAAAATGAAGATATGGTAGTTCATTCGTATTAGAACTTAGGAAGATTTTTGTAATTTCACATCTATTACTTGTTTACTACTGACAGGGCTATGTCATGTCCAGCAGCTTCTTATAACATGTATGTCTCAAAGGGTATTATATATATTTATCACAAAACTGTGTGTTTTATAGGTCTGTAACTTAATTTCTACTCTTGTAATTGCGCTGAATATTTACATAAACAAACTACAAATCACAAGTGGCAAAATTGGCAGGGCAAAATAAGCAGCACTTTTTTTTTTATTGGGTAATGTGAATATGCACTGTAGTTCAGTGACTTGTGTGCCTTTATTGGGAGATCACAAAGATTGCTCCTTGTTTGTGACACTTCTATTTGGCCTTTACCAAAGTCTTTCATTATCTCTCATTCTCTGCTAACAGCAACTCTGGCTGGCAAGAAGTGCTAGTTATTGATATTGTGCATGTAAGAACAGAGAATTGATATTTTCATTAGAGAGATGAACTGGAGGACAGCCAGACTATTTAGGTAAATCACAGATATGATTCAAAAGGCGATCCACGAAGCTACTTCCATTATGCAAATTTGTGTTTGAAAAAAGGGTTTCATAACCTCAGAGCTATTTGCGTAGAAATTGTTCAAACTCTCTGTTAACGATGCAGAGGGATTTAACGTGAATTTCACAGTCAATTTATGACGCCATTGAGGAGTCATACGGCTGCTCCTTGTTTAATAAGTGTTTCAGACTGACTGTTCAACATAGAGTAAGGACAGAGTGTGAAAACCTCATGCAGATATTTCATATCAGCACGAAAGAGTCATAGCGAGCTTTTTTGGGGGGGGGGGTGGCCTAGTGGGCCAGTAGTGCTCCAGTGCAAACACACACTTTGTCACATTTTTTGCATCCAAGCACCAATACCCTCAGACTTCTATAAAGGCAATCCTTATGTGGAATATATAACGTGATTTAACGCACCATTCATTTTTTTGCCCCACAACCTGAGAAATACAAGTAAAGCAATTTAGATTGGTGTGAAATATTCAAAGCCTGTAATGAGAATGATTTGGGGTTAAGAAAGCTGCTTGGTGGCCCTGGAGCCATTGGATTCCCATAAACTCTGTGGAAAAGACTTGATAACCATAGGTCAGTGATTGCTAATAAGAAGTCAATGAGACATGGACTCGGGTTATTTTCCTTTGGATCTGCTCCTCCAAACTTGCCCGGTCCTCTAGGCCACTGACCTTGGAGTATTTAGAAGGTATTGTCTTTGAAATTCCAGGTACTTTTGAGCTTGTAGACTTTCTCATTAGTTCCTTTTGAACACGGCAAACATATGGCGGTCGTATTTAAGAGACTGCCTGCCATGACCTTTTGCAGCATGCTAATTAGGCCCCTGAGCACCGCAGGCCATGGTGAGGAGCACTGAGAAACCCAGCAGTCTCTTTTCCCAGCTCCCTCTCTCTGCCTCTGTACTCCTGTCTCATCATGGCTCTGCCTTATCTGGAAGCAGCCGCTGCCCCTGCCCTTCGACAGTGTGGGTTTCAAAATTAACATTTCGCTTCATGTGCTTCTAATAACCACTAACCTGAACCTGTACAATTCCCCTCCTCCCTTCCCCACCAACTCCCAACCCCTCTTTCTCTCATTCTCTCTCCTCTTGCACTTTACACAGGAGATGAACATGCCCAAAATTACTTTGACCCATCGTCGGCACAGCAGACAGACCCAAGACATTGCAGGATGGCTGGGGTCAGCACTGAAGATGAGCTGGAATTAAGTATGCCATTCTCTGTCATAATAGTTCTCTTCGGTTCATTAAAGTGAGGTGAGAGAGATCACTGGCGGCAGACCGCCATTTGAGATGGCAGGACAGTCTATGTAAATACACCAAGCGATGGCATCACTAGATTGGCTGCTCAACTTGCTGTCGTTTTCAAAGGTCACTTATCATTGGTCAGTTTTCATTTCACTATGATGTTTTTTTCTCCCCCGTTAAGTGACATGTGTAGAGCCATATCAATAGTTTGCAGCCCCCTCCCAAAGTAGGCCTATTAAAAGCAAGCTCTTGGGAACCAAGTAATATGCATGTTATAATGAAACATGGCTATTAATGGAGAAGCCATTTCACCTGTATCTTTTGGATATCATTGCCGTGTAATATCAAAGGATTCGCCAAACGAAATCTCATCACATGATGACAGGCCGGCTAACAGGCATGTTAATACTCCTATTTCATTACTCCTCTGCATACACTTGATTTTCACCCCTCTCCAGCTACGCCTAATATGTCTGGTTTGCATGTTAAGATGTGGTTTAGATTGACTTGTGTGATAAGTAGGAAGTAATTTTGAAGAACACAAATGCATGTGAATTTCCAGCACCCATGAAGATGTACTTTTTTTTTTTTTTTATAATTGTTTTAACCCTGTAGCAACATCAAATGCAGATGAAAACAGACTGTATCAAAGGATGACTGCATTGCTGGATGAGGACAATAGCTTCATAGACATACCTGGTATGTATTCTCATGTTACTGTATTACTTTTTTTTGGTAATTCAGAAGCTGTTGGTTTGTTGGCCCTAATCAAAAATAGCAAACATAGAAATTTTACAACTTTAATTAAGTACATTTACTTTACTTTTACATCAAATTACTTCAATTTGGAATTATTATAAAACAAATTTTGGGACATATAATGTCCTGACTTTATTTTTCCTTCATGTGTATAAATAAATAAATGTATCTGTAACATTTTTTCCAAATCTGGTCACCAAAATAACAGCTAACACTAGAGCTTAAGAACTTTAACTGTTAAGCTCTAGTGTTAGCTGTTATTTTGGTGACCAGATTTGTATTCATACTTTAGAAAAACTTTTGTCTTTTACTTTGCATAGTGATGTACTGATAAGAACTTAATATTTTAGCATCATGAGATCAAATTATCAAAGTTGCAAATATGAAACAGTTACCACAGTCTTCAGACTGTGAAATAATAAACAACCCAGACAAAAATAAGACGCTACATTTTCCACTAGCACTGAAAGCAGCACTGCCATAGAACAAAGAGTAAGACTAGAAACTAAACCCTCACAGTAGTCACTGCTTTCCAAGCACAGCCATTGTCCCACAGTAGGCGTGCCTTTTCTCATTAGCTCAGTTTCATTTAATATGTAGCCAACCAGGCAACATTGAGGTGGTTTAAGCTTAGCATTGTTCTGGGTGAAGACAGTCGCACCCGATCCCCTTGACATGACGCACATTTCCCTTGTAATTCCAGTGCACAAGTGATGGGTTTAGGCCCGCTTCAACAAGGTGGAATTTAAGCGACTGGTATTATTTGCCATTGTCTTGGATTTAGCTGTACCACCAAGATTAGCAGCCTCATCCATTGTCTTGGAATGTTCATGAAATCCCACAGAAAAAGTAAAGAGGATCTTGGATTAACAGTTCCTTCATGCAATAGGCTGAGAGACAGGGACGGAAAGAAGAGAGAGAGGGAGCTCTTACTTCTCTACTGTTGGAATCCAACTGTGGTGACTGCCAGTTAGCGCTTCACCAAGCTACAACAGAATCAAGACAATCACCTTATACTGTTGTATGGATGCCTCCCACTGGTGTAGGCTGCAAGTCTTCTTTGCAGCTGTAGAACCAGCTCAGTGTATGTCAGTATTGATCCTGACATTTTGTGACTGCTTCTCAGGCTTTTGTCTTTGCTTTTACAGTCTGCCACAAAGCGTCATACACCACCTTATATTTCACAAGAAAAGACCATGAAGAGGACAAAGTATTAATGAAATGGACAGTGGCCAGTGCTGTAGACATTTTTTCAGGAAGAAAATCCTCGAGAAATCCCTTGTCTGTCTGTCTAAGATCTTCAGTTCCTCCCTTTAATCTCGATAAATTCTGTTCCTTTGGCTTGGAGATGAAAGCCTACAGAACTGGCATTCTATTCATTCTAGTTCTCTGTAAGGCGTTAGGCGCTGATATTATCTTCTATGTGAAAAGCATTAGGCAGTGATAACAGCTTTGGCTGTTACACACGTTGGACTGCACACGATGAATACACAGATGCTCAAAAAATACCTAAAGGCTTTCTACCAATGAGACAGTACAGCAAAACCGTTAAGACACACAGCAAGCATGTTAACTTCAGTAGATGATGCGTCTCTGTTTTCAGTAATGAATTCTAGGTTACTAACTAGAAACTAGTTCACATACCTTGCAGAGGAAAACTTTCTTACACTGTATGGGCTTGGTTTTCCCAAACTCTTGAGTGAGGTTGATGGGTAAACACAGACCTTTCTTTTAAAAAATATAGTATATATTTACCATATATATAGAATATATTTTGGCAATTTTTACATAAAATTAGCTTAAGGTCACAATCACTTAAAAACACTTAAAATGGAGCATGTCTTTTTCTGTATCCAACCGTCCCTATATAACTAAACTGTAACAGCAAATACATTTTGTCAGAGACTGAAATTGGACTATGTTTTCTATGAGGGTGAGGAATATGTGGTTAGTTGCAAATATGCTGATACTGAACATTTTGCCAAAGGCAAAGGCATTCAAAGCTCTTGTTTAAGCTTAGGGAAAGATTGTGGTCTGGTCTACCTATCTAACCCTAACCCAAAACACCAACCTATGTTCTTGGTTGTGCAGTGGTTAGTACTGTTGCCTCACAGAAAGAGGGTTCCAGGTTCAAACCCCAGTCTCTTCTGTGCAGAGTTTGCATGTTCTCCCTGTGCTTGTGTGGGTTTTCTCCGGGTACTCCGGCTTCCTCCCACAATCCCAAAAAACATGCCCATTTAGGTTAACTGACTACTCTAAATTGCCTGTTGGTGTGTGTGTGTGTGGTTGTCTGTCTTCGTGTGTCAGTCCTGCGATTGACTGGCGACCAGTCCGCGGTGTACCCTGCCTCTCGTCCATAGTCAGCTGGGATAGGCTCCAGCTCCCCGCAACCCTGCTGGATTAAGTGGTATAGAAAATGGATGGATGATGATGATGAAATGGTACCTTTCATGGAACTCACAGTCACCTGCCACATGTAATCTTCGCTTAGTACTTTCTTTTTATTTAGTATTTTTTGCTCCGTGTGTTATGATGTCAGTCCAAGTTTTCTGTTTGCACCAACGTGCATATAAATTCCTTGTATGTGAAACATACCTGGTAATAAAGTGCTTCTGATTCTGATCACGTAAGATCAGTAAATCAGTAAGATCAATGAGTTAAAATTGGTTTTGAAATTTAAAGTAAAATGCATTTGATTCAGTTAAAAATGAATTATGGAGTTCTGTTTGAATTTGAATATGCTGAAGACAGAATTTGAGGAATAACAACTTGTGTGTGAATATGATACCATGGTTTGTAAATGTTCACATTGTATGTTTGGGTGAATTACTGTTTCAGAGTACATTGTCCAAGTCCATTTCTGTCTCTATATACATAAACAAATCTGTGAGTGTATGTCTTTTTCTGGATGTGGTAAGCATACATCTACATGTGTATGCATGTTTGGACGTGTATGTGTGCTGATTCATGTCTGTGTGTGTGTGTGTGTTTCTGTGCATGACCACTGATGCGTATCTCTCCAGGTACGCTGCAAGCCTCCAGGGATGAGGAGGTGTTGGAGGTGAAGACTGGTGATCCGGTGCTTCAGCGGCGACTGCTGCTCCACGGTGGTGGTCATGCCTCGGGCTCCAGGCACTCCCAGGCTCATACCATTGCCAAAACCCAGGATGAGGCTAGTGCTGGGCTGGGAGGAGAAGCTGGACTTGAAGCAGGGAGGGTGGTAATGGGCAGAGAGAGCACTGTAAAAAGTAATGCTATCCTTTTATGTGATTTTGTGTCTGTACGTTAATATAGCATTGCATTATAAAGTATATTATGATAGCGTAAAATGAATTTTCATTGCTCATGCATAAGAACGTTAGATACATTTTTGTTAAATGTATATAATGTACACATACTCTTTCTGGGCAGTGTGTTATTTGCACAGATTGTATTGGTGAAGTGACAAAAAAAGCATAATCGTGCAGTTATTTTTGATAAACAAATGAAAAAAATGAATGCAGCTGTAATACTTTTTGCAGTGAAGATAGCTGAAGAGGTGATCCCCCATTACACCCAGCAGCTGAGGGAGCGTGTGCAGCCTGACATGATAACGCTTGGCAGCCTTTCACTGCAGCAGGTCAGGCTACAAAGAGGAATATCTGTGTCATCATCCCATACTCACCAGCACATCAGCCATGTCCATTATGCTGTGTATCAGTGGCTTTGGCTAATGGACATAGAGTACTGCATGTGTGCGTGTACATTTATCTGTTTTTGTCTGCGTAGACTGTGTATGTGTGTTATCTACTTGGCTTACTAATTTTCTTTCTTTCCATATTTGCTTTTTTGCTCTACTTTTTGGTCCTAACCTTTTTTTTCTCCTCCATTACCTGTATAAAAGTTCTGCATTTCATTTTCAGTACACATTGTCTGAATGCTGAATGCACTCGTGTTTTTTGTAGAACATGCATTCAAGGTATTTCAGAGGTTATATAACTCATTCATCCTCGGCTCAAAATCAGCACATGGATTTCAGCTCCATAATCTATTCTACATATGATATCCTCACATAATTAATTTAATTGTGGAGACAGTTTTCTTCTGTCTTTGAACTTTGTTTTGCATTATTATGCATATTTGTTTCTGACAGAAGCTGAATTTTCTTGGTTCTTTACTTGTCTTATGGTCTTTTCAGGAAAAATAGAGCGTGACTACTTTTTTTTCTATCCAACTGGGGAGTAGGGATTTTGTGATCTAGCATTGAGATATGAAGCTTCTTTCAAAACAAGTGTTTGTATTCTATCAGTCGGAAAAAGAAATGGGAGTGGATACAAGAACATGGGGTATATCATTGTGTTGGCAAATCTAGATCGCAAAGAAACCCAAACATTAACGCATATGTAAACAGAGCACAGAAGTTCTATCCACTGTATATTTAGATCTAATCTCACTTGAAAGGAGAGTAGGAGTATCAAATTATATGAATAGAAAGTAAATGTAATGGGGGAAAAAATGGTTCAATGTTCAACAATGTCTCACTGTCAACTGGAAGCCACAGCAACAGTTGACTCATCCTCCCTTACTGGATAATCAGTGGCATCTACTGTGTACTGTATCAGTATTGGGATCAGTGTTATCTTATTCTTCCACAATACGTGTGCTCTCTCCTACTGTTTCCACACCCACCTCCCATTGAAAACACATTATCCACCAGAGATTCCACATCTATTTTAAAAATAATAGTGTTTTTCTTCTTTCTCTATTCTGCTGTACAAAGCCTCTACAGAGCGAGACGCTGTCACTTAGCAGTGTTGGTGTGTCTGAATGGGGAGAGTGAATGTGCTGACTGAATGTAAAACTGGCAGAAATACTCATCAAACGCTACATGTCTTTAGGGTCTGGCTCAGTATAGATTGCCTGCAGATTGCAGTTGCTCCTTGCGCTCAATTCTGCCATTATGGTGCACTGCACTGTTTCATAAAACTGCATCCTAAGAAAGTCTGCATATGTATTCACATGTATTTTCAGCAAGTGGCTCAGAAGGGATCTCTGAAGAGGCCAGAGTGGGCAAAGGGAAAGAAGAAACTAATGGCCTTCTTTACTGGGAATGTTAAGGTAAAGATCCATATATTCTTTATGTACTGTATGAAGGATGTGTTCCTTTTTTAGTTATAGCTAAAACTGCCCTCGGGAATTAATTTTGGGACTAAATGCTTTTTTATAAATTGTATCTGTTAACATATCCACTTTAATATTTCAAAGGAGCAGCATTCACAAAGAGACTCTGACAAAGCACAAGGAGAAGCACCACTACCCAGACTGCTTCAGTGGTAAGTCCAGCCCATTTCATATTTCTTTCCATATGTACACTTGATGTCACATGACTGTAATCATTACTTGTGTGAAAACCATTTGTATTCCCACTGACATTTGAGAAGGAATGTAATTCATATATCCTCTGCATGGTTTCTCCTGTCGGCAGGAATTGCATTGTGGGTAGTTGGCTTGAGGGCACAGAAATCTGTCCATGTCATTGGAGGCTTGGAGGCGCATCAATTCTTGGTCATCCACTTTAGAGATCACACATCACATCTCATAGCGAGACCCCCACGGGCAATTTGCTTAGCATGTTTAAGTTTTTAGTAATTATGGACTACCATGCTGGCTGACATGATAAAATCAAGAAACTACTGTACACATCAGTATCTTCTCTTGTGTTTGGTTGTTTAATGGGTGGGTGGTAGTCAGACACCAGCCCTGTCAGATGAATGTGGTTCGGAGTTTGGCAAGATGACCTCCTCTCGACAGCCTTGAACCCTGTAAATTCCTTCAGATATCAATGGTGGGTGGCTATTAGACATGGGAGACTTTCTATGCATCACCTAGGGCTACATCTGCCTGAAATTGAATGAGAAATGATTTCACTTTTTCTCTCCCCAAGCCTATGAAAGGAAAAAAAATAAAGACGAGAGACGTGGAGCTGACTTGTGGTTTTTGTAACAAATGTGTAATTCATTTGTTTCCACTGTTTCTGATTTAATGGAGGTCGAGTAATTGCATTAGGAAGCACACTGTGCCTTGTTGTGAACTGATGAAAGCACATGTAATACTTTTGATAGGCGAACAGAGAGGAGGGAGAAAAAGGAAAGAAAGACCTAGTGCCTGCCTTTGATGCCGAGCATGTATTTGCTGAATTATCCTTCCTTTTACAAGCATCTTATCCCCAGTCACAGGCAGGCCAGGGCCCCTGTGATATTGCTTTATTTTGAGGAATTAAGAGAGGTGGCGAGGAGACAGAGCAAATCAACTGCTTATTACATTGCCACTGATAAGATTGAAAGGCCGAGGGGGAGGGGTGGTGGAGTGGTTGGAGGGGGGGGTGGGGGTTGGGTGTGGGGTGGGGTTGTTGTGGTGTTATTAGATTGAGATGATACAGAGTGGAACAAGTGGAACAACAAGGGAGTCCAAAATGCAGGTGGCTGTTAATAGGGTTAGCATCCGGTGTTTGTGTGTGGTGTACATGTGAGTGTTTACTGTGCACATAGCAGCAGAACCATTGAAAGCCCATCACTCAGAGCACTGGGGGAAGACCATGAGGAAGCGATAGCCAAAAATGACCAGATGACAGAGCTCCCAGAATCCTCCTCTTCAGCAACACGGCCCATGTGGCAGGTAAGGTCTGTACGCTGGTGTGACCATGGACTGAGAAACACACATTCCTAGCACAAATAGAAAGTGACATATCCCTTAATCTCTAAGAGTTGATTCACAGGAGAACATATTGGCAGGGTTGCTTGTTCAAAAACAGCAAAAACATAAAATTATTAATCAAATTATATGAAATGTTATGAAATATTATAGTATAGGCTAAAGTGTGATTTGGCAGGTGGGGAAACCATAAGTTCCGGTGTGGTAGTGCAGTGGGGGAAAATGACTCACCTCAAAATAACTCCCATACATACCATACTGTACTGGTAGCTAGCAAGACAGTTAGCCATACTGTACTGGTAGTTAGCCATACTGTACTGGTAGCTAGCAAGACAGTTAGCCAAGTTGCATATAAAACAGATTGTGTGTATGGTAATATTTGTTGAGCTCTGTTTGAAATGTTCCATTTGAAATTACGTACCATCTCAAAAGAAACCCTGTTTACCCCTTCTGTAACTAGCTCGATGGTGATGAGAAGTACAGCAACTGCAAGTTTATTGGCATCTGCACACATGAATTATTGTTTAGATAGGTGGCCAAAGCGCTGCAATATGTCAATTCCTGTGCGAGCAGAAGCCTGGCTGTTCTTTATAATAATAACCTCATGAATTTATAACATAAAGCTTATTATGTGTTTTGTTCAGACAATCTGACAAAGAACAAGTTAAGGGAACTGGTATATGCGTACAAAGTTGATTACTGAATGAGATGCAGGTGGGGAAAGCTCAAGGGACTTTAGGGCTGATCATCAGTGGAAACAGGCGTAAGGATGGGCAAGGCAAACAAGTGAATGGGAAATGAGGGGAGAAGCATGGCTTGGTAGGAATGACAAGGAGACAGACATTTTTTTGGATGACTTGCTTGTATGTTTGCTGACATTCCACCACCAAGTTAAGAGCCATTCAACAGCAAAAGGTCGCTCAGCTGGCAGTATTTGAATTTGTTGTGGAGTATCTCCCTGGCCACTGTAATTCTGCCACTGATGCTTACTCTTGGTGACCAGCAGCTGACGAACTAGAACCTGATGGTGAGGATGCAGAGTATGATGGATGTGTAGCCATGTGTAACACACTCAGGATAGGCACATCTCTAGGTTTGGACTTAATAGCAGCAGGGGTTGAGTTGTAAGATGAAGCAACTGTGTGCATCAGAGGCAAATACGACAGTGATCAGTGAAGCAGCTCAGGATAACACTTAGGATAACACTCCCACATTGCCTGGATGTTCTAAAACAGAACCTGAGACATGATCAGATGGGGAATCAGGGCATAGTGCTGATATGTGTTGAAACTGTGTGAGTGTATGCATGAGGATGTAGAGCAGTGAGTGAAGAGATGTCGGAGGTGTGCGACGACCGAAGATCCATTAGATCCAAGTCCAGTCAAGCTTTTTCCATGCGAGATCAGATCGTACTGCTAAAGGCATCCTAAAGGAGTGGTTTATGAAAAATGGGTGAAAACACCTACACACTTACCATGGTAGAACTCTTGAATGTGCAATAATTGCCAAACTATGCAAATTGTAGGGGGATAGACCCTTCGGCTTGCTGTTTGGAGTTTATCCACGCCTTCCAAATGATGCACTGCTAGGCCAAGAGCAAGTGATTGATGACAAGTATGACTGGTTAGCTGTATACCAGGAGCATCTCCAAAACTCACACGCAAGAGCAAGGGAGTGTGCTTAGGCAAAGGCTGGAGAAGCAGCCCCGTAAAAGACAGGGTATACTGTCTGTCTCTTGATGCCGAACAATTGGTATGTCATTGCTATTGACCACAAAGAGGGATTAAAATCCAGGATTCCTGGGCAGCTACTGTGTACAAAGTTGCTGATGTGCAAGGGACCATGGATGCAGTGGAGCAACTGGAGCGAGAGCTCGTGAAGAGGTTGCAGAGTGTGTAGAGCCTGTACCAATGGCAAGGCAATGTTAACAAGCAGTCTCTCCTGTGGATGAACCTACCTTGAGTGGGAGGCCAGATACTGAGTTCATGGATCCAGAATTTGTGTTGGAAGGATCTTGGGTATTCAGCAGGTGAAGTGGCTTGTAAGGAAGAGGCAATTCAGGAACCTAAGAATTTGGATCTGAGGACTGCAGAGTCACAAAGAAACCTGGATGCGCATGGTGAAGTGGGAGGATGTACTTGGGTGGCAGAGAAGTGACATACCTGAGGATGACCTGGGAGCAGAACCACAGCCCTGCATCCATGCCATGTCACGTGCATGCTTACCTGCTGAGGAATCGGAGGTGAGAACTGCATATGCTCCAATAAAGAGACAGGAAAGAAGTCAGGCACAAGGGAGCAGCAGTACGAGGGACTAATGAACTAACAAACAATGAACTAATTCTTGCCAGTTCTTGTAGATTGGTGAAGCATGTTAGGTGCATGGTATCTCCTCTTCTATTTTCTTTACTTAGAAACAGTGATCTTTGTCTCTGGATGTTTAATGTCATAAGTTCATAGGGTTGACTTATCTGCCGGAGATATTGAGCTAGAATATGTCTACTGTAATAATTTGTGTACTGTAAAACTTTGGGTGACCTACCTGCACCATTGGTTAGTTTGGAGTTAAAAGTCAAGATTAATCTTTTCTTCAGGAAAGTGTTTCAGGAACGGTTGTTTGTAGGAGACAAATCTGCTCCCTTATTGGTACATAAAAGTGGAAGATAACTATTCTGTTTTAAATCACTGTTATTATCTTGAACTGTCAAAATAAGACCCACAAAAAATTTTGGCTCTGTGTCTGGTCTCATCATTTGTGACCATGCAACATATGCGTCAAAAAATGTTTTCCTGCTTTGTGTGGATCGTGTCTGTGGTTTTATGAATCTAAGTAGGAGGAAAAAGGAGTCTTTGGAGGTGAAAAAAGGGCAACAGAGAGAGAGGAGGGAAAAGAAAACAAGTGGGAAAGAAGGAAGCAGCAGCTTTAGCGGTAGCATCTCCAGCTGTGGGAGGAGTGTGCTGTTGTGTTACATCTGGGGATGAGGCTGCCATGCCACCATGCTGGCTTAAAGATGTAATGAATCTTCAGTCGGGGGCTTTCCTTCCAGGGTGACAACTGGCTTTGAGGAAGGTTGTAAATGCAGGGGAGATTGTGGTATAATTCCTCAGACTGGCATTTGTGCCCCCCAGTCACCATTCGATTATCTCCCAAATTGCTGTGTTTCACTGAGATAAAGATTTTTTATGGCTTGCTGACTTGAAACAACCGGCGCAGGCAGAATAAGGGGCAAAAGAGGGAGAGGGAAAGAGAGAAAGAGAGAGAGAGAAACCAATGGCCAAACCTGCCACGCATAGTAATTTCCTTTGGTAAATGACAAAATCTTTGTTTATATGACATTTCCCTAAAATTACTGCAGCGAGATGAATCTGAAATATAAAATGTCACATTTGGCATGCAAAACTATGAAAATATATTTCTGTGCAAAATTCATGGAGGCATTTAATTTAGAATGTGTTTAATAACTAAGGCAGCCTGCATCAGTAATCCTGCCTGGAGGTCCCAAAAAGATTGTCATATTTATTCTCTCCTTTCTTCACCCCCCTCCTTCATTCCGAAGCCAAAAAATTTTAAGGGTAAATGTTCATTGTTAATTAAGATTTACTAATTAAAATGAAAATAATTAACAAGAAAGCTTAATCTCTGAATATTAGCCCATACTTAGAAAGAAAGGAAGTTTTTGTATGTGGCATTTCCTGTCTCTATTAAGAGTACATTTTGTGTGATCAGTCAATGTGTGGAAAGCCCTGAAAAGATATTTCAGCGAAAGGACGGCCGCTTGCCAGCAAAAACCACGGCGGATCCCTCGCTCAAGCCTTTGATCTCATCTGTAGGAGTACTGTAATGTTATGGCACTTTAGGCACAACTCAGGCTTGGGGCTAACAAACCACCTCTGATATGGAAAATTGGCTCACTTCACCTTTTACCTTCGCCTTGCTGTCTTGACTGTCTCTTACGATGCCTATGCAAGCATGTGAGCTCGATAATAACAATACCTCTTGAAGACATACAAAGTGCAAATTGGACACCGGTGTGATGTTATTATTTTTTATTTCTTTGCCTCTTTCTTATCCTTCCTCCTCCTCCTTTTCCTCTTTTTTTTCACAGTCTGTATGCACAGATCTCTTTCCAGTGAAGGCGTTTGAAGGCCTGCATCACCTTCTCCTTAATGTGAGATGTTTGGCGTAGACTGTTTTGCCACCAGTTATTCTAATTTCATTTTTGCCTAAAATTTTTTAAAGTTGTTTTGGCATGCAGAAAAGCTCACAGTGAGGAGATTGAAGGCATTACTGCAGGGCTCAGCACACACCATTCCCCTCCCAGACTGGTAGAGCAATGGGCAGTGCCAGCTGCTGCTAGGTTAATGTGTGTGTTACGTCTCTGTAACAGGGGTAGGAACACTTGTTTGATGGCAATACTGTGCAAACATATACTGTAAAACAAATACTGGACACAGTGCATGAGTGCGCGTGTGTGTCTGTGTGTGTGAGAGAGAGAGATCATGAAACCTCTGAGTGCTACTATGTCATCGATTGGAATTGAGGGCTTTAATTGCCAGACACTCAAAATTTGCCCTAGGGAGTTGGACAACACAGTGCAAATTTGACTACATCAAATAAATGGGCATTAATAGATGCAACTTGGATATTCAGAGAAAAGTAAATTCCTGCACTTAAGCAAAGAGGGGACAGGATAAGATGGAATGGAATGTGTTAAGATGGGATAGGATAGGATTGGACTGGATGGGATGGAGAAGGATGGAATAAGATAGAAAAGGATGTTATGGGATAATATAGGATATGTTGGTTTTTAAAAAGGAAAGATGGCAGAGGGTTGGATAGGTTAGGAAATGATGGGATAGGATGGAATAAGACAGCATTGCATGTGTTAGGATAGGATAGGATGGGAGGGGATACTCCGAGAAGAAGAGAAGACGAATCCTTTTTATTATCCAAGTATGTTTATTTACACATACAGGAAATGTAATTCTCTGCATTTTACCCACACCAAGTGAATGAAACACACACAAAGTGTGCACATGCACTAGAGATGCTGGGGCAGAGGGCTGCCTACTAGGGCGCCTGGAGAGCTGGGGTGGATCGGCCTTGCTCAAGGGCACCACGTCTTGGTCTCCTTCACCACCACCCATATTCATTGTGCTTGATCGAGAGATTGAGAGATCAGGCCAGTCCAAAGTCCAAAGCTACACTCTTTACTTTCTATGCCACAGCCTGCCTGAGGAACTTTAATGCACTTACTTCATTTTACAGCAGTCTGTTAATTAGAAATCTATGCTGTTGACCACAAATGAAAATTTTGACTTGATATGGCAGTAGGATTATGGAGGAGGTGTCACAAAAGAATCAAGAGTAATCTTCAGGGGATAATCAATATCCATGTCAGATACGCTTGCCCATACTTTTGCCCACACTTTTGTCCATCCAGCTATTTTGTCTTCACTTAAGTGTGACAAAGTGGGACAGGCAGATTAACAAACTGACAAAAACTCAAACAGACCAAAGTTTCTATTGAAGTTACATATAAAGGTTGACAAGGACCAAGAGGCTCTGCTTAAGCCTAACTGGCTTTTCATTCAACACTCCCATAGGGGACAAAAAACTGAATATATAAGGTGAATATGTATGAATATGTAAAAACATAAAACTGTTTTTTTTTTAAACAAAAACTAAACTACCTAGCCAGCTTTCCCTAGTACTCATTCTAAGCCCTAAATAAGAGACACATGTCACCAAAACAAACAAGCAAATAAACAAGTGGGCCAACCAACCATGTCAACCATTTATATACAACTATAATGCAAGAGCAAATACATTTTATAGGGAATATGATTTTTAGATTAGACTACAGTGACTTCAGATGTGAGTTTATTTACACTTCAATCTTTTCCTAATCTTAACCAAAGTGCTTTTATTGCCTAAACCTAACCACAGACAGGACTGTGGATATGAAACTCAATCTTTAGTGTTACAGACATTTGCTTTGTACACATGCTATTCACCCCAACCATGTCATGATGACTCTGTTGTATTTGATAAATGTAGTGCTTTGTCCAATTTACAAATTGTATTTGCTGTTCAAATTTATTTGTTTATAGATGTAATTTCTAGTAAACATGGTTGAACCAGATGGTTAGTAGGTTGTGTCTGACACTCAACTCCTAAACTCCTCAGCAAACACACATGGAGTTAAACAAGATACCTCTCCAAAAAAGTGGGACATTATATCATCAGATACATATTTTTCTCTGTACAAATTCATTATTTAGAGATAGTGAGTTCAATGTGAAGATCCAATTTCACCGTATGTCTAATGCAAACTGAGTAATAGAGAAAATGTGGTGCAGAGCCCTGGAGAAGCCATAAAGAGAGAATGTATACCATGCAAACTCGTTGAACATGGGAATGAATTATCTCTTGTGTGCACACAGTAGCATTTTGAGTCTCTCAATGTAATAAAACATGGCTTCAATATATACACTTTTTTTTCTCTCTATGGCCAGTCTGGGACTCAACAAACTCCAGACGTGCACCCGAATTTTTTTATTCACTTTGTCATTGCATGGCCTGTATAACCATGATGGAAAAGTGGGTGGATAAGTAATCAGTAAACTGGCGGTGGAAGTCATGGTGCAGGGGGGGATGTAAATTAGATAGCATAACTGTTGTCAATAAAGTAGCCCAACACTGTCAAAAAATTGTCTTAGAGGCAGGTGAACTATTTACTTTTACAGGCGTGTGATGTGTTAGCTGATGTTTTGTGTTAAATTGCAACAACCAGTTAGCAGACAAACGAGCATTAGCTCAACCTGTTCTTCACTGTCAACGTTTACCTGCAAACAAGTACTGATGCTATGGTGTTACTTTAATAATCAGGGTTGAACAAAGAATTAATACAATTTTGCAGTCATATCTTATGTTCTGTACTCTGTGTTATAGGTGAACCAGAGCACAGCTCCTCAGCCTGTGGAGGTCTGTGTGTGCTGCCTTAGAGCCACCAGAGACAAACTACCAAGGGGCCTCTACACTGTCAGTGTGGCCCTTTACAGCCGTCTAGGGGGTTCAGCTATAGCCTGGTGCAGTAAAAAGGACCTGCAACAATGGAGTGTGTCCATTGAGCCAGTCGAGCATCTGGGCCGCTTCCATGACACTGACTTGCACGTTAACCAGAACTTATTCATGGTGAGGAATTTTTGATGAGATGTACCAAAAAAATGACATACTAAAACATGAATGGTGATTCTGCAGCTGCAGTTTTAAGTATTTTAAACTAAAATACAGTCCACCAGACATTACAAATACCTTGTTATTTAACTGAATTTTGATGAATTGCTCAGAATTTTAAGATAAATGAATGAGGCATAACTTCAGTGTAACAAAGCAGAGATGAGATAATTCTATAAAAGAAAGTCTGCATTGACATTCACAATTAATGTTGCAGAATATGATATGAATATTAATATGTTTATATTCAGCATTCAAGAACAGAATCAGGTTGTGATTTGTGACTGTGCAATTTTATTAAATTAAATGATTTTTCTTTTTCAGCAAATAATAAATATTCAGAATAAATACAAACATGTAATCTAAAAGCAATTTTGACATTGAAGGACCGTGAAAGCACTCTCTTCCAACGACAAAGCCTTTGGTGGAAATTTTTTGTAAAATGCGATCTTAAAAATAAACAGTCCCCCTCAGATAAAAGCAAACAATTACATATGCTGTGCTAATATGACAGAACTACTCTTAAGTTGTTATTTTTTGCCACCTTTTTCCAAATCTTTCTTCCTCTCCTTCTGTTTCCCATGGTTTCATCAGTTACAGTGAAGATGGAGCCGATTCTAGATTGAAAGGGTTATGAGAAGTTATATTGCTGTAAAAGATAGCATATGAAAATATGCCACACACAGCCTCTAGGTTTTTTCTCCGGGAATCTGCGTATGAATAAAACAACAACTTTTCAAACATGACATTTAATCCATGCATGTAAATCAAACCCAAGATCAATTATTCATTTATATAAGGAAGTAATGTTTTATTGGAATGAAAATGAAGTACAATGCAGTGAAATTTACTGTCTTTTCTGCATGTCTTTGAGCATCTGTAACTTAGCTGATCTGGATAAGGGTGGGGATAGGGGTTAGGGGAGGCAAGAGGAAAAATAGATAAGTTATACAAAACTTACTCTATATAAATATATATATATATTTCAAAAAGGTAAAGTATAAAATTAACCTCTATTTCCAAGGCATAATAATAAATAAAAGACTAAACGTGCTTTGGTCCTTTTGATCAGTCACACAGCCAACACAGTAGATTGCATTAGATGAAATCTATGCATATTTCACAACCACTTTCCTAAACCTCTTCATATAAGGGAAAACATCCTCTATAGAAGCTGCAGTAATCTCACAAACCAAATACAAATTTTGGACATGGTTGATATTGACCAGTGGATTAGAAATCTTTGTTTATGTGTATTCATTGATGTGTGCAGTACAGTACAAAGATCCACAAAAGAAACCTTAAAACAGAAGCCACTTAATCCAGTGTCCCTCTTGATCCCATAGAGTTTTGCACAGGCTCAGAGAGAGAGCTTCGTCAGTGTTCTGATGGCAACTCTAAAGGCCTTAGCTGGAGCATTTTAGCACATGTGGACACTGTCAATGTGCTGGTGGGCGTATTCACTGAGCGAGAGCACTCAGATAATATTGTCTATAGCTCCCATCAAGCATAAAGGACGGGGTTAAAGCTGGCATAAACTGAATGCAGACCTGGGATCCGATTCAGGGGTAAAAAAAAAAAAGATTTAAGTATGGTATGGTAAATGCCTCATGCCACTCTTCCTTTCCTCCACAAACCCTCAGCTGCACTTTGTAGACAAACCTGTTGTTGTTGTCCTCATTGATAGTGGTGGAAACGCTGATCAGATTTGTCTGAGACTATCAGGATTGGCTTGGATGCTTTCTTTCTCTCCTCTTGCCCACACTATAGCATGCGATTTCGGCAGCGCTCACAGTGCCTTCGAAGAGGAAATGAGGAATTATTGATGGTAGGAGGAAGCCAGGAGCTTATTTTCCTTTCCTCCCTCTCTCTCGCCCGCTTTTTTCATTCACCCGATGCTTTGTGTGTCTGGGTTTGGATTTAGGCAGAAACAGTACAGTTCAGTTGGAGATGTCGTGGATATGCTGGCCAAGAGTTGAGCCAATAGTCTTTGCACAGTTTTTACACCAAATGTGAAGATGTATAAGATGCCAAATTTTAATATTACAGGGGGAAGAAGAAGGAGGAAGGGAAGGGGGGAAAATAAAGATAGGTTCTAGAAAGTATGTTTTGGGATCCAAAGCATTTAGCCATCTTTTGTTTGTCTTTTTTTTTCCTCACTATTCTGGGGACACTCTTGAAAAGGAATAGAGAGAAAACATCAGTCTACTTTGAATTCTACTGGATATTTCTCATGATTTCACATGCTTCTCCAGCAGCCCATCCCGTCTCACAAACCTCACTTTCCACATACACATATATGCAAAACACATACATGTAGGTACTTCATACATATGCACTTGTACACGCACACAAATGACTATTTATCCAGGTCATATTTCTTACAGTAAATGAATATTATGAAATATCCTCAATATCCATAATCTGTGATATTATGCCATAAATTTGTGTCCCGAGTCATACGCTACTACCCATCATTTCACAGGTGCATACCAAAAGCAGATTAGCATGGGGGTGGGATACATATGATTTATGTGTTAAAACAAGTCCTCTGCTTTTTCCATTACATCTAATAAAAGGATAAAATATTTCCACCCAGTGATGGATGGAGTGGCACACACCTCACTGTCAGTTCATTTTTAAGCAAATCCGCCACTCTCTGGGTAAATAAGAATGTTTGCCGTCGACTGCTAACCACTAACACTTTTTGCCTCATGCAAGATACCTTTAATATCATCAGTTTGATTGATTGCAGCCTCGCTGCATCGCAAATTCAGTAACTGTAAGTCCATAGACTACAACGGCAATCTGAAGTTCTCCTCCACCCAGTGTTTGTTGCTGACAGTCTTTATCACTCCAACATCTCCTTTTAGGCAATTTGTTGAGTTGGACGGGTAAGAATGGCAGTTAAAAAAGCTATAAAAAGAACATGGAAATAAGGTTTCAAGTCTAGGATGTAGATTAAGTGGCTCCCTAAGGGCTCCTGTCCTGTTAGTTACCCTCTGTGTTTCTGTTTGTCATTGGCTTTGTGGTTGAGAGCAAGTCTGTGCGCGCTTACTCATCGTGTGCCTGCAGGCATGTGTTCACCTGAGTGGAACTGTGAGTGACTTTGTGCCTTTCTATGTTTCTGCAGATCTTACCTGCAGCCTGTGAGGTTGTCCCCTCCATGGTCCTGATATTTCAACTCATCGCACTACGAGGAGACAGCAGCCACATCAGCTCTGTACTGGCTTGGGGGGCATTTCCTGTTTGTGGCCCAGGCCTCGGCCTGGTCCAAGGCAGGTGGGTCAATTGTAGATCAAAGTCAACTGTTGCACCTCAAGGACTTTGTATTTTGAATAGTATATATGAGTATTTCAGGTCACTTAACCACTAAGATTATTGTCAAAATACAGCACATAAAATTACATGAAATTATAATTAATTATCAGGTTAACTAGTTTAAGTTTAAAAAGAAGCAGCCAAACTTGTTGAACTGAATGTACATGAGAGCTGCGCTCACCGTGAATCTCGTCGTACAGTGACTACTACTGGTTTTGTGTCATCAAACCAGGTTCAAAATCCCTCTCCTCAGAGGGGAGCCCAACACACAGCTGGACCAGTTTAAAAAAATCGAATGCCTCATCTCGTCTGATCTAGACCACTGGCTGTGCAACATGTACTTTCAGGTGTGTGTGATATTTTACCAAATGTGTGTGTGTGTCTGTGTGTGTGTGTGTGTGTGTGTGTGTGTGTGTGTGTGTGTGTGTGTGTGTGTGTGTGTCTTTTCCCTCATTCTGACCCTCCCCTATTATTTGGGAGATAGAATGGTGGATCAGGGTAGAAGGGGTTGGATTTTCTATGATACAAAGTGAGCAAACAAGAACCACATCTTTACCCAGCAATTCTGGATGCATTTGACCTGATGCATTAGATTAGTAAACATATTAACTGCATTAAAAGCCAGAACAAAAGTCTCTGTCTTGGATTTGTCTCTTTATTTGTCCCTTTGCCTGTGACATGTTGTTTTTATTACTCCATTATCATTACAGTTGTCTACAGTTGCTTTGATTTCTGAGGGATGTAAACAGTCATATTTTAATATTTAACATCTTTTGCCAAATAGCATGTGCAATATTCATACTAGTCACATTTATGGTCTTAATTGAATTATTTTATACCATTATGCTACACTATGACAACTACTAAAAGTTGGCTATGTTTGCAGTTTGATTACTAGCACCTGCAGTATAATTACGCACACATGTTGTTTTCCCACAAACAATGGTGAGGCAATGGAATAATATGAACATAACTAGTGATGACATTAACATGAAGTGGATATATTAATGTTCACTTAAGCCATATGTAGATCTTTAACACACAGAGACTCCTACCTCCTTCTTGTTTGTTGTGTTTCAGGTTAAGAGGCTCCCGTCTGGAGTTTCTAGGGGGCCATGTGACGTCACTGTATTGATACCCCCTGCTAACCCCCCTGTCATGCCCCAACCTGAGGTTCATTATGACCAACCCCAGAGCCAACTCCAGTCCCAGCCCCCATCACAGTCCCAGTTCTGTCCTCCGCCCATTCATCACCAGCTCCAGTTATACCCCCAACAGCAGCCGCATGCAGGTCCCAGCAGCAGAGCAGGAGAGACCGCTGTGGTATATTCTCACCGGGGGTCTCCTCTCCACCTGTCAGCTGATTCTGCTTGCTCTTCCTCATCTCTGCCAGGTAGGAGTCCAATGTTAAAACCCCCGACTATGCCACAGTGGGGAGAAAATGTCACCCTAATGTCACCAGCATTGGGATGAGAAGAATGGCAGGTGTCACTTAGAGCAGTTCTCCACTGAGGTGAATGTGCTTGAGGGTAGGGTTGGGTAGAGACAGTGATCCAAGCTTGACACACAGAAGTTACATTAAACAAAGGATCTTATCTCAGTTAGGCTGAATGCAAAAAACCCAAAACAAAACCATTGTAGCAGTAGTGTTGGTTCAGGCAAATGCAGTATTTGAGCAGCAAGCACAAACACTGATACTTTTAACACATTCAGATAAAGCATTTTGATATTACCACCACCACTTCAATAAGTAGACGAACCCTGTTCAGTACAAAACAATGGGAAGCATTATCTAAGCTATTAGTGACACCATTTTGAATTTTGAAAGTCCCATTTTTCTTTTATTGTTGTACTGAAAATAAGTATTGGCCAATATTAGCTGCCACATATAACCCTGCTTTTTATACTGGTATCAAGCTGTTCAGGCCAATTCAAAAGTGAGCACAGAAATAAAACTAAAAATCTTTTGTCATGTGCCTTTTTTTGTTTGTTTGTTTGTATTTGTTCTACCTTCGTATATGGATTTCCGAGTTATAACCTCATACTAGTCTACTTGTTGACTGAGTTCCCTCCTCTGCAGTCCAGTGAGTGACTGGCTGCTGTAAAACTGCAATCCATCATATTATGATTTCTGCCTTAAAGTTGTTACCTGTTAAATGATCCGTTACAATATCCAAGTTTCAAATGTAATCCGTATTAACTTCATTTCACATCACGGAACAGATGATGAAATGATTTTAAAATCGCAAACGAACTGCTGTGGTGACTGCACAGTGAGTTAGTGGTTAGTATTTCTTCAGAGTAAGAATGGTCTTTCTGTGTGGAACTTGCATATTTCACCCCCACGCTCCTGAATTTTCCTCCGGGTGCTCCGGTTTCCTCCTTATAGTCCGCAGACATGCAGGTCAGGTTGATTTGAGACTTACATTCCCAGGTGTGAATATGATTATATTACAATGTGTTAGTCCTGTGATGGACTGGTGCTCCTTTGTTTTTTTCAGTGCATGCTGGGATAAGCTCCAATATGATCCTGGATAGTCCATCAGATCAGATGTGCAGATGAATGATTCTGGTGTGGTTGTCCTGTTTATCTGGTGATCTAAGGGAAGTCCCATCACGATTGTAACATCTGGAGGTGGCTAATGACTTCTGTTAATTGTACTAGTGTTCACTTCTTTGCTTTAAAAGCACACCTTTCTCATTTCCCACACAGTTTCAAATCATGAGGCTATAGCCACAAATCAAATACAGGCTCATTTGGTATTGATCTACTACAAAGACGACTGGCTAGCTTCTTTGTTATTAATACATCCCACTTTTCCTTTTTTTTTGCATGCACAGCTCATCTTTATTTAACAGTCCTCAAAAGTTTCTGGGGTGCTCTGCTTTAAACATCACACAGGCTTTTTAATTACAAATGAGTTGTGACAGGTCTGCTGGGTAGCACCCTGGCCCATTTTAAACATGATGCCGGCTGACAGCTTGGCAGTGTTCTCCCAGCACTGAAACATGTGGAAGAAATTGGTCTTTTACATTTCACAGCTTGTCGCTTCCTCCGCCAGCTGACCTGTGACCCCCCACAGAGATCCTAACGCCCACAAGGGAAGTGTCCCCAACAAACTGACTGGCTTTCCAGAGAGAAAGAGAGCGAGGGAGCGAGTCACTCACTATGGGAGATTTATGTTCTGCCACACAAGGCAAAAGGTACCAGGTCTCTTTAACACACACGGCTGCATACTCTGGTTTACAAACAGACATGCACGTCACGGACACACATTGTCGAAGCCAGGTGAGGAGGTTGCTTGGGAAGTGAACCCAATCCGTGAGTGAAATAATGGATCAAAAGGTGTCCCGCACAACACCTCATCCACGCTGTTCCCTAAGTCAACCTGACATTTTTTGCCTCATTTGCATACAGATCCATTCATGTTGCATTACCTCTGGAGTGAATTATGGCGTTCAGATGAGGAGATTATGAGAAGGTTGAAGGGAGTGATTGGACAGACAACTTTAACCTAGCCAAAAATGGAAATCCAATTCAGCGAGGAAAAGAAGAACAAATTATCCCCTGTTCCTCAGTCCTCTGTCAAGTCAGAGGGTTTCAGGCATTTCCTTCCCATTTCATGCCCCTCTGTTTCTAATGTGTGCTGTGTGGAGATCGCTTTCTCTGCGCGTGTGATGGCAGGATTTTCTTCATTACCCATTTGTCTCAGAATCAGGACAAGTATATGGAGACCTCTTGTCATTGTGATAACGTACATACAGTGGAGCTTGACAGTAAGACTGGAAGTTTGTATTCCTGAGGCCTTAAGTTAATTAATCCCCACTGAAAAACTGCAGTTCGTGGTGAGGTGTCTATTACTGAATAAAACCTGACATCCCAATCCAACATAATAGCTGACAAGTTTTGATCAAAAAATTAGAGGATTACTATACGTGCGATTGTGTGGGAATTGATGTTTTTGTTTTTCAGATTAACTTACCATTGGATGATGATAATAATTATGATTTACCTGAGTTAACTCGTCCAAGCATATAGTGCATTTGGCTTTTTTAACATGGCGATTAGCTAGAGGCGCACTGGGTTAAGTGACCTTTCACATTAACTGAATGATCCAGTTACACTGGGTTTGTTTGAAACCAAATGACTAATTAGATTAGCATCTTGTTTCATGATTGCCTTTAGTGATCACTATGAGCATGCAGATGATTCTGCCATACTGTATCGCTGCTTTCTTTCTCTGCCTTTATTTATTTTATTTTTTTTTTTTTGTTACAAATACATTGTAACATCCATCCCTTGAGCACAGATGATGATTTCGAGGATTCCTCATCTAATGTCATCTTTGGAGCGCTGCCCTGCACTTTCAGGATGTGATCCCCTCCAGGCTGGTCCCAGTCATCAGAGTTTCAAACCACAATGTTACATCATACCCTCTCAATCAGTTGCACTCTGTATCCCACCAATTAATTCAACAATGTCCGGATTCCAACCGAATGATTCAACCCTAGACGCCTGTTTGCAGAGATACACATGTAAACCCTCTCAGTGCTTGTAAGAAAGAAGGCAAAAGGATCACACATGGGGGGGGCAAATACAGAGCGTATGAGACAAATACACTCGTAAGTGACAGTTTCTTGCCTCTAAAATGTACCAATAATTCCAGATTTTTGTGTACTAAAACAAGGGCAAATGGTATGGTTCAGTGAGTATGGTGAAGACAAATTTGATTTGAGCTTTTGAGTATGCGTTGACATTGAAATGCAATGGGTTACAAGAAAGTCAGGGCTTGTGTTAAACAACACCAAATCCTCAGCATATTGTAGCAACGTTAACACAAGATCCTGATTTGGACCTCAGGGTTAAACTGTGAGTCACCTTAGATCTCTTTGTAACTTTGGACCACTCATCAGGCAATTAGGTTCCTAGGTGAGCAAGAACACCCCCGCCACCCCAACCTGGTCACATCTCTGGTTGCACAGTGACAGGATCTCAACAGTTTTACTGCCCTCAGGCTTTTCTCTTTTCTTGGCTTGTTTTTGTCTGGACCACAACAGCGGGGCAAGACTTAAAAACATGGATGTCTGTCTCTGACTGAAAGACTGACTGACTGGGAGATGAAGTCATGCCATTGGTCAGCCAAATGCCACTTGACTGATTGATGAAGTTAAACCATTGGTCAGTGTTTCCACACTGACCATTGTTCTTTTAAAATGAATTGGCAGTTTCTATTAGGTCATGGACTTTCATGGACTTTTAAAGCTGCTTAAATCCAACGACTTTTTGGGCAAACCTTACCTGCTTTCCATAGAAGAGAGTCGCCAGTATTGCCCCGCGAGCGCAAGGACCAGCTTTCCCTCAGCTAACACACCTCTCTACGCGACTTATTCAACTGACCACATCAGCTGAGCGTGAAAGACCTCCTAACATCCTCTCTCATTTTAAAAGTAAATATAGCCAAAATCACAGCACAACCATTGTTTTTAACTTATGTTTATGGTGATTTTCACCAGCGTCACAATTATAAAATCAGGATTTTAGCAGTGCAGAGCAGCTGCTAGGAAAATGGCTTGGAAGTGATTGCTAACATTGACACATTGACAATATGAGGTCCAGCCATATACTAGGTTTTGACCTCGTCTTGTTGTGTGTAAGCAGGAGAATAAAGGGGTGTGTTGAGAGGTAGACTCTAAACTCACCTTCTACCCTGGAAAAAAAAGTTTGTGCATGTATGCAATATTAATATTTTTGTTTGTATGCTTTTCTGTGTGTGGATGCGTCGATGCAGTGTATGTACTGGATGAGTGTGTGTGTGTGTGTGTGTGTGTGTGTGTGTGTGTGTGCTGGCCTCAACACAGCTCAAAGCGCAGGGGATAACAAGGAGTTTGTTGTTGGCCTTGAGTGCCCGGAGAGGCTGGAGTCGTGGCAGCTCTAGCGCTCTTAGTTCACGGACGTAGCCCTTAGCTGTCGAAGCTGTCGATGCTGCCTCCGCACTCATTCTGTTTCCACAGCAGTCTGCCCATTAGCAAGTTGGACCTGGTGTAATGAGTGTGTGTGTGTATGTGTAGAGTCTAAGAAAGCTTCCTAATCCATGGTAGTCCAAGTCTGCAAGTCCACAGTTGCTGTTGTTGTTGCTAATAGAAGCTGAGGTGTGTGTGTGTGAGTCTGTGCGTGTGTGTACAAAGTGTTGCTTTGCTCTGTTACTGACTGTCAAGAAACACACACAAACTTTGCTGAAATGTAAGACTTGTTTAAGTAAACTTCCACCTAGAATTATTTAGGATTAAACCATTAAAATAATGCACTATAATGAGAATATAGTCAATTTTATTTCAGGGTGAATTCCAAACTCACAGTTCTCACATTTTTATGTGTCTCTGACACCATGCCTTTTAGTGCAGTCCATCCTCCCTCCTAACTTCTTAAGTCTTCCAAAGTTTTGTATGTAATTTTTTTGTTTGTGTGTAAAAAATGTATCTTTTAGATGTGTACTCCAGCTACATGACTGATGTAAGACCATTGGAATCTTGACACAAATTGAGTCTACAGTTAAGTCATGTCATGAAATAGAAATAGAAATGATTTTATACTGAGAATAAAATAAATGTTACCCCAGTAAAGAGGTGGTAATTAAAAATTACATTTGTGTTAGGATGAAATCTGATTTCAGACTTCTTAAAATGGTAGTGAACAGTCTTTCTGCCATTTAAGAACAATTTAGCTGTCAGAAGGATTTCTGATGTGTTGCCTACATTGAAGTTATTATTACTAATATATTTAATCCCACAGCAAGAGAAAATTTTGATCATTGCAGAGGTTTCTATATGTGTTATATAGATGTGACTTGTTCCACAGGGGGAAACAAAGTTTCACACAGTAAGATTTTTACATGTATCAAGCTAAGGTTTACTTAATTACAACCTCCAGGGAACGCAGGAACCCTTTTTTAAATTCTGTGAATGTTAATATGCTAAATAATGCAGATCTCCGACTCTTCAAGCATGAGACACACATCTGGCAGCTTACCATTTAAATTACAGCAAAATAAAAGAGAGAGAGAGAGAGAGAGAGAGAGAGAGAGAGAGAGAGTGCTTGGATAGAGAGAAAAAAGAGGGTAAGGATAAAAAAAAAAAAACACTTTAAAGGTTAAAAAAAAAGTAATTTTCCAAAAGCAGAGAAGAATGAAGACATGTATTACAGCCAAATTAAATTTCTTTCTTTTGTTCGCTTTTTCATTTCTAATTGCATACATTTGAAAGCTGAGGCTAGGAAGGTTCATCTCTGAGATTGTGATAGACAGAGTTGACTGTCCAGCGGGAGCTCCATAAGTTAATGCTCCTACTTCTCTCTGTACAAAGGAAAATCAGCCTTTGTTGCTTTTGCAAGTCTCCAGGTAGTACACCAAAACATCTTCACTACCTGCTTTAGAATAAAAAAAAAACAAGACAAAAGCAATACTTGCAAAGTGTTTAATTTTATTTGATTTCTTGGTACACTCCCAATAACATATTTTTCTAATGGTTACTCTGCTTGAATATCTGTTCTCTGTTATTGCAGGTGTCCTTACAAACCTCAGTTGCTTTTCATTTTGCATAAGTAAATGTAAACCTTTTGATGCATGGAATTATTTTCATAATTCAGGATGTTAATTTATTTCCGTTATTGCTTTTTTGGAATGTTTTATCAGTTCTTACTGCACACTAGTAATCATTTGGATTTTGTAATACAAACATTACTCAACCACCCCTTCCCCTCAGTGAATGACTGCCAGATGTGGTTAGTGAATGAAAAAAAAAACCAAACAAAAAAACAAAAAACAAACTTCTCTTTCTTTTTCACACGGCACATTGGTTCTCTCTTTGGGATGCAGGGAAGAATTCCTCCTCGGGAGCTATCTCTGGAAACATAGGAGCGAAGGGAGATCCATGCAGGGTGAAAGAAGAGGGTGGGATTCACTACAAGGTAACACTGTGATTTAAGGGGAAGTGTTACCACCCTTGAAATAACGCTTTCCCCGTCCCTTCCCTTCCTTTTCCGCCCCTCTCTACACACCCTTACAAGCACACACCTCCCTGGCTTATTATCTAAGATTTGTCAAAATACATTTCACACTAACAGGTATTTTTTAGCCTTCAAAGCCAGTTTTGATCTGCTTGTCAAGCCAAAGCAGCTCAAATTCTGTGAAATCAGCAATGCCAGCAGGCCTCCCTTTTTTTTTTCCTCCAAGTCACTCTAAACACGCCTCTTCCTGTGCTACAGAGGACTTAAGCTAAATTAATCAAAGCCTGCATATTACCTGCCATACTTTGAAGTGGTAATTGCAGAATTACTCTGGTGCTGATCTGGCATTGCCGCCTCCCGGTCAGCCCCTGCCATTGTGTCTCCACTGCGGCCTTTTGTTGTCGTGATGTTATTGTTGAGGTAGTTAGAAGCCTATGAACAACACTGGTTCTCTGTTTCTCACACACACATACACATCCTCCTCTCCTACCTCTCTCCTCCTTCCCTCCAAGACTTTATTCTTACTGACCTTCTTCTATTGATGTACAAGAGGCTCTTCAGACTGCCATTAATCAGCAGTGACCCGTTAAATAAATGAGTTTGTTGATATGAGGTTTTATTTCTCTGCAGCCTCTGTAGACTGTTTTTTTTTTTCTTTTCTCTCCTCTTGGCCCTATCTTTAAAACCTTGCTAACTCTGTCAAATGTCGTGAGGTGGAACCCAGTTGTCTAATGATTAAGTGGAGTGATCTTCAACCTGCCCCAGCCTGGGAGTGCTAGGGATCAGATTTCAACCCTTCAACCTGCAGTGCAGGCCTAATTAAAATGAATTTTCTCCAGGCGACCGCTTTGCCCAGAGGGCAGGAATTCAGCTATATACGGAATCTCCTCTTAAGGTATTGCATTAAATTTATTGTAGGGAGACACCGGAGAACATTGCAGTTTATATATCTCAGGCATTTTTTTTCTCTGTTTTCTTTCCCTCTCCTTTCCACCTTTTTATTGTGATCATCACTCTGGAATCCAAGCTCACTTTGGCAAAGATTGTTCTATGAAAACGGATGGAGCCTTTATGGAGCCCTGCCTATTTACTACTTCTTGGGCCTATTTTTTTGCAGAGGGAGAAACAGAGAGAAAAGGGGAGAGAGAGAGAGAAGGAGGAAAGGAAAAGATGAAAAAAAGAAGGTATAGTGAGACAGGGATGGAAGAAAGACAGAGGTTGCTTATTCCAACTGTGGATCTCATTAACATACATCAGTGAGTATTTCAAAACTTCAAGCAGAACGGCACTAAGCCCACCCAAGGGCAACACAGGCAGGACTGACAGGGCCAGGGAAAGCAAGCCGTTAACATGTTGGCGGCTTAACAAATAATATCTGCTCCCAAGTACCTTGGTGAAATATTTAAAACCCCACTTCCTAACTCCATTTGACTGTGTTTATAACGATGACAGCAAACGACTTGTGTGGAAAAAAACAGTGCCAGCTGCTCAAATATCACATATTTAACACCACCGTCACTGTACACACACATTTCCCAAATGAACTCTGCTTGAATGATGGCATGCCGTATGCGATTTTGCCGTCATTCTTGTCTGGTGTCAGTTGCGACGTGGTTGAGATATAGGAGAAGCTCCAAAGTGCCACGCACCCTGTCACTGTCACCGTGTGCATCCCCCAAGATAAATTCAGAGGCCTGTTTCCTGCTTTGATTACAAATGACATCCGCATGTGCTCTCCCCGATTTCTGCTCCTCACAGAAGAAGCCAATCAAGAAGACAAATAGCTGCGGCCCCAGCATGAGCAGCAGCAGTGCACCGCCTCGGCAGGCAGACAAACAGAAGATGCAGCCTTCAAACGAGAACCTCTCCATGGAGGAGCTGGAGGAGTATACATTCTCCCTACAGTAAGTCTCACCACTCATTATCCTGCCTCAGCCTTACAAAATTTGAACGTAAGAAAAAAGAAAAAAAAAAACCTGGTTGACAACTGGTTACTGTGCCTCACAGACAATGATGTGCATGGCATCAACCAGACTGACACTGACAACAGAATGTTCCTAGAACACGTCCTGTACAGATATGGATACAGTAGTCACATGTAACCTAAAAAAAGGGTTTGCATTGGCTATGGCTTTAATCTTACCTATCGTAGTGTTAATTTGTTACCAGAAAAAAAGTAATAAGCAAAGTAATTTCTAGGCTAATCTGTCCTGAACAAAGGAGGACACCCATAAGAGCCTGTATTTTTTTTTTTTTATTATTTTAAAATAAAAAAATAAAAAAATCACTGCCCCCTCTTTGCTCCCCTTGACCTGCATTTGAATTAATATAGACTCAAGTGTCCAGATTCTAAAAAAATATAGAATTATAAGTTAACATTTCATTTTATGGTTTAAGTTTTAAGACAAAATAATTATTTTTACTCAGGCTAATTTGGTTTGTAACAATACTGCAATTGTTACATTATGTCACTATGTGGTTTAGCTGTTTCCTACTTCTCTGCACAACAAAATGCAAGAAAGAGGGTTTGTTAAAAAAAAATCCTCTTCATCATTGCTCACAGCATTTGATTTTAATGAGAAAACAGGGATGTATGAAACATAAACAAAGCAGGAAGCACATAATTCCAAACACCTTGGCCAGATTTGTTAAAAGCAACAAGGTGCACCACTTTCTAGCCCATGGAGCATCAAAATAGGCTAAAAGCAAAATTGCTTATTTCAACAAAAAAGTCATAGGTATTTGTTTTTATTTGAACGTCAAGTAAATTAAGGGGAGGGGACTGCAACACACACTACTACACAGGGAGGTGGGGTGGAGGCATGGGGGGTGCGGGGGGGTGGGGGGTGGCATGAGACAGAAAGAGAGCTCTCCCTGGAGACTTAAAAGAACCCATGTTTCCTCATTTCTGGGAGTTGGTAATTTATAGCTGCTGGTCACATATTAAACAAGATCAGAGACTACTCCCTGACATCTTCTGAACATACTTGGGGAATTCAAATGATTACCAGCATATCCTGCCAATAAATGACGACACAGGGACTATCTTGAGGGAGAATGAACACAAAACGAACACAGGACCCATGTAGGCTTTGCACAAAGGGGACACAATTAAATGGTTTTCGCGATTATTCATAGTGCTGCTTTTTTTTTTTTTTTTTTTTTTTACCTGTGAGCAGTTGCCGGATTCCATGAGATGAGACATTTCTGTCTGTTATAGGCAAGGATTGTATTGAGTCAGAACCCTGACTGTTCCCCGATGTCCTGTGAAGGTGCTGCTGCTATTGATTTCACCTTTACAAGCTTACACATTACAGTATTGCTGAGCTAAAGGCTACTTTTATTTTTGCCCTCTACTAATCAACAAATATAATTAGAAAGAGACAGTTACCAGTTTTGGCTTTCAGAATTAAGTTAAAGACGCAGTCTCAAAGTCATACCCTCACCTGTCTCTCCCACTATACTGCGTGACTGATTTTGGGCTTCTCTACATTACCTGAGGACTGATAGAGATGCAGACAAAAGAATTGTTTACGCAATTTTTATTTTATTTGCCATGATGATGTCATCTCCATCTCTTCTGGCAATTTGAGTATTCCGTTTATATCTCTGTGTGTTTGTTTATATGCATCTGTGCGTGTGTGTGGGAGCGTGGGTTTGTGTTTATGTATACATCATGTCTTGACTCTGTGTGTGTGTGTACAGTCTGTGTGCACACGTATGTCTCTGCATACATGTACTTTCTATGGGATGACAATTCATAGTGCAGTGACTGGGGGATGTTACTGCCATCTATTGAGCCACAAGAGACTGAGCTCATTTAGATTTTTATAGTGCGCCCCGACACAAATGTGCAAATCAGATGCTCATGCATTATTAAGCAAACACTAAGAAATGGTAAGATTCAGTTAGGATAGTTGGAGAATCTCAGATCTCACAAGCTTTAACACAATGCATTAATTTCTAGAATGTCACATTCAAGAGCACTTTGTCTGGTAAAATAAATGCACTGGAATGTATTGAAAGGAAGTACTCTAATGTCTTACAGAGCTCCACGTTATAAATTCATAGATATAAAAAGAATAAAATGTCACTCTCCATACAGCACATATTAGTCATTTGTACATTGCAGGCTGTGGCAGCAGGAGTGACTTCTAACTGTGTGACAAAGTTTATGTTGAGATCTCAATCAGCTGTATAAAGATAAAGTAATATTGTGTGAGGTGATGGCCTCTACCAATATGCATTTTAAATGAATCCACCCAATGAAGATATCAGTCAAACAATAGTTAGTGCAATGCAGAGTCATGTATGCATCACTAACACCTTCTGTTTTTCACAAGTAAAGGATAACCTCATTTATTCAAACTAGAAGGACTAATTCAAAATACATTTTCTGGTTCTGCAGCCTCCAGTATATGAATTTATTGAATGAACATGAGTTTATTCATAAATAAAATTTGATTTTAAAGTTTTTAACTTTTTATTTTTTTATTTTTTTATTTTGATAGAGCCAGGATCAGCTCCTGTCTGCTTTCTTTGAGTTTGTGATTGGGTTCTGTTTACTTTGTTTAATTTTCCTTTCATTTAAAGTTCTTGGCTAATAACCTAAAAAGCACAAAAAAAAAAAAAACATGGTATATGGTATGATAATAACTGTAAACCATAAATTGCAATTTCAAAGACCACACAACGCACCTTTTAATGCAAGTATTGACAACTGCGAGTTATTTCAGGGCAAATGAAAAAGACTATCAAAACAAGCCAGGAATGATTCTGCTTCTTCTTCTTCTTTTTTTTCAGAGTTTTTATGCTGCTGCTGTCTGAACATGCATGAAAGACTCTTGCCGACCTTCCAGCTTATTTGATGTCTGTGTAATCTTAACCACCTTTTTTTCTCACAGAATAGCACTGAGCAAAATCAAAGCACCTGATTCAATACGGCTGTTGTAATTCGATAGGGCCAATTTAATGCTTTCGGATGGTGTGGCAACAACTTCTAGCAAAGGTAAACATACTCTGACTGAATTAATTTTACACTAAAGAGGATACTTTACCATTGCTTTACACCAAGCATGGTGATGTTACTGATGCTAACTTGTATTTAAGCTTTTCCAAATCTCATCGTATGTCACATTTAAGAAAAAAAGCACCTACATCTTAATGAATATTAAAGAATTATCTATTGTTGTTTTTAGGAAAACAGCTCCTCCTATGTGGTGTAATACATATTGTTTTTGATTTTCATGCATCCATGATTATTGTCAGTTAGCCTTTGCATTGTGTCTCATCAATGTCACCCAAGTACTTTTTTCTACTCTGATTTTGAAGAGAGAAACCTGTTTTAATCAAAGTCATTCTCACATAGCAATTAGATCTAATTAGTCCAATTATCAAGATTCTAATTACATTGAAATATACCCCCTAAGTCTCATATCAATTATAGTATGTGTGACTTGTCCTGATCAGGAGACATGAAGAAAGCGAGAGAGACACAGAGTAAAGACAAAGCTGTGTAGGAGGTAGAACAGAAGAGCGTACTCATCCTCCGGAGGCCAAATGACTGCAGAAGTGACTCCATCTGTCCCCAAAGCTTTTACTCCAAAAGGCTGTATGGCCATTTGGGGATAAATATCACTTAACCTTTATTCGTTTGTTTCATATTCAGAACTATTTTTTTACTGATTATGATGTTATGATTAGTTACATCCTAGTTTTCCATTTGAATTAGACGTGTGGTGACTCCAAATAAATACAGTTTCAGCATTCAGGTTCATAGCTAGTTATCAACACTTTTGTTAAGTCTGGGTTAAAGCTGTAGCAGTAATTGTCGTGGAAATTATTATCACGCGTATTGAAATCAGGCCCAACCTTTGGCAAGCAGTGTACTCAAACACACACACACACACACACACACACACACACACACACACACACACACACACACAAACACACACACACACACACA
>JBBMJY010000013.1:11856827-11890698 GCA_037833715.1 Toxotes lorentzi
GTGTGTGTGTGTGTGTGTGTGTGTGTGTGTGTGTGTGTGTGTGTGTGTGTGTGTGTGTGTGTGTGGGAGAGAGAGAGGTGACGCTTCCCTCACACTTCTTTTTTCATCTGTAATCACTGTGACATAAACATCTAAGAAAGATGGCAAAAGTCAACAAACAACTGGCTGAGAATTTAAAAGTGGATTTTTACATGCAGATACATATTAGCTAATGCACTGTAGTACAAACATTCACTAATGCACTGTGCTCTGTGCAAATAAATATGAACTTTTAGGAAAACATCACTGACAGACAGCTTTAATAATATGACTGACATGTTGTAGATGTTGATGTAGTCAGAATTCGATGCACAGTGTAATATTTGTGTATACACGAGCATGATGTTATCAGCGCTGCATTTTATTATTGTAACCATGACAATGAGGGTTAGGCAACCTTAATAAGTACTTATTTTAACCCAAACCACCATATCTCTTCCTAAACCTAACCAGGACCAATTAGTTTTTGTGCCAAAACCTACCCAAGTAGTTTTTGTGCAAAAACCTACCCAAGTAGTTTTTGTGCCTTGATCATGTTTATTATTGTTACCAGTATGCCTGCTCTTTGGTTGCATGTTAGGGACAAGAGGTCTATTTGGTTATTTAGGTTGCAGGACTTCTTCAATATGAGTGACAATACAAACCCATAGTTCATATATGATGTTTCTTTCCAAGCCTCATTAGAAATACTATATATTTTTTCAAGGTTTGATGTGGTGTGGTGGAACATGTTGTACACTTGGTTTTTATTGGACATTTGGAGCAATATAGGAAAACAAATGTTACAGCAGCATTTCATCAGATATTCAGAATATTCTCAGGATATGTTATTGCCTTTCAGAAAAAAAAGTCAAAAAAGTCAAGTGAACAGTGTGGTTCTTGAAAGAACATGACAAAACAATCTGGCCATGTCATGTGGAAACAACAGTTTTAAGAGGCCTCTAAGAGGCACTGAGTAGACGAAGAGGAAAAGAGGGAGTGATTTGATTTGCTACAAATGCCAGATCTGCGACACTGGATGATGTTTCAGGTCGTGTCTTGGCACAGAAAAACTTTTTTTCTTGCTATCTTTTTTCTTTGTCCACCCCTCTAATTGCTCTCTACATACATATAACGCATAGTCTCTCTGGCTCATAATTACTCCCTCTCTCCCTCTCACTCCCTCCTGTTAATTCCATCTTTATCTTACTTTCTCTGTCTCTAATTTTCTCCCATCTTTCTCTCTCTATTCTTTTCTCATTCTCTCTGTCTTTATCTCTCTGGTGACAATGTCCTGCAGTTATGAGGCAAGGTCAGAGAAGTGAAATCCATTTAAATACTGATGCAACTCTCTGGAGGCCCGTACTGAGCCTCTGCAGCACTCCTCCCTGTACGCCTCACCCAAATTGATGAATGAATAGGCGTCCTTAGTACATTTAGTATTTGTCCTGCATTAATCATTCAGTGTATTACAAATTTACTTGCACTATGTTGTGTGCATTTTCCCATTGCCCCATAAAAGGTTTATAGGGAGAAAAACAACCTGTTCTTCATTGTTAAGAACTATGGTGGTAGTTGTAGTAACTGTTTGTGTAATGAGAGCCTAGGAAGTCCCTGCGTGTTTGCTGATCCCAGGTGCATCTGCATTTGAAATGTTTCAACCCTGGTTTATGGTGCACCAAGGGACCTGCCATTTCCATGTTTTAATCCCCTCTTGTGCTAAGTCAGGCGCTCCATAAAAACACCACGTTGCACTGCAGTGAAACAGCTACCTCATGTATGCATTTAAACTATTCCAAGGTGTGTGAGGAGGCCAAAGTGTTTTTTTGTTTTTTTGCAGGAGGGATTTGTTTGGCCAGTGCGAAGTTGGACTATCACTCGTCAAATTAGTGTTCTTTAATGGTTCTTTGGCTGGTAGCTTTAGTGGGTTGGCACTGAGCAAAGAACATGAGTGTATTTCATTCATAGCCATGTCAGTTTAGTATTCCAGCTTTCAATTTCATTGTAATCTGTGACCATGTTACCATGGTTTTGGAAACCAGCTCGTCTTCTTGGTTATATTGGAGGAAGCAGAAGGATGGGACAGCAGATTGATGAAATTGTTCATGTGTTTACAGTGTGTTAAAGGGAAAGTCAACATTTTCAGTTCCATGGTTTTAGGTTTTGATTAGAATATCAATACTACTCTCATATCTGTAAGTAAATATGAAGCTAAAGCCAGCAGCTGGTTAGCTTAGCATGGAAACTGGGAACAGCTAGCCTACCTCTGTAAGTTAAAACACATTCCTCCTACCTGCATCTATAATGCTCACAAATGAATACATTAGGTATTCTTTGTTAGATATCCATCGAAAAACATTTTAAAAGCATACAAATAACGGTATTTCCAGTGAAGGGGGGCTTTTAAATTTAAATTAATTTATTTGTGTTAATATAGCAAATTGGTTGCCTGCATAGAATGACCCACTCTTGATCCTATACTTACCATTACCACCGTAATGCTAACGTTAATGTTTCTTACCGATCTTCAGCTTGCTTTCCCATTAAACCTTATATAATCATCAAACCATTTCCATTAGGTTGTGACTCCGTGCAAGCATTGCATCTCACGCCCTGCTAGCTGATCAACAACACAGAGCACTTGTGGCCTTTTCCATGGCCCTCTAATGCTCGCCTGTGTGTGAGAACCTCTCTCGCATTGTAAAAATGAGGAGCCAACTATTAGTCAAACATGGATTCCTAATTAAGTGGAACATATTTTTTTCACTGCTTCTGATTATGCTCTCTTACACTCCCCCTGTCAGCAAGTAATATTGGTTGTGCATCGTTATACTATTTTAATTACATGATGATGGACTCCAGTTGTGCAGCTGAGTCACAATTCCATAATTCTCTTTTAACTACACCCCAAATACCTGCCACTGTGCTCCCATATTGTCAATGAAACTCATTTATGTGTATTCTTGCTTTGCCAGGGTCTCTGTAAAAAAACTGTGCTTATAAAGCCCCCAAATGGTAAGGTAATTGTTCTTGGAACAAATTTAATTTTGAAAAAATAAAATGTGAGGGAGTGAGAGTGAAAGGGGGAGTACAATAAGTTAAATCTGAGACGTATTGTTGTGTTTTTTTTTCTTTTGTGATTTTTTTTTTCAGTATAAATAAAACTTCTCACAAGATGATATAAAAATGACTCAATTATCTTAAAGCCTTGCAGGCATAAAGTGCTGCTCTGTTCAACTTGTTTTTATGCACACACATTCAAGATGCTTTGGAAAATGATACCAGCTCAGTAACCAATCATTTAATACATCTTGTGGGAGCAAGTTTCTTTGTGATTATCACTTTGTGAGGTTTCATAGCTTCCTGCATTATATTTACCTCACCTGTGCAAACCCTGCTTATATGCCAGTCATTCTGTAAGTATGCGTGCTTCTGCGTAAACGCAATAAACAGGCAGTTAAAGCTTAATGTTTCTACTGTGGGAATGTCTGTAGCATCTGTACATGATGTAAACTTGGGTTAGTATTCTGCAACACAGATTTAACGTACATGCATATTGTCCTTTTACAGGAACTTGTATATTTTCCAAACGCACAAATATTACTACTGTGTCCCAGAAACAAACTCTAGACAATTTAAATGGTATAGGGTTGGATTTGGTGATTGTGAGCAGCTTTGTAAAGGTCATTCGGCATGCGCATGTAAGCGCATGTGTGTGTTTATGCGTTTGTGTATTGGATTCTTGCAGTGCATCTCATTGATTTGACAAAGGCATCATCATTAAGTGCTTCCCTGGCTAACCTGTTATTGGCTGTGGATTGACCCTAGGTTATTCATGCAAATATCAGACCTCTCCTCCAAATGCAATATTGTTTTCTGGTTACTGCATATGTCATTATGGTATGGGATGTTGCTGTCATATTAACACAAGCCTTCAGTGTCATATGCAGTAACACTACACTCATATGCAAAATCTCAGCTGTGATTAAAGAAATGACTTTACAGTTGACCATATAACTAGTGGCATATTCTAAGGCAGCCAACACTGTTAACTAAGGAAACAGTAAAGTGTGTTTGTGTTCTGTCAGAGTTGTACAATGAGGTATGAAAGCAACTCTTTTGGAGTTGTTACTTCACTATTTTGCTCATTATGTTGGTTTTTGGTTTAGGTTACACACTCTTAATTAGCATGAGAATAACTTTCTCTTTTTTTGCAGTTAGATGTAGAACATGACATATTGTATGAATGAACATTTGTTTTTTTTTTCAACCATGCCTTCATAACCCCTCAGAAAGGAAAACCCACAAAGGACAGATCACAAATCCCGCCACAATCCAAAACAAATGCATTATCAGCATTCTTCAGAAATGAAAATGTAAACAAAGATGTGGTATCTTCCGTCCTATCTCTTGACACCTAAGATAATCACACTTGCTTAATCACCACAACACTGCGCATCTGGGCCACTAAGAAAACAATCACATTATCTGTCAATCTTTTAAGTCTATTTTCACACTGTATTTTTTGCTTTTCTCAATTTCCCCAACAGCAAACCATTCTTCGACTATGTGGGAAAAGATGCTTGGTACATTTATAAACAATGCCGGTGGCCCGAATAAGAAAGTGACAGAAAATAATCCTCTAAATAAAGGGATAAGTCCAATACTTCAAGTGGTCTTAGACTGGAGGGTTTTAAGCCATCAGGGCTATGCAGAAGGATTCTGAGGGTTACCTTCACTCTCCTCAGCCCTGGAGCCTTCTCATCATAAATCTGCTATTTAAAATGTAACACCCCACCATACTCCTCTCCTCCCCATGCCCCCATCTCTCATTAACCATGCCATCTTATAGGTTTAATACTCGTCTGTACTTGCTATTCAAATGCTGCTATTTTTAAGAGCACAGCTCCCGTTTGTTTTCATGGCATTCAGCATTTGGGGACACAGTCTGGGAAAACCAGTCCAGAAGATGGTTCTTACCGCAATGGTTGACAGATACACGCTAGTTAAATCTGATTTACAGGCCTTGGCACTCCCTGGCAAGGTTTAGAGAGGATGATGAGTCCTTTTGCAATGTGCTTTGATGACATGGGAATGAACAACAAACATATCAGAACTCAGATACTAAGGAAACAGCTTCTGGCTTGGATTTCACAGAATCATATAAACTACAATTAAAATATAGCATTATGTGCCAGTGCATGCCTGTTGAAATGGTTAGCGTCTTCTCTGGGCCGCTATGCCACATGCTATCAGTCGTTCAGGGGACAAGCTGTGATATTGGAATGAAATATCCTTCGTTCCTGCAAGATAAAAAGCCCACACCTCCACCCCCTGCTTTCCCCTCTTTTTCTGTATTGTACTTTTGTAATTGGAGGTGCCATAATGAAATCAATTCAGTGGTGATAACAGATTTCACATCATGTTACCAGTTTACTTTGGAAGAGGCCACCACGTGAAGATATCTAAAAATATTCCTCTTTCATGCATCATCAATATCTTCATTATATGAGAGATGGGCGTCAGGTTGCATTTGCTATTTTCTTTTAATGCCACTTGACAGGGTAGCATCTTGCCCGTTTCTGAGACACACTGCTTTTTTTGTCTGCTCTGTAATTCCACTTTTGCAGACATGCGGAAAGCAGTTTTACACCACACAATGAATCAAATCATGATAAAGCTTGGAACAGAATGGAAGTACCTTTGTCACAATCATAATAGAGAAGCAGAGACACATTTAGTTGTACATTATCATCTTTCTGTTTGCATTACACTTCACAATCTTGTATTACCACACACTGGAACTATACACATTTCCACATCACTGGAAAATATGTATATTTATTCTAAATATGTAGGGTAGTGATTTTAAAGTTACAATTAAATAAGTTCTATGGTATATGATGCATTTACCTATCATTACCATGTAGCCAGTGCAATTGATTAATATGGAAGCCATGACACCCCATCATAAAAAGCTGATACTGACCTCATACAGAAAACATACAGCAGAAATGCAGAACTGACCAGTAACTGAGTTTTCTGACAGATGTTGCAGAGTTTATACTAGAGAACCTGTGACCTGTTATCTGTCCAAACTGCTGACTGAGCATATTCTGAATCATTCCTGAGTTCGTCCACATGTATAATATCCTACACTTCCATGTGCATCCACTAAGACACTTGATAACTTAAAATAATTTAGCCCATCAGAGAGTGTGCCCACCTCACAGGGAGAGTAAAGATGATCTCTTTTGTTTTAAATGCAACAGTGTGACTCTTTCGTATTTCAGCAGCAATACAAAGTGGGGAAGAAAACGTGATGCTGTGTTTTGATGTAAGTCTAGCCTAATTATTTGGAGAGAGGAGGATAAAGCAATACTAGTGATTCTCTTTTTTTCCCGATTTTTGTCTTTAGGCAGTATACCATTTTCCCTAGATACACACTACAAAGTGAATTCCAACTGTGCTTTGGGACACAGTAGTAAGACACAGGGATGTCCACGGGCAAAGGCCTTAAGTCACACTCTGTGATGTGAACCACAACTCTACTGTATAAACCTATTTTAGCCTATTCTCTTGATCTAATTACTGTCAGTCAGAAGATAGGGGTCCTCAGTGTCAGCTTGTGTTAACATGTGAAAACTACAATATATAAAGGTCTATGCACGTTGTAACTGTGCAGACGAATTTACTTCACACACTGTGTAAAACTGTACAGTAATGTATGGAGTAAGAAAAAAAAGTTTTTTTTAGGATATTTTAATTTCTTTCCCATTCTTTCCTTTCTTTCCTTTCCTTTCCTTTCGCCTCCACTGCTCTTGCCTCCACTGCTCCATCTGTGCCCTTTATATGAAAGGGAATAGTTGAGCAGGCCTGACAAAGGGCGGCACAGAGGAGGCAGAGGTGCTGAGGGAAGCCGAGCACTGCTGGAAGGGATTCCTATCAGTGTGTGTGTGCATGTGTGTGAGTATATTTGTGTACATGTGCGAATGTGTGTCAATTTGAATACTACATTTCCCTACCTTTATGCTCCATGCATCTGATGATCGCAAAAATACATTTGAATACTATATGTAATGCAAAGACAATGGAGTATTTGATCTGTAAATCCAAAAATGTAAGTCATTACAACTAGTGTGGTAACTGTCATTTACGTACCTGATGAAGTGTACTTTTTGTCAATACTATGTACATGTTTCTATTTAAATAATCTTTACTGACACTGTCACCCGGATGCAGGAACTGTTTCATAATTCTGTGTCAAGGCATCTAGCTGAAAATGTAATGTAATGAATAATATTATTATTAGAATAAAAGAAAAAAATGAAGAAAACGCTTCAAGTTGTCATGTATGTTGTATCTAAAAACAGATCGGCACTGACAGGACCTGGTTCCCGCACCTCACCCCTGTCCGAACGAGTCCGCCTGGCCCTCCGCATGCTGCCATCCGACCTGGGCCTGCCGTTGCTGGGGCAACAACAACAGCCGCATACTAGCTGGCGTGGCGCTGTTCTGCAGCTCGGCCTCATTATGCTGCTGATGGCTTTGATGTGGTTTGTGAGGCTCTACCTGCATTACTGCAGCCAGTGGCTCTACCTCCAGGCCATAGCAGTTCCTGTCAACAAGTGAGTTTGCTTCCTTTGATATCGCCCTGCATGCACACACACACATACGAATGGGTGGGGGGAGTGTCTGGATACACAGGCACATACACAGAACAGAACTACATAGACACTTCTTGAGCGCACACATCGCTGCTGACATAAATCCCTTTATATGGAGGACAGATATATGCATAGATTACTGAGGCATATAGGCAGATGCACACACCTACACTCACACCAACTCAACAGAAACACACGTACAAAGTACAGTTGTGGTGAAAAAGGATGTGGAGGGGGCAAGGGGCAGAATAGAGAATAGGGATGTGCAGTGTGTCTGAATGTGTGTTAGTGTTAGCAAACACACACACACAACACACACAGGATACGCCCAAATCATCGGTTTGGAATCCCCCCATTAACATTTTAACAAGACTCTCTCAATATTAACAGACCATTGTTGGAGGAGTTTGTTGATTTCACCACACGGCTTAAGTCCCAAAACGCTACATTATTTGGAAGGAATTTATTCTTATTATTTGGTACACAGCACTGATAGTAAATAGCAATAAAATACCACAGAACTGTTAAATCACATTGCAGTATAGCATATGGTGCAGATTTAATTCATCACTATAAAAAGACCTGGCTGCAAACATGCATGCAGGCAGGTTTTTATTACAATAACATGTGGGGTGCAAACATCACACATTAAATCATGGAAAGTGATAGAGGAAGGCAGACAAAAAAAATGTGGCTAAATGAAAAAAAAAGGATGGACTGAGGGGGTGGATAGGAGGTGAAAAAAAATGAAAATGCGAAAACAGAGGGGGTCAACGTCGGATGACAACTTCCACATGTCTGAATCTGCTGCTCTCCCTCCAAGCATTTCTCTCTCCATGCAATGGCCAGAGCTGGTGGTGCCCAGTGACAGAGAGAGAGCGAGAGAGAGAGAACAAGTGACAGTTAGAGTGGCTAGTGTGATGGCAGGCCTCCATTCTTTCTAGACTATTTCTATTTCACTCTTTTTTTGCTCCTCTCAAAGTCAGTCTCTCTTTGCCTCCTCCTTCTCCATAATCCACCCTTGGACATCAGCAGACAGCAAAGTGTGCCCAGGAGCAACAGAGTCTCTGGCCCCAATGTTGCTTCAGTAACCTATGAGGTCTTTTTTTTTTTTTTTTTTAAAGCACTGACACAAGTAAAACTAGTAATTCAGCAATACAAAAATTACAACTTAATTACAAGTAAATGTATGTAAACGTATGCTCAATATTGCACTTGTCTGTGATATGTATTGTTAAATACTATTGATGTGCAAGCAGCATTTATCTGAGTATCATCCATTTTCAAGTTGGGTAGTTAGTAACTTTATAACAATGTGTAATATTTTATATGCTCATTACTGTTAATCTGTTAAAAAATACAGTATTTCTGTAGTAGTGGAGCAGAAATATGGAGTTGCATAAAATGAAAATATGAAAGAATACTAATGCTAAGAGTGGTATAATACTAAGGACAATGTTTGAGTAAATGTACTCAGTTACAAAATCAGCTGATCAAGATCCACATTGCCTTGCAATAGCACTGCTCATTCTGAAAACATTATAATGGGAGCCAATCCCAGCCGAAACTGGTCGAGAGATGGGGTACATCTACCCTGGGCAGATAACCAGTCTATACAAAGGGCTGACATATAGAGACAAACAACCATTTATGCTCACATTCACACCTACGGACAATTTTAGAGTTGCTAACCTGTTAACTAACCTGCATGTCTTGCATGAAACCTGCATGAAACCCAAGTAGGCACAGGGAGAACATGCAAACTCCATATTATTTTCATACAGGGGGTATAGCTGAAAGTGCTTTACGTAGAAGTGAACAGACAAAGAACAACAGAATATGTGAAAAGTAGAAATTAAACAAGAAATACATAAAAACATAAAATAAAAAAAATGAGTAAAAGTGTAAGAATAATAGAAATGAAGAGTGACAGTTTTAAGCAATTTTGAATGAAAGAAGTTTCAGTTGTTTAAAAGTGTTCACATAGCTTGCATCTCTTTTATCCTTGGATGTGGAATTCCATATTTTTTGTGCATGGTAAAAGAAAGCTGAGCTGCTGATTTTCTAATTTGTGTGATAGTTTGTATTTAGAAGCCATTCCTAAACCATTAAAGGTGCATTTACATCAGTGTGGCTTTCCAGCGGTGCAGACCGCATTGTCGCACTGGGAAAGAAATTCAGCCCTAGACTTACCTGCTGAGACTGGCCCATATCCTGAATGACTAGAATGACTTAGAGACTGGATTAGTAAAAACTTTATGGATGGTTTGGTGCGGCAGCCCTGTCTACCAGCTTACTGACGCAGTTATGCATGATTTGTCCCAATGGCCAGTCCGACTATTGTGGACAGATGCAGAGGTTACTGTGTCTCTCCTTGACAGGTGGGTAACATTGGTTTTGCTATGTTTCACAGAACCAGTAGGTCAGTATTACTTTGTCCCCTTTGCTAATGTTTGTCATAGCTGATACCCCTAACCTCAATATCTGATATGATAAACATGGTGTGTTTCTAGTGCTAGCTTGTCCATGTTTGGTCTTGAGCTGACAATGGAAGAGGCAGGCTGTCTGAGTAGCGATACACAGGGGCAAATGCTTCACCAATGAACAAGCTCTTGTTCTTACCCAGTACACAGGCACAGACGGTGCACCAGCCAACAATCTCCGTTCTTATCATGTTCTCAGGTACTGTGCTCATGGCAACTGACATACCTCTGTTTTCCTGGCAGAAAAGATGCCATAGTACGGAAGACGGGAACACAGCTTGGAGTTCGTAGGCAATTCTTGACCAATCAGAGCAGACTGGGGTTTCGGGAGAGGGAACCTTAAAGAGACAGGAGCTAAATCTGACCATTTCGGGCAGAGAGTGAAAAGAAGTGCTGCAGAAATAGTGTGATATTTTAATGTGGTTTATGAACATTAAAGCATATAAACATTTTCTAGTAGACCCCTGAAATAAAAATATGAACCTGAATATGAGCATAATATGTCCCTTTTAAGCTCTTTTGTCTTTATCAGTAAATAGGTGAGATGATCTCTGTTCTCTAGTGGGACTTTCAGTGGATTGAATCTGTGTGTTGAGAGATTTGTCTCAGATAAAACACCAATGGACCTCTACTGTCAGTTTAATGGACAGAATCTGAGAGATGCTTGACTCTTGAAGCAAATCAGATGGAAATTAATGAGCAAAAACTGGACTTTTCCTCTCCTACCACTGGCTTTACCTCCTCCTGACTGATGGCAAGATTAAGAAACTCATGAGGCTTGCTGTGAATGGGAAGTTTAACTTACAATAGCAGGCCTGGATAAACTCTGGCATGTAACATCACAGGTGCTAATACACTTATTGTGGTATCTGTCAGTTTTATTTTGCTACTTTATTTAGGTATTTTCCTTTAATATATCAACAGATTACCAAGCTAATGACATTTGTTTTTAATAGGTATTACATGAAAGCAATAAGGCAGCACAGACTAGTAAAAGAGCCAACCTAATGTTAATTGTCATCTGACTAATTAAATATGATTGAATCCACCAGACAACATAACAATATAATAGCGTGAATTGCTGGAACCAGTTTCCCTTAAACTGCAAAGCATCACATACACAAATATACTACACTCATATTGACACATGCGCACAATTCACACAGTTCACTCACATGCACATCACCCGCCTCCGTTTTCTCTCCCGCCAGGTTCCAGTTTCACACTCACACGGTGGAGCTTGTATACCAGAGTTCCTTGCTCCACATCTGGGAGGAGCTGGCGATGCTGGTGGTGGGTCCCCTGACCTTGAACGCATTAACGTTCCTGCTGGTTCTGATCAGATGGGGCTGTCAACAGATATTTGGTTCACTCCCTTCCTTCACGTCAAAGTTTATCATGGCTCAGGGAGTGTGGACAGTCCTCGACCCTCTGGCAGTCTTTGCAGTGGACGCCGTCCTTGGGGTAAGTCACTTAAAAATAGCTCGGACACTTGTGCACTTTAAATAGGAGTTCACTTTATCTTGGCAAAGTGACTTTAGATTACAAAAAAAGGGGAGGGGAGAGGGTGAGAAAGAAAATATGCAAGGATAGATGGGTGTCTTTTTTGGCAGGAAGACTGAAAAGATTTGAACTGCTCACAGTTGTGAATCACTTGACAAGATATGTCTAGATAAAATAAATTTTTAAATGGCATTTTAATAGTTATTTCGGTCTTAATAACTCATATTTTGTACGAATTGAGAATTCCAATTCTAATATACGATTCCAAATGTTTGCTATATTTGTGATTTAAGATGCTGAGTGAGTAGAATACCAGCTGAATGTATGTGAAACTAAATCTTTGAGCATGTAATCTCTTTTAAAATTTTTATTCAATCTTTGTCTCCTCAGCGTCTCACCTACAGCCCCGACATGTCTGTGGGTGACGCTGCCAAGCTTTACTGGCACTTCTATCGAGCTGACCAATCAGGTGCAGTGGGGGTGATTATCACTGTCTTCCTTTATGCAGTCCTTTTCCTGCTCTCAATCACCATCCTCTTCGTTTACATGCTAAGGTGAGCCAAACATGATGAATGATTGATGAATAAAGAAACTCTCTCTGGTCAGTCTTTCTACTCACTACTCATATTCTGGGCCCAGAGATCCCAGGCCCAAGTCATAAAGTAGGAACACATGAGTACAGACATCCCACTAATGTGATCTAATCTCTAATTAGTCTACCCTCTGTGCCAGAAGGAGAAAAAAAACAAAACTTAAATTGCCACAATGTGGAAAAACCCCAAATGCACCCAGGTCATATAAACATCTATCATTTTATTCAGAATGGATAAATATGAAGATAAAGTTTGACTTGGAAGTTAAAGATTGCTTCTCATTTGGCAAACATATCAAAATCCATTAATGGACTGACTTCAAGTAGCAGAATAACACTTACAACCCTCTATCCCAACCGAAGTCTCAGTTTATTGTGATTATTTCTTCTAGGTACAGTGATGTCAGATTGTAAATACAATAACTCAAAACCCCTTAAGGAGCCTTAACATATCACTCTGGTGTCCCTAATACTCTCTTGTTGTGCTTACACGTGCAAATTGTTTGTCCAAAAGGCTTACAATTTATTTTAAACACACTACCCATACATGTAATTGCTATCTGCCAGTAAACAGAATCAAACTGTGTGAATGTACACAAGTGATCACAACAGCCATGGAACACCAAAGAGGAATACCAAAGAACATTCTAGGCTCAAAGGTTAAGGGTAGGCTGTCAAGATCCCTTTTGGAGTGAAAACTATTATTCTTATAATACCACACCCAAGTCCAGCCTTTAAATCAAGTATTGCAACGGGAAATGGTTGGATAGCTTAATTTTCCCAGGCTCTGGTGGACTAGTGGAAACCTTACTTAAAGCTAACACATAGTCAGTCATGGATTCCTCTGGTCATATCAGGATAGCTCAGCGAGATGTCATAGCAGGCTTGCACCTGTGGGTATGTCCTCCATTAAACACTGCATGTGCACTTAGCCCTGTGGTTCTGTTAAGTGTACTTGATGGAATGTAGTGCTAAAGGTAAAGCATCTGGACATTTCCAAACCTGTTGTTTTTTTCTTTTTTTGCATAGTTTTGTTAGCTTTTCCTGTCCTGAGCTGTGACAAATGGCATGCAACTTCCAACCTAACTAACACTTTGCTCAGCTGTTGGGTGACTTTAGATGTGAAAGGTGTCCCTTTATCTTTCCTACTTTGCTGTGGAATGGAGTCACCTGAGAATGCCTTCTTTAATCAGAGGTTTTATCACTGTTGTGGCATATTTTTGTCTTATGGTGAACGCTTCAACCCACTTTGAGAATACATCTACATTATAATTGAGTCACGTCAGTTATATCACAAAATTGCAGCTTGGCAAGTGATGCTCTGTGACCTCATTCACCCAACTGTTTCAGGAGGAAAATGGAGCCTGTTTCGCAGACTTCCTCAGAAGGGGAGGTCAGCAGAAGATCATCAGCCTATTGAAGCACTGCATTTACAACAGAAGGCATAAGGTCATCAAGATCTCTCCTTACTGCTGCAGCATACATCATAAGCTCTTTCTTATGGCTTGTAATCATACATATTGCTGACCCTGAAACGTGAAAGCAAAGAGATACTGGCTCTTTATTACAATGTAATAGAAAAGAAGAGGTAACAGGGACCCTTATGAGCTATTACAAAAGCCAGTTTTCCAAATGAATTGAATGTGAATGAGTCACTAGTGTCAGTCTGGTTTCACATAAAAATGTAGAAGAAATGTATTTAAAAAAATTACTACTTAAAATATATGCAGTAGGGTTCAAAAGCCCGAGACCACTTTTTCCCATGTACTTAAATGGGAAAATGGTCTTAGAGTTTTGTACACAACTGTATACAGTACTACTACTTGGCACTGACAGCTGACAAGAAGATAAAGAAAGTTAATTCAGGTAACACAGGTATACTAAATCTTTGTTGCATTTGTTGAATTTCTGAGACAGGTGTCAGTATGCTGTGAAAAGGGCAGTGTTCAAAACATGTTTGATTTACAGTAAACTACTGTATATACTTGCTTATTACCATCAAACTTGGTGCTGTCAAACATCTAGAAGAGTGTTATTTTGAAAAGCAGAATTAGTTATATCCCTGTCTCTGTGGCTACTGAAGCAGATGACAGCAGCCAACAATCATGTCAGTGCATGTCAGTATTAAGAAGAACTATGGCATATCACTAAGGTTCTGGTTTTACAAGGGGATTGGGTTACTTTTGTATGCGTTACTGCTCTTTAACCCCTGACTGTGAGCTGTGTATGTGACCTTCCTGGTGACTGAAGAGCACAGCTCAAGCTACAAAAGAGGGAAATTATCATTTGGATATTTTTGAATTGACACAGCCTGTAGGGACAGTCTGTCAATAAATAGAAAGACCCTTTCTGAAACACTCAGAAACACTGGCCCTCACCAGTCTAGTTATTCTCAAGCACCCATTCAAAAATAACTGCCCTTACCACTGCATCCACCATTTCTTTTCCCTCATCTGTCACAAATGTTGATGTAATCCATTTTGATTTCATAGTAGCTTGGAATTCCTTTTTCAGGTATGCATCAACCTCACACGTCTTCGCTCATGCTGAGTTATCAGAAACAAACAAACAAACAAACAAAAAACCTTTAACACACATGCACCACACGGCTTCCTTTTTGAAAATACCATACTCTGCAATTGGTTGGAAAACTGAAGAATTTCTAGTTCAAAAGTTATATGTGTTTTGATATAGTGTGAACATGTAACCCCTTTACCTTATCCGATTAGGATGTTTGTTTTGCATGGTTGGTGTCACTACAGGTTTCATACATACTGAAATGGACTGCATATACAGGGTGGGGACTCTATCTTAACACACTGTGCATTTCGCTTATGTCTTGCAGAAGCATTTATTTGCTTGCTGTGACTCTTTTAGCATGTCAGGAAAAACCAAACATTAATACAGCCTAGCTTTACAGCCTAGTTTAAGAATGATTGTCCATAACTGCTGAGTCAAATATTGCTTCTTTTTCTCTGCTTTGTAAAAATACTGGAGAAGGAGATTCAACTGGAACGTGAACTGAAACAGGCCCTGTGTAACTAAAAGATGAAAATTGCATCTGAAATAATACAAGGATGTTTTCTTTTTTTTTTTTTTTTTGCTCAGAGGAAGTAAAAAAGTAGAAGGGTGGGTGATAAATTACTGGATAATGTAACTCAGTATTCTTCCAAGGTGTGTCCTCCCATCCTCAAGACCAAATTCCATTAAATGTCTCAAACTGTAAGAAAACGCTTATTGAATTAATCAGTTTGAGATGGCGGCCGAGGAGAGGGTGCCATCTAATTTCAGTAAGCGGGACACTTATCGGGCTCCAGCTAAATGGACAATATTAAAACAGCAGCCAGGAATAATGACTTCTGCCACTCAACCACCACTCGGGTTTGTATTGAATGTAGGCCACGAGGCTGAAGCAAGGATGATAATTTAATGTTTTACAGTTTCCTATTGGCTGCAAGGAAGGGGCTCTGACACAGAGCGTGACCTATTTCTAAAAAAAATGCCTTGGGCAATATGTATAGATAGAATGGACTGTTATCCTTTTTTAATTACATTTTAGGCAGCCTTTATTCACTGGCTGCAAAAATACATCAGTGATGTGTTTTACACCTCTATCCTCTTTGAAAGTCCATAAACATCTAAAAGAGTGATGTTACATCGATAGTGGTGTAGTTTACATCCAAATGACAGTAACATACAAGGTTTAAGACAAAAGAAAATTAGTTAGTTTGCATTCACTTACTCAGTTATTATGTGATTCTGTGTTTGTGTGGGCTTCTGTGTGGAAAGATATTCAGTCAGCCCTAAATTTATTCAACTAAACTGCAACAGCTAATATGTTTTGTAGGAAACGTAATTGCTAGCTGGATTATGTTCAGAGGCAACGTTATTTTTTGAATAAGTGAAGCGCTACATTTACTAACAGCAGCATATTCACCACAGGGTGGTTGGGTCTGTTTGTGGTTAGGCTTAGGCAACAAAAGCACTCAAGTTAAGGTTAGGGAAAGCTAGGGGTGAAAAAAGTGTCTGATGTCACTGTGAATTATTTTGTGCATCAAAACAGACCACAATCCATTTGTAACCTTAACTGAGGGCTGAGTGCCTAAACATCCATCCATCCATCCATCCATCCATCCATCCATCCATCCATCCATCCATCCATCCATCCATCCTGGAACCCTCTTGCTGTGAGGCGACAGTGCTTAACCACTGTACCTGCACCGTGCCGCCAGTGCCTAAACATAAGCATTGATAAACAGTTTAATAATGCTAGTCACTACTAGAGGATATTTTGTTGGAAGACAAGACAAGAATATTGTTCTGATATGGTCAAAATCAATGTGTTTGTGACTTGCTTTATAAGTAACAAAATACCCTCAACCTGTTAATAGAAAATGTAATTCGGTAGCGATTGGGTCTTGTATAAAACATATTTGCTGTTGCAGTTTAGTTTTATGGAAATGTAATTTTTAGGAGACAGGGTTACATTAGTATAAACGGTTGCATATGTATATATGTGTATACAACATAGTGTCTGCTTCATAGTTCAGTCACTCATTTACCACCTTATCTTACAGAGAAATTGCACTGATCAGTTGTTGTATTTTGTAAATTTCAAGCGTATTGGTATAGGAGTGTATTGGTGGACTGCTGTCCTGTGTTTGGCATTGAAGGAGTATTATATCGCATATTCAATGATTATCTTTTAAGTCAAAGCGATAGGGAACATTGTAATAATTCTTTAAACTTATTTTGAAATGTTCCTTTCACTGGTAATAATACAGAAACACCATGAATTCAAAAATAGCAGTGGATAAAATTATAACATTGGTACATATTTGTAGTAATAAGCATTAAATGTGGGTTTCCCACACAAAAATACCCTATCCTGTTTGTCTTTTTATCATCATTAATATTCTGTTACAATGAATTCCATTAGTTTATATATGTTGTTCTGGTGACCTCTATATTGAAAAGGAACTGATATGGGCCTTATCATCCGGGCCATATCCCACATTTAAGAATTACGTACTTACATTCAGGGCACTTCCTACACCAAGGAAATGAGCCTTTTGAAGTACAGAGATGCAAAGATGGTGAATTCCTCCAAGAGAAAGGCTGCGCAAATGAATGAGAAGCACAATTTAAGTGTAGGATGAAAATGAATGCATGCTATTCCTGTGTCTGAGGTCAAAATTCTACAAACATCCCTCTCCCAAGAGTGATGGGGAATGATGCTGAGTTCAAAGCTCCGTACCAGCTTTTTGTATAAATCCCTGTCTCCTAGATGTTGGTTTTATTTGAGAGTTGATTACCCTCTGACAGACTAGAATCTCTATGGAAGGGCACAAGGTCTGTTGGTTTTGATGGTCAGCCAAGGCATTTGTTTACAGACATGGTGATTCTTTTTAGGGGTTGGCTGTGTGCACCCTTGTGTGGCAAGAGAAAAATAACACTTTGGTGATGTGTGCTCATCTGGAGGTATGAATCAATATGCCCTCTGCTGTGCCGAGCGTTTTCTTGTGACTCAGGCTGGTCTCTCCACACACATCTGCATCCAGCACGTCTGTTGCATCTGCCATCTTTGAAGCTCAGCATTAACAGTGAAGAACATCCCAGGATCTGACTCCCACACATTAACAGATGTACAACCACGCAGATGCTCAACCAAACACGGACATGGCTACAGTCAGCTTGTGTTAGCAAAGTGCTTCCCCCTCACAGGCCAATTTGTTTGATTCCTTTTGCTCTTTCAGTGTGTTTGAATTGCTGTATTAGACTTTTCTTGTGTTACACAGAGTGTTACACTGCAAATATGCTTTGTGTAATCAATAGACGTTTTATATGTTCTTCCAGCAAGTTTGGATCATTGTGATTTGACCTGTTCTTTAAATTCCAACCAACAGTAAAAAACAGTAAAAGAGGACATGATGCTGTTTGGCATAGAGGTAGCCACAGACCTATTTATTTCCAGTTATCATCTTTGACACAAGCCAAAGATGCATCTTTTCATGCTTTGGCATTTAACCCTATGTGACCTTTAGATGGCAGAGCCAGTGAATCAATATGCAACACTCCTGCTTCCACTTAACCCTCCTCATTTCTTTTCTTACACCTGCACCTTCCAGATTCCACAATGATGGACACATGCTGGACATCTTTCAGAGGCTGACAGCAAAGGAAGGGATGTACTTCCTGCCTCAAGACCTGGAGCTGTCCAATCAGGAGCTCAGCTTCATTGTCAAGAAGGCAGAGCAGTGGAGAGGCTTCAATGGTGAGAGGCGCAAGGTGAGCATCTTGTAGCACTGCAGCCCCTCCTGTCTCTCTAGATGATGCTCTTCTCCTCACAAACCCTTGGTGATTAATTGGGCTAATGGCTGTTTTTGTAAGCACAGAATGTGCAAAAAGGTAATTGATGCTAATGTATTAGATTGGTCTGTGTAAAGGGCAGGAATTAGAGTTGCCATGGCACGGTGCTCAACGAAATCATGGCTGTGGTGGGATGAATATGAAAGGAACATTTAACGGAAGCCATGATGTTGTCACACACTGTCTATCATTATCATATTCAATTTGATCACTTTAAAGAAGATATTATGTCCAAGACGATATATAGAATAGGCTCCTTTTATATCATGAAATTATCTTTAGTTACATTTCAGAAAGCTGAGAATTCATCTCAGAGGTCTTTAGCTTCATTCTAATTAGTACAAGATAATTACCAAAACAGAAACTCAGCAAGCGGGTTGCCTGATTAGTCTGTGGAAACCTATTTCCAAAGATATTTCATTAAAGAAGGATTTCTCAGTCAACATATGTATCGGGACCCATGTGCGTATGCTATACTGGGCATGTTTTTAATGTGGACAACCTGGTGTCAGGGAATGCAGGATTCCACTTTGCATAAATGCATGTTCCCCATGAAATTACTATCGCTTGGGAGAAGCTCTCACATGTTTGACAACCCAGTGTAGGTCAACTGTGATGACACAGGGCAGGGCAGCATATTAGCACCGAGCCTACACCCCATGTAAAATCTTTGTATAGTGATTGAAAATGTGACTTGTTTAGATAAGGGAAATAGAATGCAGCAATCAAACTGCAGTCTCCCCTTTAATTTAATCTGTATGATTTGTTAGTGGCACACATCGCTGTTCGTTGTTCACCATGTTCATTAACTTCCTTGCTCTTTGCAAGTTCATGTGACTATAGAGGGGTAAAATAGAACCTGAAACTTCATCATCTTCTCTGTTTGAGGTAAAAGAAAATTCTCTAGATCTGTTTCAGCTAATAAATGGATGATTTCGGTGTAAATAAATACAATCAATTCAGTGAATGAGGAAAAATCATTTTGTTCCTAACTACATTATTCAATTGAGTTGATTCACACAAATGGAAATAATGGTGTCTAAAGTACCACAAGCTTTACCAAGCATTATTTGCCAACATAGAAATCTTATTAATGCTAGAAAAGAAGCCATCATTTTGACTGGACATCACTTGGTGACCTCACTTCATTTGCTCTTGACTGAGAATCTTATCAAACCTGAGCTTGTGAAAAGTACAGTATCATGATCACAGCTTAGATTAGTGGTCTTTGAAAAGGGCATGGGTACTTGGAAATGGTCTTACAATGTAGTATTAAACAACCAATATCATTTGTGTTATGCATTACACATTTTTTTCCAACTTCCTTTTTTTTTAACACCTGTCTTGTAAGCTTAAATGGACTGCAACCCTTGCTCTGAGAGGTGACTACAATTACTACTAATGGGATGGTGATGGACCTGTTATTTGGGAGAAAACTGAACCTCCCAATGTTTGGAGACTTTGAAAGAAATTCCAGCCCCAAAGTTTGTGATTAAGAAGATGCTTCATTTAGGTGCTTATGGCCCTTTGCTGTGGTGGCGCTGCTAAATCATCCTTGCATTACCTCACATCTGCCTCCACAGCAACAATTACAGCATACTTCATATTGTCCCTAATTTGGCGTTATTAAACTGATAAAATGCTAACAGGTTAACACATTCTCCCGCATGATGAAAATTTAGGGTTATTGCATTTTCGGATTTTTACATTATTCAAGTGAGCCATTTTTCATCAAAATAAGATGGGGCTTGCCATTATTTCATAATTATTGTAACAATTTCTCCTGTGAAAAGGGTCACTTTCCTAACTCAGCAAAGACATATCCCTATTAGACTAATTTGCCTACATGCAAATTTTTGTCATTTTTCCCTCATTAACTATTTATCATAGACAGGAAAAAATATATATATTCATGAAGGCGAGCAAAGGAGCAGCCCGACAGAGCTGAAACTAATATTTTGCAACTCTAATGATTTTTTGCATCCTTAATTAGATAGAATAAGGTTGATATGATTAGGTCAGGATGTAGTGTTTTTCATTAAAAATACATTTCAGAAACTGTATTCCAAATGTGCCCTTGCAATTAAATAATGAATCTGACGCATTCCTTATTACGGACCCAATTAATATCAGAGGCAAGGGCGTAATTTTAATAACAGTGGGCCACGAGGCCTTCATTAGCGTGGGAGAAAGGAGGGATGAAGAGAAAACAAGGCACTCAGAGGAACAGCAGCAGTGTGATATTGAACCAATTTTAGAAAGTTATTGAACAGTACACTCTAAAAAGGATAAAGTATGACATTTTCAACAAATCAGATCTGGAGTAAACAGGAACCGCAAATCTCCCTTGTGTGTTTTAACCTAATTTGATACCAGTTGTATGTCAGGTGCCAGACAGAGCAACTGAAAATGGAAAATCATTTGGAAAATCACAAGTGAAAGGTTAACCTAGTACTTAAGGTAAGTTATAACATGCAGCAGTAATTTCAGAACCTCTTCTGTAGCACCCTATAATGGTGTTTGAGTTGCATTGGATCACAGGTAGCAATCTGTTGCTTGACTGTCCTTTTTCTATTAAAGAAAAATATTGTCTGTTTCTATTAAAGGTTTCCTTCATCAGGAAACCTTTAATAGAAACAGGTTAAAAAATTCTCAGTCAGTGTGCACTTTTCTTTAAAAGACACTGAGGTTTCCAGATCTAGAAACTTCATCACCTGCAGTATTAACTAAAATGAGAAAGCAAGCAAATGGGGCAACCACACTATTCATTATTTTTACACAGAAACACTTTAATTTAAGATATACATAAGAGAACTGGTTATAACATTTGCAATGTGTAGAGCATCAGTGGTTCCCCAAAATCATGTGTTATTATTGTGTCTTTACTACTGTTTATGTTTTTTAGGTTAAAGTTCAAGCAGGTAAAACAAAATGAGATGATCATGAGATGCTTTATTAGACTAACAAAAAAGTTTTCTGGATGCGCTGTGCTGTAACTTTGAACTCAGCAAAAATCTCTCTGATGCTGTATCTCCCTCCAGCACTGAAACAATAAAAAGAGAATCCACATTCAATAACCAACCTGCAAATGGACTATTATTATCAAACTTGTAATTTTCACAAGGTGGTCATAAAACATAATCTAATTTTTACTTTCTCACCAATTAACTTTATATTATAGATTCATCCATGCCATATGATCATTTGAGTTGCTTCAAGGTTTAAATATTACTCTTGGGTTAAGACATCAGCGGTAGAGCTTACTGGCTTAAGCAAAGACTGGTGAATGAGTCAAGGGCCTATCTACCTGTGTGCTCTTTAATTTGATCTCAGGAAGGAAGTTAAAAGAATGAGTTTCCATTAAAGACCATTAGCCTCACACGTTGTGGATGAACAGGTGAAAAGCTGAGAGAGGGGGCATTAGCTCATATGCCAATTATGGCATTTTTCATGATTGAAATTCCTTAAGAATTGCACTGTTATTACGCTATGTAGCAGATGTCACACCTGTAACATGCTTAGTGTGTTGCTTTACCACCAGATAAATAGTTTGGACATTTGTTGTGGTGTTATTCTTATTTCATTTATTTATTTATTTATTTTTATTAATGTAGTGTTCTTATATCCCTCTTTACGGTGAAGTGTGGTGGACTGGGTTGTCACTCAACACCTATCCAAGAAGTCTATCAAAACAAAGTATGTGTCTTTGCATTCATGTTACTTAGCATCTTCGTGGTGTTTCTGTCTGCTAAAAAAACAAGAGAACCTTACTGTAGTTCAAAGTCAAAAAGAAAGTTGCTGGTGTAAAGGGAGGTGCTCCTGCAAGAAATGAGCCAATAGGTTGTCTGTGCAAGCAGGTTATTACGACCCATAGTTACACTTCATTGTGAGATGACCTCTGGTGGCTGTAGTAATTACGATGGGTGGATGGATAAGAAAATACAGGACTTTCACACAGGAGACATGTTTGTTAGACCAATAGTTAGCGTTGTTTCTTCTATCCATTTTTATTATTGCAACCATTATGACCATTATGTCCGGTACGTCTGCCCCTGGTATGATCCTATAGATCATATTTGGAGGTTGGGACAAGTGACCAATATGATCGTTTAAATTGGAGGACTTGTTGACTTTCACACAGAAGGCCAGTGTTTGTCTCCTGTGTGAAACCAATAGTCATGGTTGTTTCATTCAACCATGTCCCAAACTATGATCTTTTCCTGAACCCAACCAAGTAGTTTTTGCACCTGAATCTCACCAAACCGTGAACGTTCCACAATGTTTATTATCATTACCATGACAACAATGACGCAGTACCCCTGGCATGCTCCTGGCTGGCTGGTATCCAAGGGTAGAGACAAGTGACCTATATGGTTGTTTCAGTTGGAGTACTTGTTGTGTAAGGGCAATGCAACTGTGTTTGTGTCATTGTTTTCTTAAGGTTTAGCATGAATGCTAACGAAACCTGTAGAAAAGGCCAATCAAAAGCTGACAGATTTTCATAGGAAACTGCAGTCGACACTGCAGATTAGTGGGTTAGGGGTTTAGTAATGAGCCCCATTAATTATGTAAAGGCAGTGATGCAGATGGACCTACTTAATTGTCTCCTGTCACCCTCTTGATTACTGTACCTGGAAGGGGGGTGTTAATTTCTGTAATACTTAAGCAGGTACGCAAACTGTTTTGTCAGAGCCACCGCTATGACAATGACAGAGTAGACTGCCTGCCTACCCTGTGAAAAGCTCTCTTGCTGTTAATTCACCAAAAGGAAAGTTTCCCAGTAGTGGAGGTGACACTGTGATAATTGAAAGAGAGAGGGAGAGATTAAAAGATGTGGGGAAGGAAGGAGATAGGAGAGAGGGGTTTTGGATGGTGGCCCTGGAGATGTTTTTGCAACGTGAACATTTGCCTACCTTCACGCAGTTTGTCTCCATATGTCTAGGTAATGGGTTACCAGCGGGTAAGTTTGGGAACACCCAAGGTGCTTTGCAACAGCAGTGAGGTTGGTGGGGAGTAAACCTGTTGAGAGTAAAACAGCACAGACTGGAGTGGTAATGATAACCTGAATCTGGCTGTTAATCATATAAAATGTGTTCTACAACAAATTTAATCTACAACAATGGCATGATGGCACCACCTGACCAGAGAGAGATAGGGGGTCATTATTTTTCTACAAGCTACCTAAGGACAAAGTAATGTAATGTGCATGTCACACTGCAAAAGTTAATTTAGACATTGTATGTTATATATATTGACAAAATAATGTGATGAAGAACATAAACATACAGTTGGGAACATAAACTTGTGAGAAGAAATTAAAAATTACATTTCTATACTACTAATTTGCAACAGCAACACAGTTTTGTGGGAAAAGTAACTGCGACTAGATTATGATTGTGTTACATAATGAAGATATGTTGTTAACTGACGTAGTTTACACTAGTACTGAACTCAGTAAAATGCTCACAGGCAACATGTTTCTTTTCTGCCAGAATGTCCAGTCTTGGAGCAAATATTTACATGCAGTGACTACAGCTCTATTACATAACTTTTTTGGTTATGTTTGGGCACTGAAATCACTTGGTTAAGGTTAGGGAAAGATCTAATTTAATACAGAAAAAAAAGTTAACGTGTTTCTTTAAGGTTAGGGAAAGATCTAAAAGAAGTTGACGTGTCTTTTTAAGTTTAACCAAAACCAAAATCTTTCCCCAACCTTAACCAAAGCACCTTTTTTCGCCTAAGCCTAACCATAGACATTATTGTCTGTGGCAAACTGTGTGCACGTCTGAACATAATCCAGCCAGCAATTGTGGTTCCAACGAAATGTGCTTGCTGTTGCAGGTTAGTTGTATAGAACATAATTTCTAGGAGACATTGTTGTTGTACACCTACCATAATTTCATATATATCACTGTAAATGACAGTTTTGATATTAGAAAATCTATCTGGCCTGTAAACACTCTAAAAAACAATTCAGTGGAAACTCACCATACAATAATGCACACTATAACACAGCTCTTGACCTGGTTTAATCACCAGTACTGTGAAGTGAGTATCAGGCCACCTGAGATGCAAATCTAAACTTTGGAGAGGAAGGTGGACAGAGGGAGCAACAGACCTTGACAGGATACACAGGAACCGCTGTCACATAACAATAGAGCCCTCAGCTCCTGAACAGGAACCCATAACAACAACACAGGAACACCGGGAAAGGACGAGCTGAGTGCTTCAGTGGCACAGGAGGGGTCGTCTAGAATCAGAGGGCATCTGTTGTTTCATGGTGTGCGTATGTATGTGTGTGAACGTGTGTATGTGTATAAGTGCTGGGTCACCGGAGTCCTCCCAAACCCTCAGTTACCTCTACCAATTAGCTATGTGGTCAATACGCATGCACGTGTATATGTGCATTAATGTGCTTAGCTTAAGGAGTATTAACGCACACCTGTAAACCTGCATACACAGTGCATTTACACAGTATGTTTGTGCATGTGTGTGTGTCGTCATGCACATTTCTGGGTGCATGTGTGCAAAGCTTACTGCACACCTGCATGTGCATGTCTAATTTAGAGTGGCTTCTTCAATTACAGCGGATGGGTTTGTTTTTAGTGAACATCGCTTAGGGCCCCAAATGGCTAGAGGCAATAGCAAGCTGGCAGAGAAGGACAGGAGTGATGTAGGGGCAAACCCAGCATTCACAGTTGGACCATTAAGGAGCTCAAAATGAGATATCACTGCAAAGGCTAAACGTCTGTGTTCCTGAAGGATTTGGACTTTCCAGGGCAGTATGAGAAAGTGGTGCATAGTGATTAAAAAAAAGAAAAGAAGAAAAACAGGTGAAGATCAAACAAATGTACACCATAATACATGAACAGCAATACATGGACAGCAATACACGCTCAGTGTGTGAATATCGACTTTCTTTCAGTAACTGCTTTTTAGAACTATTTGAGTAGAGAGAGTAGTAGCTTGTTTCAGAGCTGTTTGTGCTAAGGGTGCACTTCTATAGTGTCTCATGGGAGCATATGTGTGCAGCAGCATCATGCCCCTCTCATCATGTTGTATCTGCTGGATTTGTTGTGGTCTGCTTTGTACTCTGGTTTGAATAGCCTATGGGAGACAGGCTGTTTTCCATTGGTCTCACTTTTGCCCCCTTTCTCCTGGCAGCATTGTTCTTCTATGATGTACGAGGCCATACACAATACTCATATGACCCACAAGATATCTGTGCATGTGGAGGCATGGACACAGGAAGTGCTACTACGAGTGTCTCAGTGGGTCTGCAGACTCTGATCATTTACAAAGTTGGCTAGTTAAATAGACAGAGGGGATCACTATGACTGCATGTAAATTTTCTATAAGATTACAGTCAGTACCAATACTGTATGTTATGGTTCACTGTTCTTGGGTAGCATATGACTGATCAAGCTTGGGTGTACAGTTTAGACTACAGACTTCATTTGCTGGTGTCCAAGATGGCAATGGCTGGTCTTGGACCATGAGTGGAGTGCAACAGAATTTTCAGAAAATATGAAAAATCTTAAGATAATATATGAATAAATTACACCCAAGGCAGACTGGAAGGCAAGCAAGCACTTTTGGCATACCTTATAACCAGTTTAATATTTATGTTTGACGTTTTCCTGAGTGGAGAAGTAGGTGGAATAATTTCTTTCTCATCAGTGTATAACAAAACTGGTAGACTACAACCTAAAGCAATTCAAGTCAAGGATTAACACAATACATTTCTTCTATCAATGCCAATGGAATGTTGAGCACAAAAGAAACCTGGGATACCAATTTAGAATAGCATAGTGGCAATAGTCAGAGCAGTACAGAAACAGCTGATGTCTTTGGTGATGGCATTAGTAACAAACAATACAAGAAGGATGAACTGAAAACGTACAGTCGGAGAGAAACTGTGTGGATCGAGGTGGAGAAGACTGGCAAAGAGACTGAATGTCAACTTGTGGAGAAAGTGTATAAACTTGATGCAGCTTCACAATTATTAAGGAAAGTGATATCTCAGTGCACCATGTGAGTGGTGGAAGTAAGCAGGGCAAGACCTGATCCACAAAAGTTAGATTAGCAAGCAGGAGGAATAAAATTATGTTAATAAATTACAAATCTCATTCAAAGATCTTCATTGGTGAGAACCTCACATGGGAAAATGGGATGAAGAACTCAGCGGCACAAGCTGGATAAATTGTTGTGTGACCTATATAAACAGGAAATAGCTAAGGAGGTTTGCGGTACTCCGATTACATTTCCTAAAAAGATGATAACTTAGAGAAAACTCCTGACATATTGTTAAAGAACAAAGACAAAACAAAACAAAAAAAAACTGTGGCTTAAGTAGAAAAAAGAAAAGAGAACTTAAAAGTAAAAAAAACAAAAAACAAACAAAAAAACGTTATATACATAGCAATGTGGTTAGTGCTGAAGGACGAAAAGTAGAGTATGAGAAAGTTGTATAAAGCATGGAGAGCGTATAGGAAGAAATTTAGAGGAGAATTGAATTGAGCCTGGGTGAACTTTTCACATATGAATACTGAATGCAATGTTATTCAGGTTCTGTTAGGATAATTCTATCCTGAGGGGAAACTCAGACAGGATTTAGAAGGAGTTACTCCACCATTGATCATATCTTTTTACTGAAACACTGTTGATATGTATTGTTTTAAAAAGAAAACACTGTTTGTTTGTTTTTTTTTGTTTTTGCTTTTTTGATTGATTACAGTAAGGTGTTTGATACAGTTTGGCGGGATGGACACTGGTACAAAATGTTAAAAGCAGGTATTAATGGTCAATTCCTAATTGGACTAATGAATATAGACAATTATAAAATCATGTGTATTTGTTAATGGTATTAAATCTGGGTTTTTGAAGGCCTAGCAGGCATTAGACAGTGACATTTTATTCCCATTGTTGTTCACATTATTTATCAATGTCCTACAGGACTGTCCTCTACAGAATGGTTGTTAGCCTATTCATTTTGATATCACCATGAGAGATAGTTATATCCAGCTTATTGTACTAATATATGCAGATGATGCAATTATTATGCCTACAACAACAAAATGTTTACAAAGCTGTGTAGTAGTGACCTAAAGTGTAATAGTGAACCAAAGTTTGTGTGGAATGGATGAAATCTAGAGATTGTTCATTACTTTAAATATCTTGGTGTTATTTGCACCAGTTATGTTGTATGCATGTGAAGAATGGGGGTTTTACAAATTAAATATACTGGAAAAACTACACCTCAGATTCCTTAAGTAAATCTGGGAAGCTACCCACTCTGTATCGCAGTTAAAAAGATAATTATTCACCACTGTGGGAGGCTGAAAGAAGGTAAAGTGAGTAAGCTCATTCAAAGCATGTACAATTACTTGTTCAGTCTACATAATATAGGTGTAGATACGGCACCATGGGTATTGCAGGTTAAGAAGATAATGGATGACTGTGGTTTGTCCAATTTCACACAAAAAAGTGTTGAGAAAAACAGAAGCTGTATCAGCACTCTGCAGTATGACATCATATGATATTTATATAGGATTTAATCAAGAGCTTAAACTGGAAAAGTGTTTGTTGTGTGGGTAAGGTATAGGCAAGCTATTTGTTATTTTAGAGTGAACAACGGCAGAATTCTTAAGGTCATTGGAAGATATAAAGGACTGGATAGACACCAAACCATTTTGTTATTACAGTTAGATAAGGTTCCTTTCTGAAGAATGTTTTTTTTTTTTTTTTTAAGTCTGTTGCCATGTCATTATTTTATTATCGGATTTTCTGTTTGTGCTCCAAACCATGTCATTATGGTCCTGAGTCACATTAATAAAAATTCAAAAACATCTCTAAAGGAAAGATTCAGAAATTAATTGTTCATGAGTGGAGTAGGTTTATTCTTATAAATGGTAGTTTTGTTTGTCTAGCATATATCAAATCAAAATGCCATTATTTTATAGATTATTTCATTGGTACACTACTTTTAGACCTTTATATCTACTTACTTTACTTTTATTTGAATTGTTTTATTATATTTTATTGTTCTAGCTCTATGAACACAGGCAGAGACCTCAAACTACCTCCTATTTTGAAATGTTACAAGCTGATATGCTTGCTTTTCTCACAAACACACAACTAAAATATCCATATTTCTTGACCAGCCCCCACTTCCAGCAGCAGATAAAAAGAGAAATGAGAAAGTATTCCAGTATGAACTCATTGGTGTGAACAGTTTAATTACAGGGGGTGTCAGCCCCATTGCTTAATGTGTCCCTCACAATTAATCCAGGGAGAGGATGTCATTATCTAGCAAAGCCTGGGCCTGGGTAGGCTTTTCTGTCAGAGGGAAAAGAGGGAGGGAATGAGAGAATGAAAAAGAAAAAGCAAAGTCAAAACAGTGAAGTCTCTTTGGTTGGCAAACTATGATGTGGCCAACCTCCATGTCACACAAAAGGATCAAGCTTAGATGCTCAGGGACTGTTTCAAAACATCTTGCTCTTCAAATGTTTTGCACACTTGCCTCTTATGGATCCATCAATGAGAAAGAGCTTGTTCCTTTAATTTCTTCATAAAATGAAGCTTCACATATCACCTGTCCAACTGCAGGAGATTAAATTGACACCACTTTGAGACACTTTTCAATCCTTCTCTTCCATCAGGCCAAGTCCTGAGGAGATATGGCCCCTTCTCCTGCCATCTCATAATGTGACACACAGGGCAACCAACTGGACAGAAGCTCTCCTGAACACCCAAGGCAGTGTTCGAACACTGAACGAAAATTAAGAAAACTTGACCAAACAACCAAACTACCTGGCTCACAAGTGTGTCTAGAACGACAAATTTTAATGTATTAATGTTAAATGTTTAGATCTGTGAAATGAAATTACTGTGTGATCCTGTATGTCACTCGCACTGAAGTACACATAAAAGCAGCCTTTGACTCACTTCACAGATCTGATTCTTTGTGACTGTCTGTTGTTAGTCACTTCTTTTCCCTTCTCTCCATTCTTTTCCTTTAAAGAGTTTGACCTTGGCTGCTTCCTGTGGCCCGGAGGGGATGAGGAAGGTCTGGTGATTGTGACAGGTGTCGTGTCTTAACAGCCCATGATATCCCAAGGAGAGATAGGCATTTAGAGTTTTCTTTTTTTTTTTAACTATAAGGGTTTCACTTATAACCTTAAAGAGACAGCGTGTTTCTGTGTGAATGTAAACGTATAATATCTATGTGAAAGAGAATGTGTCTGTGCGTCTTACCACTGATTCCCAGCATCATGTTGGTTATTGCCTCGGACACTTATCACCTTCAGCTTCTAAGGTTTGATTAGGTTCAAGCTTATCCAAAGTCAAATTCTGGATATCAAAGGCAATAGTCAATTGTGGCATCTCTCAGCAGCTTCATCAAAGCCTGGTCACCTGAAAATTTGAGAATAGAGGATGACATCTGATGTGTTCCATCCATGTGTTCCATGATCTACCTTTTCCCAGCACAAAAGGATTATGTGAGGGAGGCATGTCTTGTTGGTGAGATTGGTTTGACTGTAATAATGCAGAGGCTTAGGACTTGTATATATATATATATATATATATATATATATATATATATGTTTTTGTTGTTAACTGCTTTTGGTTGCAGTATACCTCAAACTAAATCAACATTAAAATAGCATAAATTCATATGCACATGCTTTAATAATGTTAGTCTTTTACGTGTTTGAATCTGGCCAATGTCTGTAGTGTTGCAGGTTTGAGATTACATATTTTCAGGAGCAGTCATTATACAATTTTATGTGTTCAGTGTTTTAATCACCCATGTACACTGTTGCCCATAAAGTTGGAATAATTTTGTTTTCAGACACATTCATTTTTTTATTCTTATTTATACACATCAGTAATCACATTGGAAGAGACTGATCAATAAAGTTTTGAGAAGATATGCACTTTATCTATCAAGAATAAAACATAATCATTTCATGAGAAGATGTAAAATGTATTTTATTCCAACTTTATGGGCAACAGTGTATATGATGTCTTAACTTGAAAAAAAAAATCTATAATTGAGTAGACAATATTATAAACATTAAAATATGGAACAGACATATTTCCCTTGTTCAGTGAAGCTGCAGGTAAACTTCAATATGTTCCAGAACAAACCTGGAAAAGTGCTCTCCTTAGGGCCCAGGGTGAGTCAGACATGGCATGGAAGTAAAAGATGGACTCCTATCTGAGTTGTTTACTGTAGGCAGGGAGTAGGCTTTATTTTCTGCAAAGGAGATTAGTTACAGTGATTTATGCATATCTTATTTTCTGGATTATCTCAGGCACTCAGAGATACTATCACACGGGCTAATCTCTTTTAAAGTTGTTCAGTTTATTTTGACTGTAAATATAGTCATTGTTGCTTGTTTATCTTTTCTTGAAGTCCAATTTGGTCTGTGCTACTTTTGGATAGAGAGTATTCTTGCACTTTAACTATGATTGTTCAAGTTGAAATGTTTATAGACAGATCTTGACTGATCTTTGTTTTATGGGCACAGTAATAAGAGGAGGGTGGATGGAAGCCACTGTAGCATACTAGCCATTTTGTCACTATGTGTGTGCATACAGTATGTTTGTGTCCCTGCATGCAAATATTAATGGCTGACTTGTCTTGTCCAGTGGTGCGTTTAACCAGACACGGACCTTTGCCTCAGCCAAATCAGGCTCATTGCAGACAGTGTGCATCCATGCCATTTTCAAGCTGCTCCAATTATATCTGCCAACCGACCACATATTGGACAAATTTACAATAATAGCATATCTATTTCCATTCTAATGGCTGACATTGCTTGGCTTATCCATGCATGTATGTCGTTGGTCTTTTATGCTTTGTTGTTTGGTCCTTTCCCAGCCATGAGCAATGTGCTGTAGCCCGTCTTGGCCTTGAATGTGTATGTGCATGTGCTGTGTGGAACTGGGTTAATATGTCCATGCATTGGTATCTCTGTGAATGAGCATGTTCCATTAGCACAGTGTGACCCCTGACGTATAAAATTTGTGGATTTGTGTACTACAGTGTATGTGCCCATTAGTTCAAATTGGTATGTGAAGGTGTGATCCCAGTACATATGTGCTGGTGCGTGTGTCTATGAGCCTGTGTTGGTATGTGGGTTTGTGTGGCTACATACAGTCAGTCTGTATCTGTAGAATGAGCCCAGAGCTGAGCAAACAGGCCTTGAACCTGAGCCAGGTCTGATATACACGGTGGTGGTGGAGTGCAGAGATTGACCCTCTATAGCTTAGAGAGCCTCTGCACAGTACACTCCTCTCCCCCCTCCTCCTCATCTCCCCACTACCCTCCCCTCCCTCCCTCTTCTCCCTGCTGCCTAGCCCCAAGCGCCTGCAGGCGTTGGAGATGCATACATGCGTTGCCTCACTGTGTGAGGCTTTGTCTGTTTGTGAGCATGGATGTATGTGTGTGTATTAGTATGTAGATGAGTGTTACTGTTTGTGTGTGTGGATGAGGATCTGTGGACAAAAGAAGTAACCATGTCTACCTCTTCTCTCACACAGTAATCATTGATGTTCCTTACTGCTCTACCTGTGCATGCCTACAAAATTTTCATGGGATTGGCTTTTGTTTTGAAACAGTACACCTAACACTGTGACAATGTGGCACCAATATCAATACAAAAAAGAAAGGATATTGTTACTGAAATCAGTGTTTTGTGGTCAGGTTTAAGATAAAGCAGCTTCCAAACAGTGGCTGATGAAGTTGTTATGACCAAATAAGCAATTTCTATAAGGTATTAGATTTTTTTTCCGTACACATAGTGTGTATTTCTAGGTTAAGTTTAATATTAATTCATAAAATACAAAAATTGCTACTGGTAGGTTGGAAAATAGGTGCTATACGATCAGAATAACATGCACTTTGTTTTACTTATTGAATAGACGATGGAATGTAGGAAATGTAGTGGCACGTGAGTGAGCAGGACTTGCAGAGGATTTAATATTCCAGTGGTCGTGTTCATGGGTGAAACTTCCATGACAGCAACCCTAGTAGTTTGAGTTTCCTTGATATTATATATTTTTTGGTCCAAAAAATTTACAAGAAATTTTGGCCTGAACATACTGTGTCAAAATTATGACTGGGAACAAATCAGTAGCTTTTAGTAGCAGAGCCCCCCTTTTCAGTGAAAGCCATTTTCTGCTCAGCTGTGATTCACAGAATGTTACTTCCTCATTAAAAGCTTATTAAAAGGCCATGAAATCCACAGAAACAATCATAATATGATAACTCTACCATACATAATAGGCTGCTCAGCTATTAACCTTATGTGCAGTGCTTGTTTGGGCTGCTTTAGTTCTGAATTGAATGTATCAGCTTGGACCACAAACAGACTGAACATACTCATAAACTGAAAACAGTCTAAATCAGCACTAAACATTCACCATGTGAACGGTGATGCATTCACTCACTGTTTTAGATGCTGAAGTGCTTTTGAACAGTGATACATTCACTTGCTGTTGTACATACTGAATTGCCTTTGAACCTTGATACATTCATTTGCTCTTTTACTTACTGAAGTGCCTATGAACTGTATTTAATCCTGTCATAGACCCCTGGGCTTGACTAAGCCTGTCGGCAAGCAACAGCATATCCACCACCACAACCAACCTATTTACCCCTGCAAAAAGTGATGCCGTTAAGTTAAGCCTCACCACAGTTTCTGTTGTTTACAAGTCAATGTCCAGTGCTTGTAGTGCCAACATTTGGTCCCTACAGCTGGCATTTTGCAATAGGGAGATTTGCTTGCCATCTTCTTTGCTAATGCCACTCTCTTGAGGCACCACGCTAACATTAGTGATAGCCAGCGGTGAGCTGTCAGGTAGCTGTGTTGCAGGACTCGCTCATGCCGCCTCTAGTTTTAGGCTTTTTTGAAAAACCCCTGTGTTTGAGCCCAGGAGAGCCTGTGCATTAAATCATTTGAATAGTGATACAGCAGTGTAGCTTAGGGGAAAAAGTGAACAAACCATATAGTCAGTGACAAAAAATCTTTCAACTGAACGAATCATCAACGTGAATTGGGATTTCCATCTCTAGTCATTAATCAAAAGCATCATGGACACAGATAGGCCTCATCCATTGCCACGGGGCAGCCGTGGCGCAACAAGTTAAGAGTGGGTCGTGGGTTCGATCCCTTGACCAAGCGCAATAAAATGGTGAAGGTGGTGGTGAAGGAGACGCGCCTCCCCTG
>JBBMJY010000013.1:11890798-11938433 GCA_037833715.1 Toxotes lorentzi
CGCTTGGTGTGGGTAAAATGCAGAGAGTAATTTCCCCAGGAGGGATCAATAAAGTAATAGAAAAAAAAAAAAAAAAATGATCAGTTGATTGTGGAAGGCAAACAGGATAGATGGTCAGAACACAGGTTTAGTTTCATTTTGAAATAAAAACTGGGAATTAAATTTTTGATGAGGTTTTGACCATTGTCTTTTTATCAATTCACTATGGTACAGAACAGGTTCCCAAAGTCTTCTTTAAATGTCAGATAGGACGATCTTTCTGCTGCAGTAGTCCTGATGTGGTATCCCACCAACACCAACCAGAACTGCACAAATACTTATTTCAAATAATTCCAAATGTTTCCTGAAGGATTACGCCAATGCCTTCCCTGCTCAGATCTGGTTCATCTTTAGGACAACATCAAAATTTAATTATAGGAAGTTGGCTAATAACCAGATGAAATGGCACTTTATGAAATATTATGAAAGGATCTGTGTGCTCAAAATATTCTTTTTAGAAATGAAGTGCTACTTAATATCCTCATATAACTTGCTGGGACCAGCCCATAAAGCTAAGCCTATACTTAGTTTTTCTACAATCTTAATTTCCAAAACAAAGCACTATTCACATCCAAATTCCCAGCTATATCGCACATGCCCACTCTAAATCCTGTCTTCTCAAGTATCATTACTAGTACTCTTTCTCATCCTCAGCTCTCTGCTCATTAGAGCCATAAATCTGTCCTCAGCCACAGCACAAGATCCACATCAAGGTCCATTCCCAATCCAGCCTCCTGCCAGAACCAGCCACAGCGCCCTTCCAAGCACCAGGTCCAGAACCAGAATCATTATCACTTTTCTCCCAAATCCAAACCCTTATCCCCCACTCCAACTCCATAGCTCCAATCTCTTCCCTAGTCTCAGTCCCAACTATAGTCCCAGGCACAGTTGGAGCTTCCATGTGCAACTGACACATAAATAACCAAGCCTGTCCGCCACCCAGGCAAATTCAAATGCACCTGTCAAAGTGATGAAGCACCCGCCTGCAGGGAAGCATTGTTTACATTTTCACTCCACTCTTTGAAAAAGTGAGATTCTAATTATTTTCCCACTGTAAATTAAAGCCAAGTGGGACAGAATTACAAACCAAAAGGATCATGGTAGTGGCAGGAGAAAACACCAGCCCTCCTGTGTGTAAATTGTGCGATGGGTGGGGTAAAAAGTGTGTGAAATGTATGGGTGGTAGACAGAGGGAAGGTCAGCAGCTTCTGTCTTTAAGACTGGAGATAGTGAGAGAGACAGAGAGGGAAGAAAAGGGAGGTATAGCATTCACAGAGCCTGTGTAATGAGTCTACTTGTGTTATGCTCATTATATACGGGGTCTAGAGAACTTCAGCCAACTGGAATACATTATGCCTTCACATTTCATACATAATAATGTGCCAAAAATATGCTGCATTATTTTTCATACCAATGGTCACAGAGAGTGATACACAGAAAAAGTGAGGTAGAGAGAGGAACAGAGAGAGAGAGAAGAGAAATATTTAATTAGTCCATGGGAACATGCAAATGGAAGGTAAAATTAGACAGAGGAGGGTAGAGAGGGTGTCTGAATGGTAATGATGGCTATCTAGTTTGGATCAATCATTTAAGGATCAGGGGGACTGACAGGCCTGCTCGTGCCCACCCCTTAGGCTCCTGTCCTGGACAATCGCCAGCCTGGCTCAGTCTGTCTGCCCATGGAGACTTCTCCTGCTCGCCTCCCTTCAGTCACACAGAGGCATATGTGCTTGTTTATCATATACAAATGCAAACAAATGTGTTCAAACAGTAACTTAGGTGGACACATATATGTATGCCCATTCTTTCTCAACAAAAGCTCTCTGGGGCCTTCTTAGTTTGTGTGTATTAAACAGTTATGTATCTTTCCTCGTGGCAGTATTTTAAAAATGGTGGATTTCTGGATACATCATTTGACTGTTGGTGACTTTAATTTGCTGTCTAGACCCCGTGTGTGGTTCCCATTTTGAAACTGGCAATGATGAAGTTTTCTTCAAGGTCATGAGGTCAAGTTTGCAAACTATTTTGATTGTCAGCAGGGACATGCCAGATGGGGGTCACAACAGAAATGTCCTTTTGTAAAAATGGTCCGTTCTAGACAGTGTTTATATCTGACAAGACAAAATGGAGGAAAATGTCAGGCATTGATATTTGTGACAGTCAAGGACGTGTGAGACAAATAAATAAAATACACTGTACCTCTCCCAGACAAAACTATTACTAGACCAGTCTGTCGCCCAGTGGAAAATTACTACTTAATTCCCAGAAACTGCTTGCCCTCTTTTCAGCACTTAGTTGCAAGTTTAAATCTTAATTTAGGTTTAAATAATAACAAAAAAGAATATCCTTTTTTGAATGCAATGAATTTATCTTTATTTTTGAGGCAGTGATGCCCATTTTTTCAGCCCCAAACTATGATTTCAGTGACAGGAATTCCAAATTCATCTAGACAGACTGTATATTTGTACACACTTGAATAAAAATGATTGACAGGTCAGTCAAATTTTATTACAAGTCACAGCGGATTTTTTAAAAAAGAAAACCTTTCCATGAGCGCCTGTATTTAAGTACTGATTGCTTTTATTCTGCATTGATATGTGGTATGGTATGATTTGGTAGGTGTGAAATCGCATCTTCTCCCAGAAAGACAGACAGACTATATTTGTGAACCATGGAGCCATGTCTGCAGCTGTGCCATCCCCACTTCCTGTGTCCCTGTCCCTCCCTACCATTCCCCATGTGCATTTGCAGTAACGTCTACAAACCCTGAAATTTATGTCCCTGCTGGAAAACATGGTTTGCCATTTATAGTCATCCGCTAAAAGAAATAAGGTCCGTCTCTCTTGATGCAAGTCAAGGGACTGATGCAGACTCAATCAGATTTCTAAATACAGACCCCAACAATAAATCCCAGCTTGATTGGGTCTGAATTGGGTTAGCTCAGTTGAATGCTATCTGCTTAACCCACAGCTTGCCTGTCTGCTCCATGCAGGCATTGAACCTAAATCAGTCACTTAGTGCTATCACATGGAACAATGGTGGAGTGGAGAGAGCACTCAAGCTAGGGCTAGAAGCCAGGCTTGTACCATAACGTAACACAACAGACCAGAACAGAGTAATGTAGAGCAGACAGGCCCTCTAATGCTCTTTCCTTTTTGTGTCTCAGCAATGATGCATTCTGAGAGCCATGGTGCATTGCATGAAATGGCATCACCCAAACTGAACACACAAACACCTTTTTAGGCTTTTGTCTAGTCTTGTCAACTGGATTTCACATGCTAATTAGCGTAGGATGGTGGCATGGTTAACATGAAAAATATATATTTTCATGCTAGCCAAGATACATACACATGCACACCACACAGGGGGGAATTTAAGCAGGTGTGTTTAACCAAGGTGTCTTAGAGTACAGAAGCTGAATCCATCGTGTGTCTATCACCACTGTACAGTTCCTACAAATCCTGGACTGGGGCCATAAACCAGGTCATAAGTACACATCCTGTGGCCAATAGAGCAGGAAAGGATATTTTCTCACTCATTCATGACTTTAAATGTTTGTGATGTTTTTGCTGTATCATCAGCAAGCTGACCACCAAGACATAGGAAGACACACACACTACCCAAACACACTGATTGCTGCCTTACTGAGGTGTTGATTACTGAAGGAACTCAGGTTATCAGGTTCCCTCCAGTGTGGACCAAGGCCAAGCTAGAGGCAAGGCTTGTTGAGGCGATTTCACTAATGAGTGACTGAATTAGCATTGAAGAAATGCATCCCTGGGCCCCACACACATGCACACAGACACAGACACACACACATACATACACACACACACACACACACACACCTTCTTTAAATGCTCTTGGATAGCCTTCATTCTCTCTGCACTCATGACTTTTTGGACATTTTAACAGTGAAGTCCTTCCTAATCATGGGGCTGTCTGGTTTGCAGTTGCTGCAGTATCTCTAATTGCAACTGTGAGAATAACTGCTGTTGTTTTCATGGTCAAGTGCCTAGAGTTGTGTTTGGCTAACTGTTTAGAAGCAGGGGTGACATCCATACACTGCTAAATTAAACCTCTCCTTCAGCTTGACCCTGCCACTCATGGCCTGCTGAATGAGCCTGCCTTTCTTCCTTTTTCTGTATTTTTAGACAAATCATAATTACGCAGGCAATTAGAGGGTCACCTTGAGTTTTACAAACTACTTAAAAACTTTCACCTCTTTGTGACTGTGTGTGTGTGTGTGTGTGTGTGTGTGTGTGTGTGTAGTGTGTTTGCGTGCATGAGGCTTTCACTAGTCTGAGTGTGTGCTGTGAGAGTTTGGAATATGACTTATATCTTCCCCTATATCGCGTGTATGCATACACACAGAACACACACTGAAATCCATTTAATTTAATTCTCACATACACACTAGTGAAACCATGAACACACATTAGCGAAACCACACACATGTGAAAGCACACACGCTTTTTTCCATGGATTTACTGCATGTGATCAGTAGACATTCAAGCCTTTACCCACAGACACTATCAGAGGGGAAGATAGCTGCCATAATCTTCACACATGGATGACTTCGAGTTACATGACCTATATAACATGTTATATGCTCCGCTTGCTACCTGTGTCTCATTCTAATAGAGAAGGGCAGTGCATTACAGGTGTGTGCACCCCCAGTGCGCACACACGCACGTGCACACACACACACACATACACTCACACACACACACACACACACACACAGTGTCATAAACAAGCCTGCCACCAGGATAATACATATGTATGCATGATCACAAACACAACCTGTCTCTTTATCAGCCACAGATCAGGCCCCATAGGACTCATACACTACTAGGAATTAGTGTGCTGATGTACTGCACACCAGTGGTGCTTATCTGGTGGCTGCAGTTGTATGTAATTAAAATGAACAGCACAGCAGTTTGGATGGTAGGGTTCATACAGATTTTAGTCTTTGACACCTGGGTTTTTGATTTTAGGTTGTCTTGATGAAATTAAGTTACTGACACTAAGTTTTATGTCAATTGAGTATTTTCCCCCTATAGACCTCTTTTATATGGTTACACACACTGAGCAACAGTTTACACTGTAGAAAAGAAAATTGCTCTCTTGAAAACGTTCCTCTTAACCGTTTTTTGTGTGTGTGTGTTTAAATGTCTTCTTGGTTTGATTTAAAAAAAAAAATGTGTGCCTTTTTAGGTGGAAGTCTATGACTATATCTGGACAGCAGACGACCCCTTCCCAGGCTCTGCAGCTCCTAGTGATCCCTTGAGGGAGGGTGCTCCCCTATCAGAGGACGAGACCAGCACACATGTGGTAGTCTACACCCTGTACCTCAGCGGGCTGAAACAAAGATACAGACACTTCCTCCGACAATCGGACGGCGCTATCATTGAGGTGTGATATCATCATATTGCATACAATATTTTAATTGTTGTATAATTATTTTCATTTCATTGGAATTTGGATCTGCATTAAAATACATATTTTACTTGAAATAATGGCATGTATAATAAACCATGCTTAGATACACTTAACTGGAAACTTCAAGTAAAAATCAAATCAAGCAAGGGATTCCTTCGTTAGATTTGAGACCATGTTGTTTTCTCTATTTATCTCACGTTTTCTTTGATTGTCTCCAAACTGAAGCTTGGGAGAAATGAACAGAAGAGATTAAAAGACGTGAGAGGAAGCGGGTGGAGAGACAGTTTGTAGACAAAACGCTCTCTTCCTTTCTCTCTCTCTTCTCCTTCTCTGAAGAGAGAAAGAAGGGGTGAGGACAGAAATGGATGCATTAACTAGTTCCTTATTCTTCAGTCAGTTCGATAAAAATACAATAGCACAGCTCTGTGGTCTGAAAGGGTTTTATTTCTTCCTTGGGCAAAATCAGACTTGAGATAGTTTCTTCTCTGTAAGCAAAAAAAAATTGCTCAAGGATTTGCCCTGAGAAACAAATCAAGACCGACTTGTGTTTGTATGTTTGTAACAGCTATTTACTAAAACTTAGTCAACAGAACTCACCCTTTGTCCCAACGTTCTTTCTCTTCAACCTATAACAACCTTTTACAAGTGGGATTGTGTGATATAAACCCCACTACCTAATCCTGTTTAACACTATGTTCTGACTTAGGATGAAATGTAATTTAAAACAGCCAGAAACGCACACAATGCTGCTTCACTTTCCTCAATAATTTTGTCAGTCCCCCAAGAGCAACCTGGATCATCCCAACCAAATTAATATTTTGAAGTTTGAATGTCAGAGGAGTTAGGAAGGAGGGGGGTTATATATGCTAACAATTAGCTCTGAGGCACTGTTGAGTTCTAATGGTTCATAATTTGAGTGATGGTGAGCTTATATGAGTAAACATACAGCATGGTATATTTATTACTGGTGTCACACCGTCTGTGTGTACGTGTGTGTGAGTGTGTGTGTGCGTGTGTGCATGTGTGTGTAGCCTCTAGACCTGTGCATAGCAGATAAGACATCTGGGGAAAGTTGTAGCAAAACAGAGCATGCACAAATTGACACAGGCACACAAACACAGTTCTTCACCTCCTACAAAAGAAAAAAAACACACACAGTTACACACAAATGCCTATGCCTATATATGTTTACTATACCTATAACCTAGACACTTGCAGCCTCAGCTTACTGAGTTAATTCCTGACATTTCTGCTATGAGAAATCATTTCTACCCTGCCAACTCTCTATTCTTTAAATTGTGATGGGAGTTTCATAGAGGCCACCTTAAGTGAAAGATAGGTATTACTGTCCTTGGAAAACACACACACGCTCTATCTTTCTATTGCTCTCTGTTGCTCTCTTTTCTCTGTTGCTCTCCCTTGGGTGTTACTGTCTGTCCCTTGCAACATAACAAGCAGGGGCATCCAGTAGCAGAAGATGCCGATGGCATCCTCTTTCACTCGCTGGTTGTGGGGAGCGATAACACCAATCTGCAGCACTGTGCCGAGAGAGCACTACGCCATTCCCCTTCGCCTCACAGGACAGACCCCCACTTTACATATTCAAAACTAATCCTCCCCTGAACATATAGACTGTTTTTATGTAAAGAGCAAGATCCAGGGATCACCAAAGGGCATCCCCAGTACTCAGAAGAACACTTGAGCTGATTTTATTAGTACATTATATAATTCTGGCAGCAATACACACCATGACAAGGTACTGTGTACAAAACTGGCCTTCAGATGTAAGGTGACAGCTCCTCAGAGAGAAATAACAGCCAAGTAGGCACCTCTACAAATATTAAATAGCTAAAAATTACAGAATGAAATAGAAAAAAAGCTTTACTACGAGATGCAGTAACCACAGTAATGCAAAGAAGTTCCCCTCTGTTCTTAGATTTATGACATTTTAAAGCAATTTTATGGGCTTCTCTGTATAGGCGTATTATTTTATTCACTTATCTGAATAATAGCACAGTTTATGGAGATGTGGTTACACTGCTATGTTACTAGACTAAGTGTATGTAGCATGGATTTTGGTTGCGCAATAAAAAAACTGTGTAGTTCGTTTTACTTTAAGCCAGATATGCTGAGGTATATTTGACATTTTCGAGAAGGCCAATAGTCCATATTATGTTCTTTGTTTTCCTGTTTCTCCATTTGAGGCAGAAGGATGACCGTGACAAAAACATTTTACCAAATTTCATTGTGTGATAATGTAACTCCATTCTCTATCCCAGTTAGTTAGAATGGTAATCCTGCTACTTTAAGATGTCTGTTTCCATTTACTGAGGAAATATTGACGGATGGCTCATTTCCTTTAAAGAGCTCTGTTTTCGCAGGCAGTGTCCTGGACACAAATTCCCCCAAGGACTTGCTCCTCCCTTAGACTAACATGACCACAGCTCCAGGGGCCAGCGGCTTTGCATAATACCCACAAATTTACACCCAAAATTTGTCTAAACGAACACCTTATTAAGCAAGTCCTGGAAGAAGTGCCCTGAGCTATAGACACTGTTAGACACTGTTTGGAAGGAACAGAACAGTGAGGTGTGTCCTGTTTGATTTACTGGAGAATGAGAGGCTGAGCAAGAGTCATGAGAAACTAAATATTTCTGTTGTTTATTCAGCCATAATTGAACCAGCTATGTTGACTAAACGTTGTTTTTTTTTTTCTTTCTTTCTCTGTTCCATCGTTAGGAAGAAGTAAAAATGGAGTGGAAGGAGTAAATTTGAAGTTGTGGTTGTGTAGTAAAAAATATAACAATAATGAAATCTTTATTGACTTGCATATTGAATTCTGTTTAAAGAAAGTTAATATTAATGATCCATCATATGCTCTCATTCAGTCTGGTGCCCAAGGCAGGCATCTGTAATATTGACCACATTGAAGGAATCTTCTCGCTGAATCACAACAATACAAAAAGTTAAAGCTCTGTTCCCATCAGTGAGCTCCAATAAAAGACATTACAGGTAAAGTGAGGTGTAGATTTCCAAACACTCATTACCTATAAACAGATGTTCCCCAGCTGCCAACTCACAAAATGCATTGCTGACACCAACTGTTAGGGCCAAAATTATGCAGGGAAATGCATCTATATAACCTAGGACCTTCAGAGAGGGCCTCGTAACCACTCTGTCTGAAGAAACAAGATGGCTGATGAAGAAATTAATGCAGGCAAAGTCATTATCTTCCCTCCTAAAACCACAGTGGGTTTATGTCCCCCTGTGTCGTTTTTTCTCCCAGGCTAGCATTTAAGTGTCGATGGACTTATGAAAAGATAGGACAAGCCAACTGTGCTCTTTTTGTCTCCTTTCCTCCATATGGGAGGCAGCAGCATATGCAAGAACTGGCTCAGCTTCTGTAAAACTTCCATTAAAGATGCACAACTAAGGCTCTGCCAGCTTGAATATTACCTCTCTCCGCAAATTATTTATGGCTCGGAAAAAACGCTGATGATGAGCATCTCCAGCGACTTCTATAAATAAAAACACTTTTCTCTGCAATTTTCAGCTGTGCTTTTTTCTCTTCGTTTGGAGAAACAAAAGGTATGCAGTTTATTCACATTTTTTTTTAACTCTATTCTATTTAATTATCTTAACAGGTTGGTATGGTTAAGACTGGATAGTCCCCTTATAGTTTGTAAGTTTTTATAACAACAGTGGCAAAACTGATAGATATAATGATGGTGGTGGTGATAAAAATTATACTGATGATGATTTCAGTGACTGAGGAATGGAGAGCAGAGAAATACAAAGTTGGAAAGAGCACAGAGGATTGCTCTTTCACATAAGAGGCATCTCATCATCATGATATGCCATCAAATCTCTCATTAACAAGGACCCTTTGTCTTGGCTCTCCATGACTCAGCCCACTGTCCGTCTGCACATGACAACGACTCTACGCCGGACCAATATTGACCTAATTTAGCATGCAGAGAATATGAGGAAGTTAACCTTTCGAAAAACACCTTGCAGCAACATTAATTGACAAACCACATCAATTCTCCCTCCTACCCCTGTTTTGTAATTACTCTGCCGCACGTTTGATTGCCGCTGCGGAGCTAAGGACCCACGCTTCATTTGCCGTGAGGTCGTCGGCAGCCCTCAGAAATATGAATATGATTTATACAGGAAGTGAGTATGCTCTGTGTTTGTGTGTGTGTGTGTGTGTGTGTGTGTGGGGGGGGGGGGGTGTAGGTGTGTCTGTGCGTGTGTGTGTGTGCTGTCTTTTCTGCAAGTGGTGGTGGTGTGTGGCGATGAGAGATACACAGAAGGAGAGAGAGGGAGAGAGAGAGGGGAATGTCCTTGGCTACGTACTGTATGTTGCATGAGCAGATTAATGCCTCCCTGGCAGCCATATCTGCTTAGCAGGAGGACTTCTCCAAAGTACACCGCATGTAATTATCTGGCCTGTTTATACTAGTTTTAGACAAAGAAGCACTCTGTGGCACATTTTTTTTTAAAGACGACCAATTATGGTTTTCCTTACTTTCTGTCATATGTACAATGTTAGTGTCGGATGTTGATATTAAACCATTTAAATAATGAGCTAACAGTATGTAAAAGTAACCCCAGCAAGACAACAACTTAGATGTTCAAAACACAATGTTTTCAATGTTTTTTTTCTATGTTCGCAACAAGCTCCATGGATTTATTTAAATGGTCACCCACTTCAAGCTCAGCTCCAGGCACAGCACACCCACGTTAATGTACTACTTTTCATTTGCTCCAGCATACAAATAACCAATGACACAGGTTTACTATAAGGGCTTAACAATTGGTTTGTTCTATTTGCCAAGCTACACATTTCTAGTAATTGCATGAGTTGTCATACCATATTTTCTGAAAGTTTTGGAATATTTATATGTTTCCTAACTATCCCAAAATTTGTCACTACTGAAACACAATAGAATAGAATGCCAATGTAACATGGTTATATTGACCTATTTATTTTTTTTTTTTTTGTATTTTTACCCACCAGTGGATAAATATATTTTTTTTACTATTTTATTAAAAAGAGAATTTTCATGGGTAAATCAATCAAAAATAAAAAATAAAATAAAACAGTAGAGTAGAGGTATGCATACACATTACATTGCTTTTTCTACCTAAAAAGCATCTTACAATGTAGACAAAGTCCTTACAATGTTTCAGAATCACTTTCCGTTCTGTTTTACTTTTTATATATTCCTGGTACTTTGCTGGGTCCTCCCTCAACCTTTGTCTGTGTTCTCTCAACCTCTGTGCTCCAGTCTTTTTCATTTGCTTTTGGCAGAAAGTTTAAAATTAATAACCTTTGTGGTATTTTTCTTTTGGGTAATTGCAAGTCAGCCCTGTTTGAGAAAATGGACATTGGCCTTTGTGCAGTCATCTGCTTCCTCAGTCTCAAGGGCTTGTCACGCAAGGACGTCCGTGATGACCCTTATGTCACGCAAAAAGCAATGGGCATAATAGTTGCCAAACAGAGACGTCCTGCTGTAATCTGTGTTGCTGCAGATGTGAGTGGTGTTATTTTACATATTCTAGATCAGATTCAGCTATGCTTTCAGAGCCTCCACCAGCCTCCTCCAGACTGCATAACAGGCAGTATAAGATAAATAAATATTATTTTTATAACTGTTATTTATACACAGCTACTCTAGTGGAGTCCCAGAATAAAAATATAGAGCTGTAAATTAGCATAATTAGCATAATAGGTCAACTTTAAGTTTGCTCAACTGCTGCATCATCAGCGTAATTTGAAACTTTAGTGTATATGCAAAGTGCCAGCCTACATTTTTGATATGACTGTTTGCTGCTGTGATGAAATATAGAGCAGAGAAGATATGTGAAAAGAATGCAGAGAAGTAATTTTGACTTAACGCACCACTGTTGTTGGTTATTATTTATGTAACACAATTCAATGGAATTATTTTTTTTTTCCACATTGATGGTAAAACCAGAGAAAGGTACACTTTATCATTTTATCATGGGCTACACCAGTGAGACTTAAGTCATATTTCCAATCACTGTACATAAGTAGGCCAATTCAGAGTTGTGAGAGCTCTTTCCCCTCTGGGATGAGAGGTAGTGTGTTATGTAGTCTCCATTTCTGCTTCTCCTCCAAGTTCACTCTAAGCACCAGGACAGAGGCAGAGACTATATGTATGACAACACCACTTGCAAGCCTTGAGGAAAATAACATTTCTCCTGCCAATCTCAGTCACTGTCATCCAAGTTCCACCTGTACTTTGCGACACTTGATACATATCGCCCCAGACTCTCCTGAAACAGTTGGCTTTATTATTGTTGTAATGCTCGTTTGTTCTTAAGCTTCCATTCATGTTTCCCAGCTGAGCATTGCTGACTGCACCATGCACTGGATTTTTCTCAAGGTTATTGGTGACATAGAGGGGTTGCACAATGCTTCCAGGATGGTCCCCTGCCCACGTCAGGGTTCTGCCAATCAGAAGGAGGGCAAGGAAGGTGCAAGTGCTCCACAGCGGCTACGGAAACGGAAGAGGCTGTTTGGCCGTGAGTTTTAACCTGATCACCTTTATTTACATTAAGCTTGCTATATTTGAGAGTACACAAAACATTAAATACGCAAGCATTAAATACGCAAGTTCCCCCATCACCTTATCTCACACATGTGAGATACCATATCTGTGCAAACTTTTCCTATCTGCTGTTTGCTTAACAGAATTTACACAATTTCATTGCTGTGCCTCATTCTCTCAGGGCACCATCGTGTTGAGGCGGTAGGAGGAAGTGGGTGTGGCTCCAGTTTTGCATTGCAAGATCTCAACCAATAACATTAAAACAACAAAGATAGTTGGACCTTAAATTGATGTAAGTCTTCTTATCAACTGTCTGTTTGACTGGAACCCAATGGCTGATTCATCAGAATAACAGCTACCAAAACAATTCTGTAAATTATATATTTATTGCATCTTTAACAAGCATAAATTGTATATGTGAACTTATTAATTCTTTGTAACCTAACAATGTTCAGCAACACTTCTAAATGAGTGCAGGTTTTTAGGTGTTCAGCGCTGCAATGAATACACAGTACATGCAATGCACAATGAAAAATTAAGATTCTAAAAGTCACTAATCAGAACACAAGTGATAAAATATCAATGTTGGCTTCACATTAAGCAGGATAATATTCAAGCCAGCTTGATTTGTATTGAATATGCGTCTGTTAGCCAGTGCTCAGTGTAATGAAGTGGCTCACAAATCAGGCCATAATGACCACCTACTTCCACATACTGCTTAATTAAAGGCTGTGAGCTTATTAGCATGTGTCTCTGGCACAAGGCGTAGGGAGATGGGGATCGGGACTGATGTCGTTGAGGGCCAGGCTGTAAAGGTTTTATAGATAGCTAACCTATCATACTAAAACCAGAGCCACCCACCCCCCAAAATCGGAACTTAATAACCTGTCATTTTCATTGATGATGATTCTCCTTTATGGGCAGCCATTATAGATCAAGTTCTGGGTCTTGTTGGATGGCAATAGCGGTCATTTGGGCTCATCATTATCATGAATACACCTTTACTTTGGTCTTGAAGTTGCTCCTCACCTCCATGTTTAAGCCATTGCAATCATAGCCCTGGGGTGTGGTGCACAGTGTATATGGACACACACACACACACACACACACACACACACACACACACACACACCTATTTTCTCTCTCAAACACATATGAAACGCCTTTGTTAGTGCCTTTCCAACCTTAAAGTCCTCATAAAGATAAAAGAAAAAGGTAAAGAAGTTAGTTGACATTTTTAGAATTATCAGTTCATTGGTGATATAAAATGAGGAAAATACAACACATTGTCATAATTCTACACAGAATTCATTGATTTTTAATATCCAGTCTATATTTCATTTATGTTGGTGTTTTTTCAGCATTGTGGAAGGAGGTCTTCGACTGTTGTGTCGCGGACCTTACCCTCTGTCTGTCTTTGACACTAGCCAGAACCTATAGAGCTAATGCGCCCCAATTAGAGATCATTCCATTAACAGTGACAGTGCTACACCCCCCAATTCAATCAGCCCCCTAATGAACATTAAGCAGAGATGCTGCCTCTCAGAGATGACAGGAACCTCTTCTCTCTCTCCATTTGTTCTACCTTACTGGCTGGATCATTTTAGCCAACTCTTCAGTTTTCTTTTTGCTTACTCCGTCTTCCTTTCTTTAATAGTGTATATGCAAAAAGGTGCTGGTCTGAAGAGCAACATAAACACAGCCGAAAAGCATAAACATTTCTCTGGTCTGCTATTTTGTTTCAGTATTTTAATTTTCATACGAATATACTTTTGTATCTTCTCTTGATTTTGTGCTCTTGTGTAACTTTTTCTGAGCGTATTGCTACCTTTTTGATTCATCATCATCATCATCATCATAAAAAAAAAAAAAAAAAAAAAAAAAAAAACCTGTTGTGAAATCTTCCAAATGAGGGCAGAGGGTGCAGATGCAGAAAGGGGCAAAGGTATTTCAGTGGTTCAAATATTTGATTGTTAATGACAAACACCATTTCACCACAATTTAAATTTCAAATTGATCCCTGGGAGCGAGTATTTCTGGGGAAGAGAAACATGCCGCTAGGGTCTCTGCTCCACAATTTGCTGATTTAAGTTGAAAGAAAACCTTTTTGCAGAACTATCATAAGGGAACTGCAGTGCCTGCATTTGCTTAGAGCCAGCCCAACCTGGGGATGTTGCTGGAGAGTGAAAAAAGAGGGGAAAAAATAAAACATAAAAAGAAAAAAATAACACTTTGTCTAATTCTATATTTATGTAGCCCTCAGCTTGAGGTATTCACATAAAACAGTTTGTCTTGAGAAGTGCTGCAGTGATCGTTATGCTGCACGTTGAGATCGGCAACTCTTCAGGCACGGTTGGCGGGAGCAGCTCAGCCTGATTCATTTGAATTAAAGTTACCCAACTAAATAAAAGGGATTCAAATTCCCACTTTTGCCGTTTTTTTTCTTTCTCTTCTTTTCAAACCTCTTTTTTTTTTTTGAAGGAAACCAAAAGCATTTCTTTTGATGAAGAAGTTGCATTTACTGTCTATGCATACATGTCTGTATTTTCTGTTTACCCAACTTTTGGGGAAACTTAATGACATGAAACTTTATGACACCATTTTTGATGTTGAAATGTATTATGTCTTGTAGAGGGTGGTTGGATGCTTTCTTTGATCAGAGAAAGCCTCATCAAGGAGGTCTGAAGGCACAACCTAAATGTGTGTATGCCTTGAGTATTTAGCTTATTTTTTTTTAATGATCTTAACTATTAAATCGCAATAGTATAAAAATTGGATTTATTTTTTTATTTTTTATTTTTTTTACAAAGAAAACTCACCTCTGTTTAAGTATTAGGGATTACACCAAACCAGTCAGATGAAATAGCTGGTCTAATCTGTTCAGCAACACGTCTATTGATCTGCTCCCCTGTGACATGAATTATAGATGGCCACAACTGTGTGCGTGTAACCTGCAACACCAGTGTTACAGTGACATTTATGTCACTGTGGTAGAATATGCAAAATAGATATACATTCCACACCACATCGGTTCTGCTGCCCAAGTTGTACTCTTCTCCACTGACCCCGAACATGATTTCCTGGTGCTTAAGCTGCGGAAAACACACACGGTTGGGGTGTGCGATGATGTCAACATCGTGCCATATTTCTGTGGCATCTGGACAGATCATGTGCCTCTCTGCACACATATTTATTTATTTTTCCTTTTCCAGAGCAGTGTCAGGGAGGCAGATGTCCTGCTCATAGGAAAAATAGAGGTGGGTGGGGGGGGTTGCAGTGGGGGGAAATATATGAATATGCAAATTTTGTCACAGTGTGGAACCTTGTAATGACTGGGAAATGTTGTTGCCATCTTTCATTATGCAGAGGTCATTGCTTAATGCCAGTCAGCTGAGCCGAGCTTCTTCTCTCTGTGCCCCTACACCCCCACCACCCAGCCTCTCCTGTCATCTCACAGCAACTTGAACCAAACTAAAACTTGGCATGAGGCCACATGGAGGTCATGGACACACATACAGAGATACACATGCAGAAGCAGATATGCACATATCCATACACAACACCTGCATAATGCTGTTGTTGAAAGAAAATTCCGTAGATCCAGTTTGTTTGATTATTTTTGCCACTTAGTTCTTAATACCCTTGAGCTTTTAAGTGGTTAAATAACAAAACTACTGTTCATCGTTGCTCTAATTTCAGTTTACAGTATCCTTATGTGTAATTTGTCACAGAATACTCGTGTTTGTAGCTGTATTTTGCATTTGAGCAGAGGTTTGTATACAGAACCTCAGTGTGCATGTTGGTCCTGAAAATGTAAACTGAGACTATCAAAAATTTAACTCATGTCAATTCACCACTTGCATGTATGGTTGTGTAAGACTATGGGTCTATCTCTTCTGAGTTTAAAGTTCAAAAGTAGGCACAGCTCATAGTTGTTGATGTTCCTTTCATTCCTTTTGATCAACACTTTTGTGTTTTGCAGATTGCTGAGACAGCCTGCTGCTGTTCTGTCTCCTCTCTCAATAGCTATCCTGAAATTTCCGCTGGCGTCTGCCCGACATTGAGTTATGGGGCTAATCATTAGGTAAAGCAGTCTCTCTCTCTCATGCACTCTTCAAATAATCCTGGGTTTGAATGCTAAAAATGTAATGAACTTCACGGTTCATTGTGTCTGACATTGCTTAATTAATGGGTGCATTTAAAGTACATAGGGCCCCAGTAATTGATTTATATGCATGATTTGCACATACAGCTGTTGGTTCCTGTAGGAGACTCATCACTCAAACAGTGGCTGTGCTGCTGATAGGCTGGCTAGGTAATATCAGGTTGTTCTGTATGCCCATCTAGCCTTGGGAAAATTAAATTACTTCATATGTAAGTATATTTGCTGTCGGGATTATCAAGGACAACTTCTTTTGACTTGGGCAGCATATCGATCCGATACACGTAATTGACCTGACATATTGTGGGTTTCAATCGGGATTTTGTAATGTTTATGTGGATGACAGAAAACATTCAGCCTTGTCTGAACAATTTCACCTTATTTAGTTTTATTCACATAGCAAACACTGTGCGCAGCTCTGTCGCTCGTGCATTACTCCTGGTGCTGAAGAGCCTAAGTAGTTCCTTCCATGCTATAGCAACCACACATGCATCTAACCTACCATGCTGAATATTCATTATGTCACCAGACATAGTGTCCAGTATGAAATTATCCTTATGCAGGTTGCTTTGGCTGAATATCTTTGTGCAACAGAAGACGTTCACGAATTTAGCCATCATGAAACATTACAAAACTTTCTATTATATTCAGAATGTTGAAGAATGCTCACATACAAAATGCAATCATTTCTTACACTGAATGGCTTTAAAATTTGATGATGGCAATTTCTGTGGAAACTGATTCTATGGTCCGATTATATTTTACATAGAATATTTAAAGCAGCAACTTTACTTTGCAGTACAGTGTGGTGAGGACACAACACAACTACAATGTCAAATTTGTGAGCCTTGATTTGAATAATTGGTTGCTTGTCCTGTTAAAGGTGCTATGTGTAAATATTTGCTATTGCTACATAGGCCACGTTAGCAGGCTCTCAGCTGTTTACTCACCAGTTTAGAGGAAATGTTGTAAATTCATGAGTCCTGATGTTAGACTGAGGGCATACTGGGCATTACAGTGACGGACTATCAACTCTTGAGGTACAAAGTCGTATTAGGAGAGGGGGCTGGATGATTAGCATGCTAAGTTTAGTAGATATCTCTGCAATGCAAAACAAGAAAGTCTTTCAGATAACGTCAAAACTGTTATTTCTTCATATTGCGTTGATAATTGTAATAATTTTTTTTATGTTTTAAACTAACATTCAGACATGTAGCATCTTTAAAGCGTTACTTAATCTTAATTAATCTAAATTACAAAAATGATGTTTTTGACATTGATATTTCCTTAGATTGTGTGATTTACTGTGAACAGTTTTTATTGGAACGCCACAAATACTATTCCATTCACCTCTGTTGTATTGGGGTGGTTCTAATTACACATCTCAAAACCTGGACTAAAATGACATATCTATGTGAAATTAGTTTTTTGTATTTTTAAAAAACAGACCCTTTAAACACATGTCTTGATAATTACATTGTGGACCTAATTACTGTTGAAAGCTCCACTTTCTCTTAATGGTGAACCACCATTGCAATGTTAGCATTTAGCCTTCATTGACCTTGGCCTTTATGCTTAGTCCAGGCATACACAGTGTGGTTATAATTATTGTTTTCTGTGGAGATCTAGAGGTCGCTGGCCCCTAACCATTATTTGGTTTTGGACAGACCCTCTGTGGAGCTCAGATCAATCTCTCACCTAGAGAACATTCCAGCATATTTCTACCACCAGCATATTGATTTTTCCATGAGCAGGGCCCTGTTATATATGTGTGTGTGTGTGTGTGTGTGTGTGTGTAAGGTGTTTTCATGCACGGCCCATCAGGGATGCAGCCTGCAGTGTGCACCAACACACACACTTGCATGCACTGTACATGGTTCGACAACAAGACAAACAGACACATACACAGGTGCACACGTTTGTACACACATACATCATTTATTCATTTCTGTAGACACCCATAGGCATTTCTGTGTGTAAAATGCATGCATCGGCATATTTAGTGGCTTTAGATCTCAAACACACGCACCCTCTCACACACACACACACACACACAGTATATTCCTTGTTAAAGTAGACACCAAGTGAGCTATGTCCTCTCTGGATCCAAGTGTCTTTCTTTCTTTATTACACCATTCAACACGGACTGGCCTGATGTTGAGGCCTGCCATCAGTCCATCTTTCCTTCTACTCTCTATCGTCATCCCTTTTTCCCCTCTACCACCTTCTATCATTCATTCCTCCAATTGCTTTCTTTCCTTCCTCTGTCTCTCCACACCTGAATATCATTTTATTCAGAGCGAAAAGAGAGATAAAGAGAGAAGACAAGGGCATAAAGAATACAAGAGAGAGTGTGTTTATGTGTGAGAGAGACAAAGAAAACAAAGAAACAGAGGGAGTGGCGGTTTATTGTCAAAGTCAGGCTGCAAATCGGAACTGGAATTGAGGGCTTTGGAACCAGCACTTCAAGACAAAAGAGGCAGCTGGGTGGGGGTAAAAATTTGTGCTGGAATTTGTCAAAAGCCAATAATCATTCTGCTGCAGGAAAGGAGTACTACATCAGAGCACAGAATCAATATCACATTACTTTGAGTATGGGAGTATATACAAGACTCATCAAATTGATTATTTTTGATGCTACAATGGCAGTTTCATTTGGGGGGCCCTCAACAACAACTACTGTTCAATTACTGGGGCTGTGTGTGACTTGGAAAAAAAAAAAGAAAGAAAGAAATACAACAAGACAAATGGATATTTATTTGACTAAAATAAACCCTTGCCTGGAATAGAAATGAGGAATGGTATGTCACAGTCAAGCTCTGGTTAAAAGATGATTTGTTTCATCGGACATTGAAATTTCATGAATATATTTTCCAAGGGGCCCTGGAAAAACAGAATTTATCATGACTTTTGTACAGGCCATAATGTCACAGCAAAGATTAGTCAACTTCCTATAATGTATTGTGCATGCAACTGTGGCATTGTTAAGCATATGCCTCCCCTGACTTGGTTACTGAGTATCATGGTTGCAGACAGACTGCAATGGCTTATATTGTTACATGTAGTTTGGGTCTCTTTTAAAACCGTATAGAGTCATGATTAAAACTATAATGCATACTTTAAAATTAAATGGAAAGACGTTAACAGTTTCAAAGTTTCCCAGACTCGTTTTTCTTTTCTTTTCTTTTTGTGCAATTTCTTCTCCAGTGTTGATATTTGTATGTGTAATCTTAAAAAAAAGAAAATATGTCAAAATCTATATCAAGTTGTGCATGTTTTTAAGTCAGCAAAAACAAAGTGAAGAATTAAAAAAAAAATCATCATCATCATTATCATACAATCAATGTTTTCACTCTTTCACCCCCAGTTCAAACTCTTCCTATTTAGGTTGGACTAGTTACACCATAAAAAGTTGCCAAAAAAAAAAAAAAAAGGCCTCCACCAATGAACTCTTTTCTCCTAATGGCTTTAACTTTAAGTCTTCAGTATGGGGCTATCAGGAGAGACAAGGCGCAGCGGCTCCTTGGATGATTAAAAAGTCATTTCCTTAACTGTCCTCCCAGGATTTGCGAGCTTTTTTTGTAAGAAAACATTAAATTGCTCCAATCAAGCATAAACGTATCCTGCTTGTGGTGTAATTTGTACTGCTGTTCGCGTGGTGGGCGCTTATTTGTCATCCTTTTCCTTTGGCACTTTTCCCAACCGCCTTGATCAACAATTAATGGTTGAAATTGCTTCCCTGTTACTTATGGCTGTGGAGACAGATGCAGCAATGCAAAAAACAAAAAAAAAAAAACAAAAAGAGGAGAGTTTAATTGAAATTGAACAACAGAAATTGGTTAAGACTGGTTCAACTTTATTCATACAGTACTGAAATCATTTCTACTTGTCCCTTTAGTTTTTCTATTTGTTTTGTTGTGCGTTCTTATACCATGATACATTCTGTTATTACAGTATCACTAGAGCAGTAGTGCACTCTTTCTTTTTCTTTCTTCTGTTCCTCTCTATCTTTCTGCTCTTCTGTCTCTCTCTCTCGCTGTCTCTTTCTCTCTCCCCCACTCTGTTCTTTCACACAATGACCTTTAGTGCTCTTTTCTTCATTGCAGGGACAGGCTGGGGCCTGGCATCTGATAGAATCAATATTCTATTATGATAGTGCGTGGAGCGTGTGGGGTTTTACAACTCCGCTGTAATAGTCTCTCTATTTCATCCCATGGCAGCCATGGCCTGAGGGATCATCCAGGCTTCTCCAGGCTCTATGCTCCCAGCATCGCCCCATTTCCATTAATGTCGCAGGCCTCTGCCTACCAGGGGACAATCTGTGTGACCGATGGATGGGGTTGAGAAAGAGTCCAACCCAGGTGCAATGTGTGTCAATAGCCTGTGTAATAGCCAGACCTGGGTGAAATGTTAGTTAAATGGCTCTCCAGTTTTAAAAGAAACAAGAGGGAGACTTGTGCTATTTCTTTTGTCCCAGTGCTTTTTGTGCTATTATATCTCCCTAGTGGTGATATCAAACTAAATCAAGTAATATTTGTAAACATTATGTGATTGATAAGTGGGAAATATCCATTCCACATGATGAAAAATTTTGCGTAAAAATTGTCATTTATCAGTTAGTAATTATCTTTACTGGCTTTCAGTAAAAGTAATGACTCTTCCAAATTTTTGCTGACAGACACCGAGGCCAGGATTTTAAATCTAAAAGAGCACTGGAGAAGGACTTCAGTGCCATGCTGCCCCCTGCACCATAGTCCAGCATGTAAAACAATTGTTGATTAGAAGAGTCCTCGTTTGCATTAGAATGGAGGGAGTACTAAAGTGAAATGTTAAGCTGTTTGAAATCATGGCGCCAGGCAGGTCCCCATAAAAGATTCATGCCATTAAATCTGCCTTTCTCGAATAATTAACTAATGTGAGTATTTTACTCAGCCAAACGCAGTTACGGTTTAAAAAATCCTTGCATTTAAATGTCATTTGGGTGAGGAGTTTTGATTATAATTTTTAATCTTGGGCAATTAACATTGTGAGGTTATCAGGACATGCTGAAGCAAGCAACACAATGGCATCCTGAGAGGCTTCCGTCAGACCTGTGCTAGGATCCATTTTGCTCTAAAATGTCATAATTCAATATAAAATACATCAGTTTTTCGCTGAAAACTCACAGAGGTCAAGAATAGACCCTTTAAAGCTCATGGTCAGTGCACAAGTGCCCTTTGCAGTCCCTTAAAACATTCTAGCACTCACATCTTTTGGAGAATACCTGCCATTTCCATCCTCATACTCCTTCACTCCCATCAGCACATCCATCAGACATACGTCAGGAGTACATTGGTACACTTGATGTATGTCTGATGTACCCCTGATGTGTGTCTTTCTTTCCTGCAGAATAGTTGTCCCTGACAGCTTTCATGTCCCTCATTCCTCCAAATTCCGCCCCCCCATCTCTCCATTTGATTGAGAGTTGGGTGACTGGAGGTGCGTGATGAGGCCCCGCTCGTCTCATATTCATCATGATGTAACCGTGAGCAACCCGGATCTAAATTACCTTCGTCTGGCATCATTCCAGCACATGCTATAAATGAGGTAATCGTCCTTGACTATAAAATTTGCATTTTCAAGACTTAATTGCTATCATTACATTTTTTGTGTAATTCTATTAATTTAACAGAATGGGTGATCAGAGTCTTTTTTATGGATATAATTTGCAGTAAAACAATGCATTTGCAAAGTAGAAAAAAAAGTCTATAGAAAAGGGTGAGCGGAGCATCAAGACCACTCTAGCCTTTCATCATGAAGTTCCATTATCCCTTTCCATTTAAAAAAGGAGGGAAAAAACTAGCCAACAAAGACTTACAAAAATCTTGCACTAACATGCAGTCAGTGTGTTTGTGTAAGCCAGCATGAAAGCTCTTGGGGTTTGAACACAGGAAATGCATCAATTAAGTCCCATCATCACATTGTGTGGGCTAACTGAAACTCCTGTCTTGATAATGTTGAGCTGGGCTCTATTTTTTGTGTGCTTTTTTTTTTTTTTTTTTTTAACATTGCCTTGTGCATATATGTACGTGATGTCAGTTGCACTCAGTAGTGCCGTCTCCAAAGAGTATGGTGGAGAGCATGGCCGATGACGCGGAACAACAGAGCCATCAACTTCCATTTATGCTTCCTGCAGTGACCTTGCCACAAACATCTACAAGGTTCAGAAGTGCGCCAAGCTAAGTGCCAGCAACATTCTGCAACCCGCTGCATTTCCTCGCACTCTGCTGACCTTAAAAGTGTGGCCTCAATTTGGGGGATGGCTGTAACACAAAAGAATTCTGCACCCTCCCTTCTCTTTTGCACTTCTTTTGCATTACCCTACTTTTATTAATCTATAATTGTTCACAATTTTGATTTCACTAAAATGGATGTAGATTCATCAAGTAGCAGCTTTGCAGATTTGTTTCGATGGTGTTCCCTTTGGCAGATAAAGCTAATAAACTTTAACATTGACAAGAGACCTAAGAGACTCTAGCAGAACTCATATTCTTATTATACAATGTTTGACTTTTTTCAAAAACACAACACGCTCACACTTTACACATTCAACTGTAATTTGAATCATCTACATGTTTAAATTAAACCTGTAGTCACATTACGATACATCCCCATTCCAACCACGGCTTAAAACTATTATTATTCCTCAAGATTGAACCAAATGCAAGAATGTGGCACAACTTTAGTGATCAATAAATAGTGGGCTGACACATTGAATACATTTTATGTATGTAACTCCTTAAAATGCACCAGTAGCTAAAAAAAAGGCATCCCCTGAAGGCATTACATTTCTCTCTAGCCTCAATGTGCAACTATTTGACAACACTACAGCCAAAAAATAAGCACAGGGCTCAAAGGATGAATGAATTTTTTCAGAGCTTTACCTCTAATGTGCACAGTATTGTATACTCCTACTACATGGCAGAAAATAGTTGTAAATAAATAAGCAATTTAAGCATTTATTTGACGCTCTAATGCTGGGTGATTTACATTAAATGCAAGTTTAAATAACCATAATTGTCTAACAAGTTGAAAGGTCAGTTTATTGGACAATCTGTCCTTGGCTAGCAGCACACCACGTTGCTTCCTTAGAATAAAATAATCAGTATTTGTGAAAATGGACAACAGTTTCTCATAAGCAATACTGTAGGAGCGTAGGAGGATATGGTGTGCCTTTCTACTAGGCCTCTCCCTTTCTCGGTTTCTCTTCTGTACCACTCATACTGACTTCTGCTGACACTGACCAGGTGGCGTAGTCACAATGGGTTTCCATGGAGCCTTCAAACAAGAAGCAGGTAAGGCCTGGTGTTTAACGTAGCAGCGAAGGAAGACTGAGCTCTTATTTTGACGGTGTCAGGCAACATCAGCTCAAGCTCTGGTGCAAAGCACAGGAGAAGTTTCTTTCTTTGGGTGTCTGTTTCAGCATTTGGGGTGTGAGCTTGCTTTGTGTCTTCGTTGCAGATGTGGCTGGGGAAAGCTGTCAGGTGTGTAAGCATTGGGGGTCATCAGAGCACTACTGACAGGGGTGCTTTAGCGTGTGTCTGTGTGTGTGTGCATGAAAGGATAATGGGTGACTCACTTCTACACAATGCTTCATGGCTAAGTCACAGTTAAAGGCCCGAGCCTCAGTCTACAAATGTAAAAACATTTAATCATACCGCCAAAATTTAATTTTAATTAGATTTTTTTTTTAAGTTAATGGGAAATTTAAGAATGCTTTGGCAACATACTGTAGAATCTCAAATAGAACATTTAAAAAATATTATATTTACATATATATATGAAGCTGTTAGAAGGGACTGTAAATAAATGCAAAATTAATATCTAATATTTAAAGGATAAAATTATATCAGAGCATTTAGCAGTACACAGTAATTTTGTAGGCCATCCTCAACAACTGAGAGTTACACTTGAAACTACATAAGGCTTTAATGAATCCCATGCTTTGAGTTTGGATATATTCTCAAACATGTGTTGAAAGGTACAAATCTTCCTGAGTACTGTGATAAGCTCCATCTGTCAACACACTAAGCTGGCTGTTTTAAAAGTGTGGATCTCTATTGATTTGGTTTATTTTGCTCAGTGACATTTGTCAATAACAGTTGAACACTTGAGTGTGTGTGATACATGGTGAGCAACCACATTAGTCACTCTTGGACTGTAGCCAGTTTACGCTGTTTTGCTTAATATCCAATTCATGACATAAGATAGTACAGTTAAAAATAGAAAAATCTTGAGCTGATGCAAGTGGCTCAACACTTTTGGACGTCACTGTTCAAATTGAACTGTTGAACTTCAGTTGATTATTAAAACAAATAAAAAAAGCTGCAGCAAAATCATTCTCCTTCACATCTTAATAGTGCTGTCATTCTTACTCTTGAGCAAAACACTCTCCCAAATGGGAATTAGTGTGCCTATTTAAATGGGAAGATAGGTAGAGTTGAAAAAAAAACAAGCTCTAACCTTTGAAAACTTAAAGAGACATTTGTTAAATATGTTTTGTGAAGTTTATTAAGGCCAAAATTAAGAGCCCACTCAAGCTGATGAAAGCCCAATACTTTGCATACTGAAACAGATAGGGCAACACTGTTTCTGATTTTCATCTGTTGTGCAAATCAACATTTAATAGCCACACACATTGAAATGTGTTCTTTCATGATGCAGTGCAAAACCCGCAACATACACAAAGCTGAGAAGAATGAGACATGGATTTTGGCCATGAGCGCTTTTACCCACCACATGCAACATTAATTGTTTTGTGAAAACTAAGCACTGTGCCCCTTTTTTCCAACATGGTTTCTTGTTTTATTTCCACCTACGAACAAATCTTGCCTTACAATTTGTTCATCATAACTCAACAGTGGATGGCAAAAAAATAGATAAACAAATAATAAAAAAATAAAAAATAAAAATTACAACCCAGAGTTATGACATTGAAAAGGGCTAAATAAACAGGACAAGTGGGAGGAGTTATTGTTGCACAACTGACTAACGTGTCTCTGTTACTGTGTACAACAAAACTGAGTACACCTCTGTACATTATCACTAGAATGTGAAATGGTTCAAACTGTGTCACCTTACAATCATTGTATGACTTTAAAGTTGAACTGTAGGACACTGGATCTAATTTATAATTCAGTGAAAAGAGTAGATAGACTATACTGAATTTGCAGGCCCCAAAGTGCAATAAGGGCAACTTGTGGTTTCCAATTAAGGCTAATTGAATGAACAAGGCTATAAAATAACCTTGGAATGCCGCAGCTTCCTTAGTTTTGGCTTGGGTTGTGTCTTATGCAAAATGGCTCCACATGGTAATGAATTTCCTGACAAGTAAGAAACCAGGTTGTTAGACTTCATAAAGATGGGAGAGGGTACAAGAACATCAGCAGGCTACTGAACATATGCTGAACACTGTTGCAGCAGTGGTTAGGAGGTATAGGAAGAACCATACTATCAACAACAGAAGGTGCAGTGGCCATCCTTGAAAAATGCTCTCCACTTGCATATATTACCTAAATAATGAATTGTGCGGGTAAGTGCTTTTGACTTGGCACAAGGATTATCTGTGGGAATTCAGTAAGTAAGCAGTGCAAAGTAAATTGTATGAAGTCAGCCTCTATTTTCTTCTGCAAGAAGAAAACCACTGCTCACAGAAAGGCACAAAACTGCAAGATTAAATTTTGCAACATGAAACATGAAAAGAAGCCTGATGAATAATGGCAGCATATTCTTTGGTCAGATGAAGCCAAAATAAATTTGTTTGGATCCAGTGGAGTTAAACAGATTTGGTTGACTACAAAGTACCAGCTGTGAAAAAGTGTACAGATATGGAGCTGCATCAGAATAAAAGGTGTAGGCGAAAAGACATTTATAGATGGTACTATGAATGAAAGTTTGTATATTTTTAGAAAAAAAATGAAAACTAGGACCTGGCTGTCCCTTGACTTCTATTCAACACCTTCCATCCAAACACCTTTGTTCTATTGGATTCAAGCATTTTAAAGCATAAGGTCGGTAAGACTGAAAAGAATCATCTGTGAAGAATGGCAGAACATAGATTTGTGCAAGACTTGTATTCCCAGGAAGATCGAGTCTTTCATCAAAAATAAAGGTGCACTGAAGTTGATTCTTTAACATGGGACTTTCATCACAGTTATTTATTATTATATTTGTCAAACATTTCGGTTTTTCAAATTAATTGGCTTCATTCTTCTTGTGTTTTGGCTAAAAACAAACAAAATTTTGTCAAATGGCCAGGGCTTGTAATTATTCTACATTTTAGTCAATGAAACCCTCTTTGATTACTGAAACACACACACTAACACAAGACTTACAACTATTAAACACCTCAACATGTGCACACACATACACATACTTGCGGTGGAAAGTGTTATACCATAACTGGTAAACCCCCATTGGCTGTGCCACCCCTGTGCTTTCAGCTCAGCAGCATGACACCATCTGTTTAGTGGGTGCTGTTTGTTTGGTGCTGCTTGACTTCAGCTTGAGAGGAATCCATTCTGCCACTCCTCAGGTGGTAACACACAATGTTTTAGAGGAGTTGTCATGAAGCGTGCAAAAGGTGACAATAAGCCAAGGTGATGTCATCAAGAGTTTTAGAGAAGAGAAGAGAAGAGAAGAGAAGAGAAGAGAAGAGAAGAGAAGAGAAGAGAAGAGAAGAAGCCCTGAGCATTGTATCTATGTGTTTCTCCAGAGAGAGAGATCTTTTGCTCCCTCAGGTGTGACAGATGTGACAACGAAGTCAGAACAGTATTTAGCACCTGGAGGTCAGGAAGAGTTAGAACCAGCAAAGCCACCCTCCTGGTCAGGATCAGGTGCTCTCCTTGGGGATGAGCAATGTGGAAACCCCGATACCAGCCCTGACCCTGTATTAAGTGGTGTGCTTGTGTGTGTGTGAGTTTATGGGCACCAGAGAGGGGGCATCTCCTCCTGATTGAGACTGATGTGCGCTGATTGGTTGCCAGGCTGTGCTCAAAAGCGGCTCTGCAGTGTCAGGTGAAATTAACAGCCATCAATGAAAGACCCTCAGACCGGGGGATTCATTAGGGACAACCTCCCCCCATCTCAGTGCACTGACAGTCCTTCACACTTACACCCTTCACACGCATACATACAAACACACACACACACACACACACACACACACACACACACACACACACACACACACACATCATTCCCGTCTGATCCCACAGCTCTGAATAATGACTCCCAGCTAAAAGTCTCACCAAGTCCAAAGAAGTATATATTCATGTGTATGTATGTGTTTTGTTTATCAGGACATGTGTGTTTCCTGGCCCTCTCTGTCTTTCCCTGAGCAGATGTGTGACGCTCCAGGGCCACTTCAGCAAACACCACAAAACATTAGTCACAAGTATCTTCTTCTACAATCCAATAAGCTTGCTGTCTCTTCCTGGAAAACATCAGAGCAGAATCTGTTATGATGGTAATTGCAAGGTACACACAATGAGCACTTTATTAGGAACACTTAAACACCTGCCTATTCGTGCAGTTGTCCAGATAGATAATCACATAGTAATAGATAATCAAATAATTGTGTGGTAACAGTGCAATGCATAAAATCATGCAGATCAAGAGCTTCAGTCAATGTTACATCTAACATCAGAATCAGGCACTCTCACCTTGGCATGATTGTTAAAACTAGACAGGCTAGTTTGAGTATTTTTGCTGATCTCCTGGGATTTTCATGCACAGCAGTCTCCAGACCTGGAATCGTGCAAAAAAACAAACAAACAAACAAACAAAAAAACATCCAGTGAGCAGCAGTTCTGCGAGCAGAAACACCTTGTTGATTGAGAGAGGTCAAAGAAGAATGGTCAGACTGGTTAGAACTGACAGAAAGAATAAGGTAACTCGGACAACCACTCCTTACAACTGTGGTGGGTAGAAAAGCATCTAACAATGCACAACTTTGAGGCTTATGGGCTTACAACAGCAGAAGACCACATCAGGTTCCACTCCTGTCAGCCAAGAACAGGAATCTAAAGTTGCAGTGTGCAAAGGTGCACCAAAACTGGGCAGTTGAAGACTGGAAAAAGGTTGCCTCAGTTATCATTTGAATGCCATAGCTGATCTGAGTATCGTTGCTTGACCATATGTGTCCTTTAAGTTCACTATCTTCTGATGGGTACTTACAGCTTGATAATCCACCAAAGCAAAAGTCATCTCACAATGGAGTCATGAACATGACAGTGAGTTCAGTGTACTTCAGTGGTCTTTGGGATGTGGTAGAACAGGATATTCACATTCATTTATGTGACGCAATCAACGTCAACATGGACCAGAATCTAAACAGAATGTTTCTTGAGGAATCTTGAGGAATCCACAAAGAACTGAGGTTATTTTAAGAGCATAGAGAGACCCTATTCTGTTAGTTAGTATGGAGTCCCTAATAAAGTGCTCGCTAAGTGTAAGTGACTTTTGTTCATTCTGTTTTATCTTGTACTTCTCCACACTCATTTGACATTGTAAGGGTCAGTCAACCCAAATTATATAGAACCACATATTCTTGTAAAAGGTGAAATCAGAAAGTTCTGAGAATGCACCTCTAACAAGCAAAAACCATACCTGATTTAAATTGGGCTGCCATTCCTATTGAAGTACACCTTGTGCACCTTGATACATCATTCCCAGTGCTCCTGCCACACCTGGAATGTTCCTTGGAAGTCCCATTCTGCAAGCACGTCAAACACTATCTGCAATTCACGCTGGATCTCCTCTACTGTGTAAAAATGATGACTCTTCAGTTTGAATTGGATTTTGGGGAGGAGAAAGGAGTCCAAGGGAGACAAATATGGCGAGAAAGATTGGTAGGGAGTGTTGTAACAAGTCAAATGAATTTAGGTGAACTGACGCTTTAAAAGAGTAATTTAAGAAATAAAACTTAAAAACAGGGGAATATGCTTCTTCACGTTCTTGCTAGATAAATGAAAAAGTCAACATCACTAAAACATTATAACAATACTTTTTTTTTTAATGCATATCTACTTTTAGTCAGAGCCTGGCTAGCTGTACTCTAACAATTCCTGCCCGTAGTCATATTTAACAGACAAATGTATCAGAATTGTATCAGTGTGTTCTCTTCCAGAAAACTATTAAATGAGAATTTTTTAAATGAGAAATTTTTCAAAGAACAAGGTAATTTGTCATATAATATAATGCTAATGTGCCAATTTGCTCATCTCCAAGCAGGCTTGTATTTTCACTTTGTCCTTTGTACTCATATAAGTATGTAGCCAGCAGTAGCATGTTTCATTACACAGCCCAGCCCATATATATGCTTAGGGATGGCGTATTAACTATTATTTGCATTACAGAGGGACTTGCTGTCTCCAAATGGACACAGAGCTCACACTGCCTGTGAGTTAGCCTTTTTCCCAGATTTGCTCTGGCAGGTCAGAAACTGCTTGCATTTTCACTAACCTCACTTGCATCATTCCCTCCTTCTTTCCTTTTTATTTAATCTTCTTCCAAAAAATACAGATCCTACTTCTTTTGCTTCATTTTTTCCCTGCCTTCTTCTTTCATTTCAAGCATGCCCAAACACTTGTGATTCAGTAGAGGATATAACCTGAAGATGAATCACTTTTGTTGTGTTAACTGCCAAATCTCTTTGGGAGAACACAGAAATGTCACCCTTATTGGAAATGTATCAAAGTCATATTTTCAAATGTGCTTAAAAGTGCTGATGCAAATTTTGTAACATGTCTAGTTTATCGTCATTATTTTGGTAGGATGAAAGCAAGCATGTGTGTTCAGCCACACAAATAAAGTGCATCAGCAGAATCATTCGACACAAGCTTTTTGTGGCAGTATGTATGCCTGATGACTTTGAACTTGAGTCCATTTGCCCTCATGAGAACTCTCTTAATCCAGTGCTTCCCAGTTTAGGAGCTGCAACACTGAAGCGCCGCTCATTAGAATTAGCGACATTAGTTACGACCAAAGGAACTCTATTTCACGCACATCTCCCCGACTGAGTAAATGAAGCTTTGCAAATCCTCCACAGCTTTTAATAGCTGCCACTAATATTACAGGTCACAAATGATTGCACCCTCAGACTCAGATTTGGCTGATGAAACACGGGCTGAGATTATCAGCGTTATTTACGCTTGTGTATCACTCTGGCATAAACACACACTTATGGAAATGCAATCCCTCTACAGAAATGCACTTTGTAATGATTTATGTTAGAGCAATTCACGGAAAATGTGGCAACACAAGCAGCACCAACCCACAATTCAATGTTCTTCACCATTTACCATTTACCATTTCTCTGTTCTGTTTGCCTGAGAAATTTTGCTTCTAAATGTACATCCATATACATCATGTCACAAAGGCGCTGTCTGTGTTTCAGAAACACAAGAGCAGTCTGCACTGTAGCATGATGGTTCCACCCTCACAAATCAATTATAAAGTCTGGAGTAAATAATAGGATGCATGTCTAATTACCCAACAATCCAGAAGCTTTTGGGGGCCTTGCCAATGGAGCTAACACATGTATTACCACTCAAAAACACACATACACACAAAGACAAACATGCATAATTGCATCTACAATCACTCACACACCTTGAAAACACACAACTCAAATAAACATATAGTCACAGGTACTCAATCAATCGACCAATTAAAATAAAAGATTGCTATGTTGACTGCATGTGTACCTCTGTGTGTTAAGTGTGTGTATGTGTGTGGGCACTGTTGCCACGCACACAGGGAGGCAGGCAGGCAGACCTCACATTGCCCAGAGCTACTCGGTAAGGATTCCCGATAAGGAGAATTAGTCAAAACTTGGGAGCTGCCAGTCAGTGCCAATTAAACTTTAATCTTGGGCTGAAACAGGCACAAATAAATTAAACCCTTGTGAGCGGCAATGTGCGCGTTCCTGATAATAGGGGATTGAAGTCGTCTCGGAGTGAGGCTGCATGTTCCCCATCTCAGCCATGGCAAGGAGCGGTGCAGGGGGAAAACAGGGGTAAGGCTGGTCATAGAGTGAACTGAAAGGAACTCTCCAAGTTGACAGAATCATAAACAGGAACACATGAATTAATAGAATCAATGATGCTGGACAGCAGAAAAAAAAATATATAGCACTTGGTTCTCTGTTCTCCATTCTCATTTGCCATTTAGTGAAAAGAGTTTAGGTTGTTTACATGCCTGATAATTGTTGTAATGACCCAATTACAATACAAAAGCATTTGAAAAGTGTAAGTAAAATTTCTATTTTTTTCCATTCATGCAAACAAAATACAACAAAATATGCTTTATATATATATATATATATATATATATATATATATACTACATCCAAACATTTTTCTACCATTTATGCCCTCACGCTGGAGATGGATCTATACATGCAGATATTGGCTGAGATTTTACATCTTTCCCCATGGACCATACCTAAATACATTATCCTTATTAGAAATGTCACCCAAGCATGCGATTGACCTCCATAGGTACAACACCTTTTTTCATGGTAAACTCTGCACAAGCCCAGTATATCTATTGTAAATGTCTTGGGACAACAGTGGTTGGGAATCATATTGGACTTTGCAGTGTGTGTTGGAATTTGATTACCAAACCATGCATGACACTCCCAGTACCAAATGGAAATGATATTTTCAATCATGCTCAGCCATGGAAAACAGAGCAGTATCAACCAATATGATATTAATAATAAAGAAAGATCTACTCTTCATATCAGCCAGAGGAAATACGTTTTATGTTGCAATATTTAAAAGTATGGTTGTCTCCATGAACACTGTATAGAGGGGGATATTTCAATAATATTTTTTAATGAATTAGCACTCTTATCTCTATTTGCTGTGCCTGACCTGTTCTAGCCCTGTGTTTAATTTCAAAGTAAATTTCTTGGTATATGAGCGTGCAACTTAGGTATTAATGTCATGGGGTTTGTCAGCCAATGCCACGATTTATTCCAGAGTAGTGGCCACATACATCCTAATATCTTAAAAATAAGCCCCAGAGAAATGCTGTAATGAGAAAACAATAACATTAACAATATTAGCAACAATAATGAAAATAATTGCTGGTGAAGCAACACTGGTAATAACACATAGAGAAATACCTCTGTGTTTGACCGAATCGTACACAATTATCTTGCATGTGTATATAATATAATTAATTCTATGTCTGAGCTTCTTAGCCTGAGGCGATCAGCATAGAATCAGTTTTGTATGTATAATAGATCAGAGCGCAGTTCATGAATAAAACAAACGTGGGGAGTATGCAGCAGTGACTGTGAATGTTTGTCTTTGGACAGCAGAATCAAAGTGAACATGTAATATTGTGATAATCCATACTTGATGAATTCAAGGGGCTGACTTGCCTTAGCTAAGTTCAGCTAATTTCCAGACATGGCTTGCCTCCATAATTGAGTTTCCAATAACATTATGATTATTCCATCCCACATGATAATTGAATTCAAGGTATTTTTTTCTTAACACTGCAATATTGTAGATGTGTGATTATTATGCATTTGCATGTAGATTTCAGTGCCTTCCTGAAACTCATCACTTTTCTCCTAACTGGATTTCCTATATTGTAGCATACATTTGGCTCATAACAAATGATGGGATCCCCTCTCGTTATGAGCATAGAGTCAATTATTCCAAAAAGTTCATTTTTATATCAATTTTACCCCACGTAATGATATTGCAAAGAAGATTTCTCCCAAAAAAGTCTCCAAAAATCAACCCAGCTCCGACCTGCTTTGTCGTGAAAAGGGAATATTTTTACTGTTGAACTCATCAAATTCACATCACTGCCAATATTCCTTCTGTGCTTCCAGTTTGATCCTGCTTAAGAAATGCTATCAAACTTGGCCACCCTGGCCCCAGCACTCATCTGTTGCATAATGTAGGCTGTATAGGCAGGAGTGGCGCGGGTGCGAATGTAATTTTCATTAGGCTGATAGAGCCCCCACAGATTCAGCCTGTGAATAGGGGTACAGTAGGGGCACAAAGCAGAGCGGGGAGCTGGCTGCTGAATATGGGAGTAGTGCAGCATTCTTTTCAGAGGCACAATGTGCCAAATCCCCTTTCCTCAGAGCTCTAGGTGAACTAGTTGGCATCTTCAGTACCCCTGCATAAAATGAATTTTTGACAATGCAAGACTGAGAAGTCGATGCGTTCATGCATATATAAAAGCATAAACTAAACAGAAACCTCCCTGCACAAGGTTTGGGTAGAGGGAGATTATTATTATTTATTTATTTATTTATTTATTTATTTTTATCATATAGCGCTGCATCTACATCTGCCTCACACTCACCCTGGAAAGCAAAAGAGCTTTTGAATGTGATGCTGAGCATCATCAGCACAGACACTGTGAATATTTGGGTGAAGTAGATGGTGTTTCAGCATAGAGTAACACTAGCCGCTCGCTTGGAGTTGTGCTAACTGTCACATTGGGGGATGACTGGGCAACTAGTCAATGCTTTGAGCTACTGGGCACACATGGATGGCTGTGAATGGAAGCTCTATCCATTCTCATCACTCAGAGTAGCCATAGGGCCCTACAGTGAGTATGGCACCAGCCAAGACATTATGCCACAGTTTAGCTGTTGTTTTGCATAAATGTTGAATCATGCCAGTGTCCTTTTAGTGTGCAACAACAGCATGCATTGATATTGATTTAATGCTCACTAATATTTAAACTGCCCTGAGGGATCGATGTTGTTGAACATGATTTAATGCGGCCTACTATTCCAGATGTAAATACAGCCACATAACAGAAAAAAAAATAGTTATTTGGTGTTTGATTTAACTTCTTTAGAATGTTGGTAAAGCAGACACCAAATCATATGGGTTTTGTTTCAAATTGAGATATCCATGATTTTAAAAAAGCACTTTCTATTAATGCTTACTATTACAAAATAAGTAATAGCATTGTTTATTGATAAAATTGCTGTTTTTCAGGGGTAATTATTAAATGGAAAATTGACAATGCAGTGTATCCTTTATGTTTTTTCCTTCTTTTTCAAAAAGGATACATTCTGGAAATTAGCTAAATTCCTAGTGATGAGGAAGACTGGGGAAAGCAAATCCAGAAATAAGTAGGAAAGAAAGGTTGCAACAACTTTTAACAAAACATGACATGTGAATGAGGGCTGAGTCCTCATTTACATATGTTGACATTTTGCAGAGAATATTTCAACGTTAGCCTCAGCTGTAATGAACTCCTGCCAGGGAGCAGTCAAGGAATAATGTTTCCATAAAGGTAACCTGTCCACATCTCCTCCAGGAGAAAGATGTGGAGGAGGAAAAGAGACATTTTTTTCTCTCCCTCTCTCTCTTCCTCCGTGTTGGGTGTTTGGTAACAAAGGGGTATTTTTCTTTCAGTGTGCTTCATCCATCTTGGCCGATACTGATTTAGTGTATTTTTCCACCCTTTTTACAGGCTAATTGCACACAGCGACAGGGAATTTGTTAGTGGTGACACCTTGCCTACCCATTGGGAATGCATCTCATTACCAGACGCAATGTCCAGGAACATCAGATATTATTAGCTGTCATTAATCTGCCATATATAGTGAAGGGGGAGAATGGGGGACAGAAGGGCAACAAAGGACACAAAGAGACAAATATGATGGCTGGCAAAGGCTGTGTGGTAAGGTCAAAGTTCACAAAGGTTAGCAAGAACCAAGGTGGACAAGGGGAGATGGAGATTATGAAAAATGATGTTTGGATTAAACACGGAAACATGTGAAGATTTTTGGAACTGTCATATAAAGGAATAAATGTATTCTCAAACAGATAATACACTTCATATTTTCCTGTTTACTTGCTATTTTCAGCAAGTAAACACTACTCACATGAGTAATACTGACTTAATTTTATTGGTAAAAAATGTATAATGCTTAAAATAATCTTAATATGCATAATGGACACAAATCTGTCACTAGACAAATGTTTAGAATCTAAAAATAATAAAATAAATACACTGTGATTTTATATTATGGCTGGCCAAACAGATTTGGTCTGATTAGTTGAACACAAATCATAAATATAAATGGCTCGAACAATCAAAATGTGCCTTATTTCAAAATTGACCAAACATAGTCTTGACTTTCTTTTTTTTGGGATATATTATATAAGTAATAAAGTCAATACTATTTAAATGAATATATGTTACTGCTGCATTTAAAATTAAATGTGTTTAAATTCTGTTTCCCTGTTTCATGTAAGCAGTTGTGGACTTTCTTTGATGAAAGTCGTACAGTGTGCATAGTGAATAATGTTTTTGCAAACAGATCAACTATTGGGGCCTGTTTTTGTCATGTTTCAAACTGTGTTTTGTTCTCAAATCCCATTTGACTAAAATGTATATGACAACCTTAAACTAGATTTTCAGAAGAAATTCATTCTCTTTCAATGCAGACTGATTGTTGCCCAAAAGAGTGTGCTTTTTTCACACATATGTTTAATTTGATACAGCATCTTTGGCTGGTTTTCCTGCACAGCCCTGCCTGAAGACTGCTACATGCATACTAGATAGGATTACACCTTCTAAGCAGATTTTGTTGTGGAAGGGTTAACACAGATCCCCCTGCTTTGCTGAACAAACAGGACACCATCTGAAGACACAGGAACTGACTGGGCCCTCATTAAGAGACATTTTTCTTTTCTAGTGTGTGTGGGGGGGTTCGGTCCCGCTTTTTTGTACAAGGAGCACGTTGTGGCCTCCTGCCGCGTTGCCTGGCTCTTTGAGCGAGATGGAGTATATGGCCTAATGACTAAAAGTTCCTCTATAAAAAGTATACAGCGCAGCTCCCTGCAAATTGAGTTTCCTCTTTGTGCCAATTGAGGGTGGTTTATGTAGGCTGCGGGGAGTTCCTTTGAACTCTAATTCCAAAAAAACTCCAGATTCCTGGGTCAATGCCCCCACCTCCACCTCACCCCACTCCTTTCCTTCTTCTCTCCCACCAATGATTGAGATGGAGGAAGAGGACGCTGCTGTCTCAGACACCCAAATCCATGCCACATTGCAATGATTTCCCCAAACAGAATGAGAGAGAGAAAAGATAACACATCTAAAAATGACATTAAAGTGGCATGAAGCAGGTGTTTCTCCTTTCCTTTATGGGTAATAAATGAGTTTGTAAATTGGTCTTTATTGGATTAAACTTTCTAATGGTGTTTACATAAGGCCAAGGTAGTATAAAGTCATTAAACATTGTAGCACTTTCCTTATTTAAAGAGGCATCTTTATAGAAGACCAGTCAGGATGCCTTCGTTTCTTTACTAGAGAATTTGACCCTAAATGTTATTAGTTTACACAGCTAAAAACAGTAAAGGTTCAGACCTCGGGGATATGAAATCTAGATAAAAGTAGAAAGGTTGTAATTTTCTTAAATGTAAGAACAGAGTTGTAAAAAAAACAAACAAACAAACAAAAAAAGAAAACAGAAAAATCCCCCAACTACATTCCCAGGGACGTGTTAACCTTGACATCAGACTTTCTATTTTTAATGTAATGAAGTGAAGTTAAAAGATTAATTTCTTCCCTAATAAAATAATGTAATAATTGCCCACAAAATATATTCATTCCTTCCTATTAAACTTTTCACTCCTAAATGCTCTTGTTTTTAAGGAAAGAACAACTATAAATTAAGAAGGCCAGCTTGCAAATAAGAATTTGCCAAGAGGTACTTGCTATCTGTCTTTTGTCTTCAGCTATCTTTAGTGCCAAAAGCAAATGTTGGCGGCATCCCATGAGGAAGCAATGAGGGCCTGAATGCCCAGGACTCAGCCAAGTGGCAGCGATTGTTTTTCACGTCTGGGGCATGAAAGCTGGGCTCGTTCTGCACTAATCAAAACCCCCAATAAGGTCTCAGTATAAATCCCGAGACTTCTTCTTCTTGTTCTTCTTCTTCTTCTTCCTCCTTTCCCCCTCCCCACCATCTTCACAATTATGCACACACATTGCCATAAATCTAATGCGCTTTCATGATCTGTGGAAGCGGAGTACATAAAACGTGTTTGCCGGATTTGCATACAAACATACTTATTCTAAATCCCCCTCAGAAGTTGTAAATGATTGTCTTTTCCTGAAATACATCTCAGCAAATTGTATTTGGGCATGTTTATGAATCCTATTATGGCATGGGTTTTATCATATTTTGTGGACAGTGATGGCTTCTCAGCATAGCTGTTAAGAAGAGGGAGAGAGGGCCTTCGGCAATAGACTTTGTCATTTGTTTCAGATGGGTGCTGGATTTCCCTTCATTGCTCCATGACAGGTTCACAGTACCAAGATGGAGCTCTGCTAAGTCCATGCAGGAAGAGTAATTCAGCAACTACTTGCGACTGAGTGAAAGACGTTGCATTCAGCGTTCATTTTAGTTTTTGATGCAACACTGCTGAATGCATTACTTGGATCTTAACATGGTGCAGTAACAGCAGCAGAATCTTTTGATTGTGGCCTTTTTTTTTTTTAAACACCCTGTAAATATAGTGACATAATTGAGTGGAATGTTGCATAATAAGGCCACAATAGAGCAGTATTTATCAAGAGCTGGAAAGCTGCTGGGCAGAGAAGAGAAGAAAGACTATGTTAGCAGTGCCTGAGAGGCCTGGGCTGCCAAAGAGATTATAATATCTCTATGTGCTGCGCCTCCCTTTAGCAATTGAACAGCCACGGTAAAGTACCGATGGCATTTACACTATCTGGAGGTAAATAACAGGCCCTGGTGGTGATAGTCCCACCTAAATTAAAATATGGTTGATAACTGTTGCTCTTTCAAAACATATTAGCGTGAACAGTTTCTATTACATCATCAGGAGGGTTTTCACAGGTAACTTTCTTTTCAGAAAAACACTTAGCAACAAATCTAGCAACTTCCTGGGCAAACGTTTGCTACTTTTACAAGAAGAAAGTTGCCAGTCTTGCCTGATGAAAGCAAGGTTGTACTCTTCCACTGAGGGATCATGTAAATCAGAACAGCTTTACTGGTAATTTGGATGTATTAAATTACATATATTTGAATATATTTGGCAGAGTGTAGAAGAGAAGCAAACAGAGAAAAGGTTGAAACTGTCTGACACAAGGAAATATGATGCAAAAATATAAACATCATGAATGTGCTAATTAGCATATCATGTGATCTAGCAACATTTACCAACTTTTCAAGCAGGTTTTAGCTATTTTCCATTGACCGTAGTTATTTACAGCTGTTTCACAGCAGTTTTAAACAATGTCCTCAGTTTCGCACATTGACCATACATGATCCAGCAGTGTACAACTATTCCCGTTTCCTTGCTTTTTATACAAGCTGGGCTCCTAGACTCCTGTCAGAATCAGCCATTAATTGGTGGGACAAGCTGCTGAGTGGGAAGGTCATAAACATTTCAAGAGTTATAAAACTTTCATTAAGTTCTCACGATATCACACTAGTGAATGACCCTCTTGCTCTCTCCCTCTCTTTTTTGTCTGGGTGGTGTTGAAGAGGGGAATGATTGTGAACAAGAGGCCTCTTTGTGGTGGAGGGAGCCTTTTTCAAACTGTCTTGGCCTTTTGACTCGTCCTAAGCCAGAGATCAGAGCTTGGAAAGTGGCAAAACAAAGGGCCGATTTAATGAGATTGTAAAACAGGCTGAGGAAAAGGAGGGGGTTACCAAATAGCCAGACTGCCAGCTCTGGTCCATTTCAAAAGGTCTTTTCAGGATCTCCTCTAAGCTGTCTCAATATGAGCTAGAGGGAAAAAAAAATCAAAGGACTCCAAATGCTTCAACAGATTTTGACATGAGGAAGATGTGGATATTTGTCTGCTGTTTTCCACACAAATGGGTTGCATTCTTGTAAAAAAAAAAGGTAATTTTTCTCCTTGGGAAATTCTTTTCTCTCAATCATCAAATAAATTTCCAACTACTATACTATAACTGCAATATCCCTCAAATTAATAAGCAGTTAAAATCAATGTACTTGGAACTGTACTTGACATTGTAAGGGATTTACGGGGATCTGTTGGCGGACATGGAATATAAAATTATTACATTTACCTGAAACTAAGAACCCATCATGTCTACACAGGGAGTGAGCCCTCTTCCATGGAGTCCACGATGTTTCTACAGTAGTAGAAGTAGAACAAACAAAGCACAATCAATGGATCTAGAGAAGCTTGCATTTTTACGTTACCTCAAGGTCACCAGAGGTTCTCCGATGTGCTTGGAAAGGGTGGCGTGAGGGGAGGGGGTATTCAGCTGGTTGCAATCTGCAACTGTACCACTGGATGCCACTAAATCCTGCACACTGGTTCTTAAAAAAAACAACAACAAAAAAAAAAAAAAAAACATTTATCCTACCAATTATGATCATGATTGGCACATGGAAGAACTTCTTGTTGTTTGCACAAACAACCACTATAAATAGAACTGCCAGATATCACAAAGGAAACAAAATTCCTATTCATGTCTCTGGCTTTTGAATTTCTCTTTCGAAGTATCGCGAAGATCGCGATACATCTGTCACGTATTTTCTCCCTCCAAATATGGAGTTAGACCATTTAACCCCTCCTCAGTTGTCACTGAAGGGGTGAGGAGATGGAGGGATTGAAGGAGGGGCAGAGGAGGAGAGGAATGAAAACAAGCCAGAATTGAAGAGATAACCATCAGAGCCCTAAACCCATTATCTGGCCCCTGTCCGAGTGTCAGGAGTCACACTCGGGTCCAAGTTAGCCTGGAGCTGTTGACCTGATGGTCTCCACTGACATTTCCATTCAGATGAATGGTTCTTCACTGCATGCTAGGAAGTGTCCAGTTTGACCCTTACCTGCCCCAAGATTCCCTCCCTTATTAACTGGGCTGTCTCCCTCTGTCTAACCTGTATCGTGTTGCCTATCACCCTCCTCCCCACCTCTGAGGCTCTGTAGGCTGAGCTGTCTTCAGTAATAATGGAGGACAAATGAAGCCAGCCATCCCTGATGGTGGTGGTTTTTAATGACACTGAGCTTTTGTGCTCTTTTCATTTAGAGGAAAACCTTCCGCAGCACTGCGACAGTAAAAGTGAGCGGCGTACCCTCATTTTGAGGTTATAGGACATAGTTAAGTTCCTTCCGTGGCACAGGCAAACGTGTCAGTAATGGGCTCATCAGGGCACTGTGCCATACACAGCTGTTTCTTTTATGTTCTTTAATTTGCTTGAAGTAGAAAAAAGCGTGTGAGTGTGTCTTTAAGGAAACCCTTGGACTTAAGAGACCAAATACCAGAAGGACCTTCATAGGTGCACTGTAGTTAACCAATGTAATTAGCAAGAACACAAGTAATCAGTCCAGGGAAGTGTGTCATTAAATGGCATCCCCCATGATTAATTTGCCACTCGTAACAACGAAATGAACCTTCCCTGTGTCCTTAATGACCCTGGTTAATCTTTTAAAGTAAAAAGGAGGAGAAAAGACAGCAAGAGAGAGAGAGATAGGGAGAGAGAAACTGACAGAGACTGAGAGAGGAACTAGATATCAGCTGATCACATCAATAGAAGTGTTTGCAGTTATGTAAGTTTTCAACCATAGCCAAGCTGGACTACCAAAATGCCATTTCAAGTGGCTTCGGGGAGTGATTAAGTAGCAACAGACACATAAACAGATACAGGACACAATGATCTGTTCTGTGGGATAAATTCCCTTTTGGAAATATTAAAGAACAGAGGCAGCACATGGCACCCAGCATCTGACACCATGCTCTCTAAAGTGGAGGTGGTGAGGAGATTAGTGCAAGGAAAAGAGCCCCTATTATATGCCCTGTTGCATTATTAAACACACCTCTATGTAATTCATTCTTCAGAGGAGTGCATATTTGTCTTGGTAATTTTTCTTAAGCCACGATAAAGTAGAATTAACCATTTGAATTAATCATGGGAATTAATGCTTTGATACCAGGCCGGGGTCCTTGCGTCCAGCCAGCTGCACTGGTCGGGGCCCGCCTGCTTAACACCAGAAGTGCCAAGCATATGCTAGTTGGGAGGAGGAGGACAGATAGAGAGGCCTGGGTGGGCAGGGAGGAGGTCCCTGTGGAGCCCTTCACAATGAAACACAATATCCTCCTCCTCAGACGCGTGCAGTGACTTAAACACTCCATTGTATCAAATATGAATGAGGTTCCCCATTGTCCGGGAGCGGGCGAGCGGGGAGACAGTGTTGTCGATTAGCCACATGATTAAGCAGACGACACGGTAGGGGCCGCAGAGGTAAATAAAGGCCGCCCTCTGTCATTTCCTTGTCCCCAAGGGGCCCCCACTGATGGCTCCTCACAAAACTTAGCACGGTTAAAGCCAATTGACGGAAAAAGTGATAATGTATGACTGTGAAACAGCTGAGTGATAGAAGGGTGGGAGGGAAAGGGAGGGAGAAAGATTAACTGGCGAGGAAGCGGATGTGAAGGTAGTTGGGAGAAAGAGAGAAAAGAGGAAGAAAGAAAAGTGGCATGTAGAGAGAAATATGAATTAAGACAAAAAGGCAGAATAAGGAAAGAGAAGGTAACGAAATGTTATACGAAGAGGAAGATGAACGAAAGAGAAGGGCAACAAAGGGTTGGGAGCCTTTGATTAAACAGGCAGGATAATTTAGTCATGGTCCATGTCAGGTGTTTATTATCACATTGTAGAATTTGCATGTGAAAAAGACACTAGCGTTTGCTTCGCCTGGCTCTCTTTTGTGGATTATGATTGGCTGACAGGGCATCTGCGCTACACTGTTGCAAAGCCCCCCCTGTTAGGAGTGCATGAACCCAAGTCATGCTCATTCACTGTGGGCCCAATATGTCAAACGGTTATTATTGGCAGTGTTAGCCAAGAAAACAAATAGGGGTAGAGAGGCTCTTAATGACAGGGAATAAATTGTTTTAATCGATTCTCCTCATTAATCACTTTGGAGCAATATGTCAAAGAGACTGATATAACCGATGAGTCACAAATAATATTGTTCTGTAAAGCTTGTATTCACAAGAGATCCTTGTAGTTTTATATTCTTTCTGTTTTCCTTTCCTACATTTTTTCCATTTTAATTTATTAACTGATTTACTTGACTTACATTGTTTTTGGCATTTAGTGGGCTCTGGAAAGATCTCTTCATATTTCACTTTTTTTTACATTGTACATTTATTTACATAAACAATTTAAGATAAACACTGATGAATACTAACACAATATAATTATACCAGACAAGAAAGGTAGGGAGTCAGGGTAAGGAGTTATCATTCTCCTTACCTTCAATCCCTATGTGGTTAAAAATCCTGTCTTCTGGGGGGGTTCCACCACATTGCTATAACTATTATCTCTTCAGAAAGAACTCGACACCCCCCAACACACACGCACGCACCCACCACCCCGCCTCCACCAGTCCCCCTCCTATCCCGTTGCGGGACATTCAGGTAACTAATCTGCCTTTAAATATGTCTCAAAGGAAGCGCAGCTAATTAGTATCAGAATTTACTGCCTTCACTTTTATTGACTTGTCCTACTTCTCCGATAATTAACTAATGAGTAAAGTAATGAGCTATGTCGTTCAGTCAAGCTGTTCAATTACAGTGCGGAATCAATTATTGAAAATAGTTTCTCATGCCAACCCCTGAGCGTGCACAAAGAGAGGGGGGCAGCGCTGATTTGGCCGAAATGGTGGATGTTTTTTAAAGCTTCAGCCTTAAATTCAAGATTAACTTGCACTACAGACAAGAAGTGAGTGCAGAATACAGCAACTCTACCAAGTTCCTTTTTAATCATAACATCCTTCTACATGATGTCAGATTTCTAAATGTTAATATTAATTTGCACTTTAACCGCTGCTGATGAAACATGAGCATATACCAGATTACTGCAATTTGTAACCCAACACAAGCTTCACAAGCAAAACCCAGTGGAGCTGGGATGAGGCCTCACAGTCAACAATGTGTCACTGAGGTATTTCAGAGCTTAACAAAAACATCGGGTTCATTATGGAAAATTAATTAGAGTAACACACTCCCAAGTGTTTTAGTTGATAATGAACTCGCTATCTTTTAAGGCCAATTTAGTTTGATGCTCTTTAATAATTATGTTTACATCAAAACCAATGCCCCTTGTGATGAAATATGTTAGATTGCCACGTGTTTCAACATTATATAAAGGAAATACAGTAAAGTTGTATGTTTGGTAATAACCAGTTTTCAAAGTTTGGATTTGGTATTTATGGTAGTAAAGTTGTATCTAAAGGCCCTGAAAACCTTTTTTTTTTCTCAGTCAGCTTCTTATATTGAGCAGTGGGGTCCTACATGAAACAAAATATTTTTTGTTAAAGTTAGACCAGTTGGGCAAGTTGCTTGGTAAGTTTGCAAGCAATTTCAATCAAATTTGATCAAACCACACACACATAATCCTGATGATGCTGTTTTTGAGCTTTAAAGACTTAATAAATAGTAACTAAGAAGCTTTAGCTTTGATTTTTGGTAACATAGTCATGAATATTTCATGTTATAATGTTAGAGAATTAAAAAAACATATATCTGATAATTGGGTTCTGAACATATGTGATGTACAACTGAATTTGCCACTCCACCAAATGATGTTTAAATACATTTCCTGCTCTTTTCTACCACTTTGTGTGATCCAAAAGGATCCTGGGGAAGGAAACCAGCATCAGTTAAGCAATATTATGAAAGGTTTTAAAGCAGTTGTGGGGTCATGCCAGAACTGGTTGGTGTAACTCCAGTGGCAGCAGCATGAATAAAGACAGTTGGATGAGTTCCCATCATCTTTACGTAATTGTTTTTAAGAAATGTCCACATAAAGGCATAAAAGTCCCACGCGTGTTTGTATGTGTGTGTGATTTGTACAACTCAGCCATGCAGATGCATGTGTGCATGCTCACTGTGTGTGCATCCTGTGGCAGCATATGAGACTTTTAGCAGTCAAGCTTCATCTGAATTTTCCAACCAGTAAGAACTAAGACAACAAGCTGTTTATCTAAATGTGGAGCACATTAATAGCCCAGTATCATTTATGTAGCTTTATTTTTATCTTTATGTGCTTTTCAATCAGGTACTGTAATAATTTGGTGAAGCCATTTTCTGATTATATGGGACCGATGCTTTTTTAGCAATAAATCTAAAATATGGTCATGTAGTAATTAATGTTACACAACAGCGTTTGCACTGCAGTCTGTTTCACTTTTGCTAAAATATAAAACTTGGAAAAGAGCCTATGATGAGCCCTGGTAACCATACATCTCATTCAAAAAAAGCTGAATTTCCATTTATAGCTGAACAGTCTTATGCACATAGAGGTCTACATGGTTACACCCCAGCCTTAATGAAGGTAAGCACAATGAACCCTTGTGTGTAACAGCTCTGCACTCTGCGGATTTAACATATAGTTTAACATATTAGTCCTGCTGTCTTCAGATGCTGTAATGAACTGTTAATGAACTGAAGGTGAAGCTTTACTATGATATACTATAAGAATCACACACATTCATTGATAGATCAGTGCAGACTGAGTTACTTATTTCCTGACCACATTAAACATTATTTTCTGTGCCAGTTTTGGTTGTACAATGTTGAATTGAAAAAAGGTTATTTATATTGGAATCATTAATCCATTTTACATTTATCTCCAGCAAGTATTTAATTTGAAACATAAGTGCCTGATAAGCTAGCCTGCTGTATCTGTAGCCTGTGACATTCACAAAAAACAAAGGGATTTTATATGTTAAACAATTCATATACAAATAAATTAATTTCTAAAAGGGAGAAAAAAATTGGGACCACAACAGTAGAAGCCTGTTGTTCAGATTTTCCCTTTTATGTCCTGTCCAGCAGGTGTCAGTTCATTAAATCCCTGCAACTGCATCTGATGGAAAATTGCACATATATAAAGATTAAAATAAAGCTACATAATTAAGAAAACAGAAAAAGCAAAATAATGATTCCTGCTAGGCTTACAATGTGGTTCACACATCTGGTCGCAGATGTGGAGAGTTCAGATGAAGCAAGAGTCACACATGTACACGTGTGTGTTGCATGGCTAATCACACGAGCGTATGTATATGCGGCTCATCCTCCATGACCTTTTAACCCCACACCATAGTTTGCATGTGAGTATAAATATGCTGAAATAGCCTACTCTCAACCAGCTACCCTTCAACCAGTGTGCTCCCACAGACCATAGGAACCTCTGCTGATAATTGAAGCATTAAATACACCTGTATTTTTTGCTTCAGTAATAATTAATTAAATGAGAAAACTACTAATTAACTGGGTTTTGCATAACATTAGTGCCAGGTTTGCCAGGTTTGATCAAATTAAGAGAAAAGGAAGCGCAAAAGCATACAGGGAGCGAAATGAGAAGGAAAGGGGGTGGGGGTTATAGTCTTACAGACAAGGGGGGAGAAGACATGAGAATTCTACCACAGTATTTTGGCGGTATCAATATTCTATTAATATTCACAATGCCAGAGGTCCCGGCTGGTATGCCAGTCAGTGCTGAGCCGATGTGACAGGCTCCCAGAAAGACGCTAAAGCCAAGGACATTAAATTCCCCCTGACAGCAACCTTGGAGACTGTCCCAGTCACGCGCCACTTTGACTGCAGTAAATCAGAGAAATAAACTCAAAAGAACATAATGGAGCCGACTCTCATCATTATTACAACAAGCAGGTTTATTTAGCATACAGTTGGCTCTCCTTCTGCATCTATGTGTGAGAGCATGTGTGTGTGTTTGTGCTTACCTTGCTGAGCTTACCAACAAGACAAGACACTGTCAACTGTCAAAAATTCATGTAAACCAAAGCTGCCATTGGATGACATGAGAGTAAACCCGCAAGATTATAGTGAAATCCACTTAAACTCTGTGAGAGAACCACACTTATGAGCAGCAAATACACTCACTGAGCCCTTCATTAGGAACTAATACTACTACTGCGTAGGGCCTCCCTTTATTGTCAAAACAGCCTCGCTTCTTCATTGCAGTAAGATAACTTTTGCATATGACACAATGCATTATCATGCTGGAAGCAGCCATTCAAAGATGGATAAATTGTGGCAATAGAGGGATGAACATGGTCAGCAAGTTCGGTCCATGGATTTGTGCTGCTGATGCCAATTTCTGACCCTATTATCTGTATTTTGTATCCTGCTCACCACAGTTGTAAAGACTGAGTTACTGTAGCCTCTCTGTCAGCTCAAACCAGTTGGCCGTTTTCCTCTGACCTCTCTTATCAACAAGGCATTTCCATTGGAAGATCTGCCTCTCACTGGATGCACTATTTTTGATAGAGACTGTTGTGTAGAAAAATCCGATGAGATCAGCGGTTTCAGAGATACTCAAACCTGCCATCATCATCTTATGGTCAAGTCAAAGAGATCACTTTTCTTCACGCCTTCCGATGTTTGATGTGAACATTAACTGAAGCTCCTGACCTGTATCTGCATGATTTCATGAACTGCACTACTGCCACATGATTTGCTGATTATTATATATATTACATATATTATCATATATGCTGATAATTGTATGAATAAGCAGGTGTGTTCCTAGTGCTCTGTGAGTGTAGATGTGGTAAAATGCATTACACGGGTGCACTTGAAGTTTTTACTCATAGATTAAGGAAATATGTATGGAAGTAACTTTTCATAGGTGACTTCCCTTTTTTTTAATTCCAATTGTCTCTGAGACTCTTCTCTCAGCTGAGAATTCCAATTAGCATTTTATGATTTTTAGATTTGGCATGTTATACGTGTACATCATATATACAACAGTGCATTAAACATGTCGCATGGATTGCACAGTTATCACTGCAGAACCAACACATAGGTTTAATCTCTAGCTTTAAGATGACACATTGTCTACAATTCATCATGTATCATACAGTATGTAGATCATGTGCAATAGGTTTCAGGGATTGGGGTTACCTTCAGACCTCTCTACCAAGCTATGAACTGCATTTATTCTTCTGATTCCATCCACAAAATGGCAAATAAAACAACAGCTTATGGTACTCCAGACAGCCTGAAGCAAGCTATCTGGGGGCCCTCTATCATCCTTGTCTTCACCCCCATCCCCCACCCCACCCCCTTCATAGAAGCCTTGGCCAAACCTTATCATCATGGCTCCCATTTGAATAGTATTACAGACAAGCTGGCCAAGGGAGATGTAGATGTCATAAAACATTTTTATTGATTTTTCTTTTTGTGAGTTGTCGTCATACATTAATATCACCAAATAACTGTGCAGCTCCTGTTTTATGCATGGCTTTTGTGTATTGTGTTGGGGGGGGGGGGGGGGGGGGGGGGGGGGGGGGGGGGGGGGGGGGGGGGGGGGGGGGGGGGGGGGGGGGG
>JBBMJY010000013.1:11938533-11956079 GCA_037833715.1 Toxotes lorentzi
CTGAAAAAATTTTGGTTGATTTTTCTTTTTGTGAGTTGTCGTCATACAGTAAGATCACCAAAGAACTGTGCAGCTCCTGTTTTATGCAGGGTTTTTTGGCATCGGGTCACAGACCCCCCCCCCCCCCCAATATGTCGTAACAGATTCTGGTGACGTTATCTTTCTGGTACAGCATGACTGATCCTTCTGCATCTTGTCAGGCTTCTCAGAGAAAGGCCTTTTTGACATGCACAGACACGGTGCAGCAGGATTTGATGTAGCATGATGAACAGTAGACTTACTGTGGGTGACCTGCTTGTCCTAACCAAGGACTGTGGTATGGTGGGAGGATTGGAGTGTGCGCATGTGCACATATGTGCGTTTGTGCATGTTTTTTCCATGTAAGGACTCTGTTTGTGTGCCTGTTTGTGCATGCATTTGTCGTGTCAATGTGTGTCCTGTTCAGTCTATGTATTTGTTAGTTGTGATGTTCCATAATGACAGATTCACACCTTCACAAGACAGCACCAAGGTCCACACGGTTAGACTGCTGTCCCCATTCCCCCTTCTCCTATCCCAGCTTCTTCTGTTCAACTCGCCTGTTGTGAGCAGGTGACAAGCTCTCTGGAGGTGTGAGAGTGTGTGTTTACCCTTTAACTCTAGTCACACACATTCTGTCAGGTGTCACTCACGTGGACTGGACAGAGACTGAACTGGGAGTGAAAGGAATGCTGTGTGTTTGAGTGCAACAGACTATTAGCCTAAACATATATACAGACACACACACAATTTTTTAGGTTGTATGTTCATACATGTGCTCAACAAGTGAGTGTGTGTCTGTACATGAGCTTGTGTACGTCATTTTATATACTTTATAAATATATGGCTTTGTCACAGCTATCAAACAATGTGAATACATAAACACAAACCAAGAAAGAGACTGCTTGCTACCATTGGCCACCATTGATCTAAACAAAGATAAACAGGGAACATTCTCTCATACCCTACACACTACCAGACACCGCCCCCTTCTTTTTGCATACCCCCAACACAAAACTCAGCACAAAGTTGTGACACAAAGCAGCACCAACAAGGAAGTCAGCACAAAAAAAAAAAAAAAAAAAATCTGAAGGGGTCAGCATATGTCCAGTCAGTGTACGACACCTCACAAGACAACTGTCCGAACCAAGCAAATTGGGTCTCCTACAGCTTCAGAGTGGTGTGGCATGCAGCTGTGTGTGTATATGCATGTGATGCACTTTATTGTACAGTGTGTGTATTCGAATCTGTGTCATGTGCCACACTACACAAGTGAAGATGGGGCAGAATAGCAAGAGAGCTGCATGAGCAGATTTGGGTGTTGCCCCCAGGGTGTGTAGTCTCCATAAGTAGTGACATGACAGGCCTTGGACCTGTATTTTTCGGGGCTTCATAATACTGCAGGTCTAGGTAATGAGGTTAGAGGGATAGTTGGGAATTTTAACTCAGAGTAGGAGCTTGTTTAATTCATATGAGAAGCTGCTGACTCTGTTTTTAAGGCTTTGACTGAGACAAAGAAATTAGTATTAGTGATGCTAGCACAAGACCACATGCCGTAAATTTCAGCTTGCCAAACTACAATTCTGATCACAAAAAAAGAAAGAAAGAAAAAATACATTGGCAATTTTTGCATTGCAAGTCATGCAAGGACTATGTTGGCAGTTACACTGACAAATACTGCTACCTACAATATGGCCTTGTATACAATATTGTGGTGCAGAATCATTACCAAATAGTATGAATTTTATGTACAATGCTAACATCTTGGGGTGTGGAGTTAGAACATTTTGAACTTAAAAAAAATTAATAAAAAATAATGTAAAAGAAACTCCATCTTGAGTCTGACAATCTTCCAGGTTGTTATCAAAATTTATATTATCAAGTGTTTCATTATTTGGAGTAGTTACCCTAAAACAAATGCCAGGACCAAATGGAAACACTGAAAACATGTACAAGCAGTAAGAAAATTATTTGGAGAGATTAAAGATTTACTGCATACTATGTAGGACACTGACTTTTATAAAGCCCTGTCTTTGTCTTGATGATAAAATCTGAGTCATCATTTCTGTCAGCGGCATTGTGAAAACACATTACCAATGACTGCAGTATACCACAGTCATAGATGTGGCACCCTATTTGTTGTTTGTGTTCTGCCTTTCTTCATAGCCACTGATCCATCCAAAGTTAATCACTCCAAGCAGCATTACAGTTTGGAGTCAAACATCCATCTCCTGGTCTATCTATCACTGTTTTTTTTTTCTCTATGTGGTAATATTCCCCAATTAGAGCATTATTGTAGCCTACTTCATCAAGGGCTAAAGTAATCAAGATTAATCTCAGTGAGCTGACACACGCTGTTTGCTAAGGAACACACAGAACAATTGCTCTGGGCGAGCATCATTAGGAAATGCAATAAAATTAGGTAAACTGATTATATTTCAGAACTGGGGAGCAAAATAAAAACACAGTTTGGGGAGGGCTTCAATTATGGCAGCTTTGCTTGCTTGTTTGAACATCAGCAATTAAACTACTTTGCTGTAATAATGCTTGGGCACAAGTTTTTGTGTGTGTATGCATGTGCATGTATACAGTGGTTATTTAGAAATGGGTGTTATGTGTACATCTCTGCAGTGCTGTGGATGGTATAAGCATGAGTGTGTGTCTTTGTTCATTCTTGTGGATTTCTGTGTTGGCGGGAAGAAGGTTGGTGTTGCTGGTGGTGGTGGAGGCAGCCTGTAGCAACAATACAGGCTTACAGCCAGCTATTGACACAAACTTGGTCTTAGCCAATGACTGCAGTCACCATTTTAAAGCTTTGTTGTCAATTGGTATCTAATAGGGGTTAAGTGTTTTGAATTAAGTCTTTTGAGAAGAAAAAAAAAAAACACTGGAAGGAAAGTTTTCATTTAATTATAGATCAGATGGTAGATGGAATATATGTGTTGTATACTTTGAGTTTTGTGTATATTTTCTATTTATGTGTATGTGATTGTCACGCTGCATTTGCGTGTGCATATGAGAGAAATTCTATAGGCAAAGTATGTGTGCTTTGTTTATTTGTTCCTGCCTTCAATAGCTTGCTGGTGAGGTATACTAGGGCAATCTATTTATGTCATTCATGGCCACTCAGTAGTGAACAATACTCTGAAACACACACTGTGATTTGCCGGTTAGCAGTGAAACCGTTTTAAATGCTTATTAATCTTGCCTGGGGCCAAACTCTTCCTCCTACTTCCCCAAAATGGGAAAAAGAATGAAAATACATGGAAATATGAAAAATACCTTATCTTATCACCATGTGGAGGTAATATTTTGTGATCCCTCGCTGAAATAGCTCTGAACATTCCATGAATATATTTTGAATATTCCCTTCGCCTGCGTTTGAATTGATGTACAGCAGGGTATATATGCATTCATGTCATCTGTCCCCTGTCACGCATCACCCATATTACACCATTTTCCCAATAAATTCTGACAAGGAGGGCCACATTCCTTTCATTTGGACAGGATGAAGGAATACAATGAAATGGCCTTATTGTTTTTCCCCGACAGAACTATCCTGGCCTCTCTCCCATACCTCAGATTACTGTACCTTGCGATAGATAGAAGCTAAGCTGAACTGACTGACATAAATGATAACAGGCAGAATAAAAGGTACTGTATGCCTTCAAATCCCTGGTTTCCTTCAGGTGTGGTCCCTATCACGCTTGCTGTTTTATGTAAGTATATGAGAGAGAGCGTGACCAATGGATGGAGGTCACACACACATGGAGGAACACATCAGATGACTCTATGATCTTTAATTAAACGAGACGAACAAAGAATAAAAACAAGAATGAATGATGGTGTGGGCATCCTTCTTAGCTACATAATTATACAATAAAATATAATTTGGGAGAAAACTGAAAGAGGAAACAATTTCCAGTTTCAGAATTGGCTTGCTAGTTCGTATATCTGTTCTAGTACTCTATCTATCTTAAGTAAAAGTACTTTTTTTCTGTAGTGTTGCAAGTTAAAATGTGAATTATATTTTAAGCTGGTACACCGCCATTGGTCAGATTTTGAACCACTGAATAGCTTTCTTGCATATTGTAATAGGTCATTGATTGGGGTCAATTTTATATTTGCAGGCCACGTATGGATGAGGACTCACCAAATCAATACAATAACACACACATATGCCTATGTGAAATTCATTGTTCTGAAAACATAATCAATATGCTCATAGAAAGCAGAGCAACCTTTTGGCGCTCCATGACCGTCTTGCTTCTGATTAACCTTGCTCACATTGCTCTACTGGCCTGTGCCTATAGACCTCATGAATTATAAATGCACTTCATTATCATAGTCTAGTTTGTAAGGGATATCATACACTGCTCGTAAGTGTTTTCTTTTTGTCCTCAGATTATTTTCTCCCTCTCTGTTTTTCAAGAGTCATCATATGTAATTTGTCCTCTTTCTTCTTCTTCTCTCCTTTCTCTTCTTCTTCTCTTTGCATATTGCCAGACTTCCGAGGATGGGGCCGTGGAAAAGGAGGCAAGAAGGAGAGGAATAGTTAACAAACTCTGCAAATGATTGATGGGCTAATTTCAAGCCCTGAATAAAACAGTTTCCTAAGTCTGTTGATTCTCCATTTATTAGGTAATAGAAACATTTATCAAAAAAGTCAAATTTTTTTGCTTAAGCAATAATTGCATTTTTAAGCCCTCATTAGGCCTTCCATGCATGCATAATCCAATTGAATAAATACAGTGTTGGAGTGAAGAATTAATAGCCCTCCTATGGTAAACTTGAAAGTTGGAGATTCTGCAGCTTGACTCCTGTTAACATGGAATAGTGTAGTGAAAAATACTCTGAGGTACAGATATAATAATAATGTTTTAGAAAGTCTAAACCCTTTCAGTGGCTTACAGTAAACACTGAAATGTTCCCTGTTGCAGTGGTCAAAGCACAAGTATACCTTTAACCAGCTGAACAAAAAAAAAATAAATAAATACCCATCTTTGCACACTGGCACTAGTTTACAATAGCGTACTTAAATTAAATTAATATTATACATAACAACAAGAATTACAATTAGATAACCCAACAAAGATTGTTATCAGTGTTGATGTTGGCAATGGACTCCACCAACATAAAAAATCTATGTTCACTTTTGGCAAAGTTTTCCATAGCTATTAAATGTATCTATTTGTGAAAATGTGACTTGAATACATTTATGATATTGACTGAAACATGGTTAATAGGCCCTGTAATTAAAATCTTTTAGTACTATATCACTGGAGTAGCTGCACTGTTCATCATGTGAATGAGGGTGTTTACACTCTGTATTGCCTGGCCAGGGACAGAGATTTTCCACTTTATCTCCTACCAGCCTACTATTAGCTTTAGCCTTTTGCACATGTAGCCACATCAAAACAGCAGTCATGTCTTGTTACCTGGCAACAGTCCCACTAGCCGACTAAGGGTCCTGTTCCAGCAGAGAGAGCCAGTTTTAATCACCTAGCAAATTTTCCAGCACTGAAAACAGACAGGGCCTCAGCTTAATCTTGTTAGCACGATGAGGCCGTTTTCAGATATCATTGCTAATCAAATCATCCCAAAGGCCCAGGGTTTTTCGGAAGGAGATGTGGTGGTAGTAGTGGTGGTGGTGGATGCAGCAGATTGTGAATGGAGGAGGAAGGTGGTGAAGCAGGTGTCTATGTATGCATTCATGGGGTAGAGGGGTGTTTAGTAGTTTGCAAAACATACCAAGATGTATAAATGCCAAAAAGGGGCAGAAACACAGTGTTATTCTAATAATTACATATACCTTATAAATACCCATGTACCCTCATATGTACATGCATAATCATCATAATCAACACCCTGCTCCCTGCCTTCATTTCCAAACTCCTTCTTTGGTCGTGAGCTCTCACTCCAATTTAAAAGGCTCCTCCACTTCTCCCAGTAGATAACCAGCATTTTTTTAATAGCCCAGAGCCACTCACCAGCACCCAGAGAGACTCCCCAACCCAGGACCCAGGAGAGCCTGCACAACAGAGAGAAAAGGAGAACAAAGCCAACCTGCAAAGTCTTAAAAAGTTAAAACGTGTACTTTGATAGCCTCGGCCTACCTATTGTGGCAGCGTTGATCCGACCCCAGGGAGACTGACAGCATTGCAGAGAGAGAGGGGGAATACAGAGTAGAAGGAGAAGAAGTGGGCCACAGCCACCCCAAACTCTTCTCTTCCTCTGCTTTCCATATCTACATGCATGCACACATACACAAGAGTTTTATGTGTGCCAAGCTGATGGTTTTGCTACTGTATTCCTGCACAGCAAGTGCACTGGAATAATACCCATGTAGTCAAACTACTTTCTGAATTAGCATATCTATCTTTTGAACTGTACAGTGTGTGAGAGACAAGAGCTATGAGATACTGTGCACTGAGCAAAACACAAACGTAGTGATTGCACAGAGGGATTTCCACTTGCTGTCACAAGTTGAATTTCCTTTTACAAATCTCCCTGAGCACACTGATATTATGCAGTGACATAAGTACATGCCTTATGTTCCCAAACCTTGTATTTCTTAGATACATGCATTTTAGTTGCAGCAGAATTTCTTGATTTTCCTGGATAAAGATCAGTGATAATGTGAGAATACATGTTCCACATGTAATGTTTTGTCAGTTTTTTGTCAAAGTAGGCAGTTCGTTTACTGTAGTAAAACCATAAAAGTAGATCTTTTGCTGGTTGATTTTAGAATCCTTTTCCAAACCTCCAGCCCTCTTGAGTGGCATTTGTGTGAAACAATTCAGACATAATTTAAAGATAAATTCCCTGTTATAAATCCAGAAAACAGCCTCAAAAGAAGAGTTCAGCTTCAAAAGATACACAGTGACCAGGGACAAAGTTTTTTTGTCACACCAAGATACCCAGGAATGTGTGCCTAAAATCTGAGTCCATAATCTAGGATGTAATAAATTGAAGAAAAATAAATTCAAAGTATATTCAATATTACCTAGAAAGTTTAACAATACTTGTTGTGATGATAGCCAGAAATAACCTTTGAGCTTGGTGCATGTGTGTGTTTATATATATATATATATATACACACACACACACACACCAACATACATATGTGTGTGTGTGTGTATGTATATATAAGTAATGCATTTATAATATTCCTTTGTAATACTGTTTCATATCCCAGCTGATGTAATACAAACGAACTTGGCTTTGCTTGGCTTTGTGTAATGGAAATATATGACAGAGACACAAACTGGGGGTGACTGCAGCCATGTAAATTATGCTGATAATATTCTCCATCAAATAGACAGAAACCTTCCTGCAGTTAGCTGACTTGTGCAACAAACTTGTGACTTGCGACTTGTGCTTCATTCAAAAATAAGAAGTGCTTAAAAGGTCCCATATCATAATATAATAAAAAATAAAAAATAAAAAAAATACTGACTGTTGAAAATTAGTAATGAAAAGCAGATGACTGATGAATCACTTCCCCTTCAAATACAAGTCAAATGTTTCTTAATGACGCTTTTCAATATGATCAAACTTCAGTGTGGAGAATCATCATTTAGGCTTTGTCATGAATCACCAGTTACAGAAAATCTACACTAAGGTCTCCTAATTGCGAAGGGATGACTTAACATCAAATGTGCCGATTTATTGCCCACGGTGTAGCAATTTATTGCCCTCACTAAACCTGTTGTTGGGCCTTAAATCACTGACCTTAAGTGACAGAAAATCCTGTTTGATGAGTGTCAGTGGTGACAATAAGCTTGGAGCGGTTCTTCTTCACAGTAGCAGGGGGTGGATAGCACTGGTGTGCATGGATACAATCCCTCACACATACACATACACACCAATACACACAAACCTCCTCCCTGTTATTAAATTTGCCTGTTAATTTTCTCTAAGGGTTTGTTGTAATTAATGGACCAGTTCAGAGCGGCCAGCGAGACCCAAGTCGTCGTCACTATCCCTGTCCCTGCAGTCAGTCATGAAGGGCCACTCTAGAGAGGCCCACTGGGTTCCTCTTAGCACAGGCGCCAGGCCCTGTCAGTCTCATGCCCACCCTGGGACTGGGGCCTGTCCATCAGGAACACAGTGATGGAAAGATGGAGGCAGGGTAGGACAGTATGGTTGTGGCAGTGTTCCCCTCAAGTGACTGTGATTGTGCTCATTACCGCCCATTTACATTTCATCAGCAGGCTAGCTTGCCTTGCACTGTTAGCACCACCGACTCATTAGTAGTTGGGGTGAGGGTGGTGGTGGTGGGGGGGTCGCAAAGGCCCTAGGCATCCAGGATCTGAAATGCACCAGAGGGAGGTTTCTGAAAAAGAGCATAAAGGCAGCTACATAGAAGCAGAGAGTGAGAGAGAAAGAGTGATTGGCCATTGTGCCTGTGTCTGATCAGATAAAACACAGAGGAAAGGAGGAGGGATTTAAACTAATATGTAATAATGTCCAGTGCTGTGTCTGGCCCCTGCCTTTTCCTGGATGAGTAATTCAACATTCAAACGACTGATTAGTAGTGATGGGGGGCCAAAGTGAGTCAAGAAGTGAGCCAAGAAAACATTCCCCACACCACTGCATCACCACCACCAGGCTGGACTGTTGACACAAAGTAGGTTGGGTTGGTGAATTCATGCTGTTGGTGCCAAATTCTGACCCTACCATCTGGGTGCCTCAGCAGAAATCTACATTCATCAGACCAGGCTACTTTTTCCAGTCTTCAACTGTCCCTGTTTTGGTGAACCTGTGCCCACTGCAGCATAAGATTTCTGTTCTTGGCTGACAGGAGTGTAACCCGTTTTCTGTTGTTGTAGCCCATCCACCACAAGGTTTGACGTGTAATGCATTCTGAGATCTTCATGTTTTTCTGCTCACTACAGTTGTAAAGAGTGTTTATCTGAGATACTGCAGCCTTTCTGTCAGCAAATCAGTCTAGCCGTTTTCCACTGACCTCCCTAATCAACAAGGCATTTCCGTCTGCAGAATTGCCACTCTTTGGATGATTTTTCTTTTTGTTTGTTTGTTTGTTTTTGTTTTTTTGTTTATTTTTTCAGACCATTCTGAGTTAAACTCTTGAGACTGTTGTGTGCGAAAATCCCACAAAATCAGTAGTTAAACCAATCCATCTGGCACCATCACGCAACGGTCAAAGTGAGATCACATTCTTTCCCCATTCTGATGATTGATATGAACATTAATTGAAGCTCCTGACATGTATCTACATGATTTTATGCCTTCCACTGCTGCCACTATTGGCTGATTGGATAAACAGGTGTACAGGTGTTCAAAATAAAGTGCTCGGTGAATGTGTGTGATAAGTTTGGTAAGTTTGTATCGGTGACAGAATGTCAAAAAGCTGATTTTCTGTTCATGTGCAAATTGAGGTCAGATGTCATTCTAGGCCTCAGACCTGACAGAAACATTTAGGAAAACATGGCTTTGAATACTTGAAATTTGCAAGACATTTTTAGCCTCCTCACTGTGTGGTTGATAGCAATGCAATTTAATTTGAAATACACTAAAGGGGTGAACTGAGGTCACATTATACTTTACAATTATACTTCTATATACCCTGTTAGTTCATGTTGCAAAGAGGGCTGTTTGGCTATCAGATATTGATATGAATATTATTTGTGAATGACAGGAATAGGGATTCCAACATTTATACTGTGCAGTTAGAACAGGAATAACAAAGGTAAAGCAAGCTTCTGTCTTGTGCCAAAAAACTTGGGCAACATTTCTCTTGACAATCACAGTATAGATACCAGAGAAAGGGAAACAGAGAGAGAAACTGTGGCAGAGGAGGAAGAAGTGGAGGGTTGGAGATAGAAAGAGACAGAGAAAGAGAGAAAATGTAAAATGGGATATGAGATTAAATACAGTATGTCTGCCCTCTTCTGGTCACCACTGCCATCATCCACGCTGACAGTTCCCACTCAGGGAGGGGATGGGAGTGGAGTGGGAGGTGTGGAGAGTGTCCTGGTGGGGGTATTGAAGATGGGGAGGGACTGTGCGGGGGGGAATAGGGGGCAAAGGAAAGGTGGAAGAGATGCAAGAGACAGAGGGATAGAGGTGTAGAGGAGGAGGTGAAAGCCATAAATAGATGAAGAGGAAGGAAGGGATAGGAAAGAACTTAGTGTACTTGAAAATCACTTTAAAACAGATTATAAATTGTTTCTAAAAAATACAAAATAAAAAAGACAAAAATCGCAATGAGGCAATTTCCATTACTATTTGTTACCTTGTGTTACCCTCATCATAACAATTAAAATTGCTTGTTTGTGCTTTGGTAATTATCCTATTCCCTTGTCATATCCATGAGGAAATTCTAATTTCATATCATGTACCTCATTTGCTGTTAATATTAATCCAATATCATATGAAATGACATATTCGAGTGACTAAAAACTCATGATATTCAAAATGTAATTAAACAATGCTGCCATACCCTACTATTTTCATGATTATTAAACCAATGGTTTGATTACGGGTGGAAAAAATAACAAAATGGAAATGTTTTGCCACTGTTTCTTGACTGACAGCATTGTTTCTAATCTCATTAGTCAAAGGAAATTGACTGTAAATGATGATTGCACATTCCTCATATTGTTAATTTATTTTGGTGCACCAGGTATTTTTTCAGCATCCGGTGTGTATTTGTTAACCATAAGTGCCAAAGCTCTGACAAGAGGAAAGTCGGTGAATGATGCAAAAAAAATAGGTGCATATGTGAATATGAGTGAGAGTCTCAACGTGTGTGGAGGTTTGTGGTTTGCATATGCATGTGTGTATGTGTGTGTTTGTGCAGGAGCTCAAGAGTGGCTCATGGGTCTACATATCTGTGTTTGTGTGATGAGAGTACACATGCTCAAGCTCATGCATAACTGTCTGTGTGTATGTCCTCGTGGGGCCCAACTGTGCCTCTAGCTGCTATTGGGGCAGGTGTGTAGCCAACAGGCAGGAATGATGGCTAGTTAGCCAACTCAGAGGTGAGAGGTTTAGTCTTAGAAGAGCTAGTTAGTGATAGGCTGGATTAAGCTCTTTATGTCAACAGCACATGACTCTTTATTCTTCTGTGATGGTTTGGATTTGTTTGGAAAAATTCAAAAATTGGTCCCACTGAGGTATGAGACTGTCCTCTTGTAAAAAAATAAATAAAAATAAAAATAAAAATAACAGGCCCATAGGTCTTCTGTGAAACAGCACATTATGACCCATAGTTCAGTTTTATCGTCAGGCAACCTCTATCAGCCATGTTAAAGGGAGCTTCAGAGGAAATTGGGTGACATATTGTAGTGTACAGAGTGATAAACTCCATGTTCGGAGGAAGAGGGATTGGGTTGAATGGATTGGTAGACAAAACATGTGGGAGGCCACTGTTCCTTTCCCATGTGAAGCCGAGTCACCGTTGTTTTCTTCAACAACCGAAACCATGATCTTTTTCTAAACTTAACCAAGTAGTTTTTGTGCCTAAAACTAACCAAACCTTTATTTACCAAAAGTTTATTATTGTTATCATGACGACAAAGGCCTGCTTCGCCTCCCAGTGGTACAGTCCTAAGGGTCGTATCTGAGGATAGGGACAAGCAACCTATATGTAGCCTATTGGTTTGAGGTATGTACATTTTGTGGTTATAGACCAGACAAGATATGACCACTAAGACATGAGTTTGTGGCAATGTGCTCCAGATGGGAAATTTGTCCACAATTGCAATATTTTTTTTCTTTTCCCTTGAAAATCTAACCTCTTTTTAGCAGATGCAGTTCCAAAACAATAATAGTGCCGAAACAGACTGACAGACCGACTGACAGAATAAAGCACACAGCCTGCTTTTTTTTTTTTTTTGCTTTTAACTCTTGAATGAACTTGCTATATTGTTTTCATTCATGGCATATTCATTGTAATACCTCCTTGGCAAGTGTAAAAGAGATGTCAATCCCATTGTGACATATGGGTAAATAAAGCCTGAATATGAACAGAAAAGTGAATATATTGATTTGGTACAGGGTTTATTTCTGAGAGTACAGTTACGTGTTTGATGTGATAGCAAGTTGCTGTGCCAGGGAGTACCACCGGGTCTGTGTTTGTGTTGGTCCATGGTTTACTATGCTTTTGATACTGTGCCAGTCTGTGGGTAAGCGTGCCAGCGAGCAAGTGCATCCACCTGCGTTTATGTTTATCTGTCTGTTTGCCTGTTCATATGTGCACTGTGTATGTCTGGCTGATTACACATGTGCCGGCTCACCTTTGTGCATGTAATGGTGCTTGCCTGCTCCTCTGTGTGTATGTGTGTGTGTGTGTGTGTGTGTGTGTGTGTGTGTGTGTGTGTGTGTGTGTGTTCCCCAGGGCTTTCAGGGTAAGCCTTTGTGGCCTTGTGCTCCTCATCAAACTCCATGTCTGGAAGCATGGCTGTAGGGTGGGCCTCCACCGCGGGGACCCTGGGACCGATGGGGGACAATCACTTCTGGTTCATAGCTGCAAGGAAGGAAACAGAGAGATAGTGCATGGATAAAAAGAGTAAAAAAAAGAGCATGAATTTTGTTTGCTCTCCCCTCTTTGTCCTCTTTTTCCTCCTCTTGATCCTTTTTTCCCTAATCCCTCCTTCCTCTATAAGAGCCTGCAAGGATTTTCACAAGATATCACCTTTCACAAGATTGTGTTTTGTGTATGTGTGTCTTATAATAGGTGCATTTTAAGGGAACCTTATGTCAACACTTCCTCATCTGCCTGGTCACATGATCTGGGTCTGTCACACAGCAAGGCAGGCTTTTTCCTGTGAAAGAGCTCTGACATGATATACCTTACCTTACAAGTAATCTGCATTACTTCTCATTTTAGATGGTATCCCATGTGATATGAAGTCAATTTCACTTTCTAGTCTGTATAACGTATTGCCTGAATAATTTCAACAATGCAATGCTTGCAATCAAAATATCTGAATTTCCATTTTTTTTCTCCATTTCTGAGTAAGCAATCAAATAATTAACAACAAGCCACTGATATTTGTGTTTTTCATTTTTACAAGTATACAGTACTTTGTTGCTGCTCCAGGTGTAATAAATTATGTCTCAGCACTGTAGACTGATCCCAAACTAAGTTTCAGATACAGGAGACAAGACAGGAGCCACTTGTTATATCTCAGAAAATAAACAATCAAGTTCAATATTTTTAAGTCTTTTCATTCTTGTTGTAGGGTTTGGACATACCATATAATTAATGTACAATATGGACATTATTTTGTAAAGTTCTTAATTTGACCTTCAGTTCAATAACAATTTCTTTGTTGGACTTATTATTTACGGGAAGTTGTTCTTACTCTCTGGCATAAGAAATGACTATTGTTGCTAATGATGTTCTATATTGACAGTGAAGTAAGGCAGGTTAATCAGGCCGGCATTATTTTCCATTAGCTTTGTTTACTCAGTCTCCAGAAACTTGGGGGGCTTGTTTCAATAACAAAGGATCAGGCGTTTGTTGCTGAAATCCACAATGGAGCCAGTGACAAACTGTGATAATCTACAGGGGATTTTCCTATTCTGATGAGAGAAGCCATGCCAGTTTTGTAGGCCTGTAGGTTTGAGAGAGAAACTGATCTTCAACAAACATTTTGTAAAAAAGTTATGCTAACATGATAATGTGAATGAGTGAAACATGGCTGCAAAACAAACTCTGCTGAAGCCAAATATGTAAAATTATTTCATTATACAAGCTGTCATAATCCAAAAAATGACTTTAGTCTTTCACCTGACTTTTGAGCGTTTCAACATTTTCTCATGCCATGACCTCACTTTATTATCTGTCTTCTCAGCAGAGTCTTTGGTTTGGTGTTGGTTGGTTGCTGTTGCTCTCTGACCTTTGGAAATGTTTCAAAAAGTAACATAATTACAAAGCGCTGCTCTTTGACACATGACAGATTCAGCCGCACACTCATCAATTCTTCTTCACGCCGCACCCTGCTGCCTTCACAATGGATTCCAAATCTCAACTGGTGACTTCATCTAGATCAGATTACCTGCTCCCTTCCTTCAGTGAGAGGAAAAGTAGATTTTACCTCTGACCTCCGGGTTCTCTTGACAGGTGCCACGCACATCAACACTAAGTAGAGTGCAACTTCCTGCATAGTTCTGTTTCTTTAATACCAGAAACAAGTACTTTTCTCAAGTCTAAGCTGCAGCAGTACAGGTTCAAAGACATACTCTGAGATTGTACAAATCTGGGTAAATGGTAAGACAGTACATTGAGAATGATAAAACTATTGAGAGATGTTTTAAAGCCTGAAGGAAATATTAACAAACACAGACAGAACTCAAGACACAGTTTCACGCACAACCACCCACAATATCACAAATCCTTATTTTTACACTTCCCCTTTTTGTACAGATTGAACGACAACAAATAACTTGTTAATCAGGGAGCTTTAGAGAAGCCAGGCTTGCTGTTTACCCTTTTCCAGTCTTTATGCTAAGCTAAGCTAATGGCTGCTCACTGTAGCCTTATATTTAATGGACAGATATGAGATGTGAGAGTGGTATTGATCTTCTAACTCTTAGCAATAAAGCAAAAGAGTATATTTCACAAAATTTCAAACTATTGCTTTGAAGCTTTGTAAATAAATTGTTGTGTAGCACCAGAGACATTTTAATGCACATACATGCATGGATATGAGCAGTATCAACCTAAAATCACTACCACTGCAGTTGTCTACTGAGTGACGCAGCAGGAGATCCTCCATGGTCTGTCTTGTCAGGGAGAGAAGGATAAGGGGGTTGGAGGGAGGTAGGGACGATAGTAGTGTGTGGGAGTGTGCATTCATGCATGTGACTGGTAGGAGTGGTGGTGTGGTGGCAGTGGTCAGTGATATGGAAAAATTCAAAAAACAAAAAGGTGTGTGTCACTTGCCATAACGGTGACCGCTCATCTGCTTTTGAATAGTACACTGTAAAATATCGTTCAGGAATTTAGTGGAATATGTAAGTTTTGTATATTTCAAGTGAATTCAACTTGGAATGCCTAGTCTTAATCTAAATTTCAGACAAATTTAGAACTCATGAACACTGAGTTGAAGTTTTGTTAGAAGTTTTGTAAGAAGCAAAACTAACATCTTTACAGATTTCCCAGCATGTGCTGTTTGAGAGACTCCCCTTTTTGTAGCATGAAGAAAACAGACATGATGCAAACTTGCTGTGTGTATTTAATACATACAAAGGTAAGTCATGGTTGTATCTTTTCATCATAATCAAAACAATGAACTTAACAAAGTCACTGTGAACAACCAGCCCTACCTGTTATTTATGCACTGAATCTGATACAAAGTAGCTTGGGCACCTGCAGCTGGAAGTTCCTTATGTGAAATGAAAAAATGCCTTCTATTTCTAAGTTGAATGAACTGAATATTTACAGTGTGGAACAGAGACAACAGAGACAGAGACAGTTAAATCAACAGATGGAGAGAGAGCAAAGGTGGGATGATCAAAAGGATTGTAGCCATAGTGATGAGGCCTCTGACTGGATGGACGCCGTCTCCATCCAGTTTGTTCTCATCAATGTCAAATCTCCTCTGACAGACATGGAGTGCCAAGCAGGAGATAGATACCTTGCACTCATACACTCCTGTCTGCCCACACATACGCACACACTTTAACATCACATTAAAAACTGGCTGCACAAACTCCAAGCCAACACAGCAAATAATGGCTAAGATACAGTTTCCATTTGTGTTTGGTGTACGTTGGCTTGCTGTCTGAGAACTGTGCAGAGTAAACTAATTTACGTGATTGATTACTAATCCGTCATGCTACACTGGTGTGCAATATTCCAATCCCCTAAGTAAGTTCGCATTTGTTTGCAGATGATTATGAGCTGTAATTCTGAAGCATGCATGAAAATGGCATTTTATGACAGGTTAGACTTTTTCAGCGAGGATAGCAGTAACTGGATCATTTCTGTTGAGATGACACAACATAGTATCATGCTTCACTCTTTCACTGGCTCCTCAGATCTATGTCAATAGGAGGAAAATTCTGGAAAACCCCGTCACAGATCCCCTATACTGTCATGGACACCTGCGGCCACATCCTTATGCTATTACAGCCACTGCCACATCTCCACTGTAACATACACTTCACAAGTGAAAGCAATGGTGTTATGACCGTGGGTCATATTTGTTGTTTTGATACGGCAAGTGTTTCTCTCCTCCCCTCAGAGTGTGTGCTCGTGTGTGTATTGGTGATGAAACAGGTGGGGCCCTGGGATTGGTCCATTCAAAGGGGTTGCTGCCTCTGGATTGGACCAATAGATGACAGTAGTTTTTTAAACCCAAGGTGACAGCAATCTGTCTCTCTTCTCTCCCACTTCCATTAATGAGCCAGCACCTTGGAAATGTTGTAAAGTTTTGTGCACATGTTATAGTCATTCTGACAGACTGGTCCTGTTTGTGCATTGCTACTTGTAAGCACTACACTAAATGTGGAGCACCAAGCAGATGTTTGGTAGGAGCAAGTAGATCTTTTTATTTGTGGTTTTCTGTCATTTGTGATTTAGGAGCTTCGGTTTTGGTACTGCAAATCACAAAGCTTGGAAATGGTTTAGTGTGACTGCTAACATGTAGTCTCAATGGGCCGTCACTATTTCATACTTGTTCCACAGTCTGATAACAAAAACAGAAAAATCGCTGGATTTTGGTTGTGTATGAGAGGGCAGACATTAGGAGAGAAGCAGTTAAGAGCTGAAACTGGCTATGCAGAATGCAAATATGATGCAGTGATATGGATATGCTAATTATCGTCTTATGTGCTCTTGCAACATTTAACAACATTTCGAGCAGCTTTAGCTACTTTCCTTTAAGCTGGAATGTCTAAATAGTCTAAATACAACCTTACTATTACTCCATTCTAACCTTTGAGGTATAATTGTGGTGTGGCTAGACAGCAGATTGTTTTACAGCTTTAACACACACACACACACACACACACACACACACACAAACATATATATATATAAAACCAGTGATATGTTGTAGACTCCTCACAGTATACACCCAGATTCAGACTGTTTAACTTCAACAGCTTTTCAAGAGGAGATTTTCCAGTTCTGAGAGACAGTGTCAATGAAGCATGCTCCTATAATGAAGTGCTGTTTAGCATTAGCCATTCATAGCTTCAAGTGGGAAGTATAATATCCCACGGGCCGCTTTCACTCTTAAACCACGATAATGGCATTTTCATTTAACCCCTTAATATATGTTAATCCAGGGATGTCAATGGGTTCTCTTAACACTCATGCAGAGGCCGTCAGAGGCCGAGAGGCCAGAGAGAAGTGAGCTGGAGACAAAGGCTGGCTTGAAAGACAGCCCTGATATTTGATTTAATAAGAGAGCCTTCCTTAAAACAAAGGCACATTGTTGGCTCTTGGCTCTGTGTGCTGTTTGGTGTGTTTGCTTGTGTGTGTGTGTGTGTGTGTGTGTGTGTGTGTGTGTGTGTGTGTGTGTGTGTGTGTGTGTGTGTGTGTG
>JBBMJY010000013.1:11956767-11980243 GCA_037833715.1 Toxotes lorentzi
TATCTATCTATCTATCTATCTATCTATCTATCTATCTATCTATCTATCTATCTATCTATCTATCTATCTATCCTTTTTTCTGCAATGTGGTACATCTGCATGTCTGCAGCTACACACAAATAAACATGGTGCTGAGCATGTGTGCGTGGATGAGTGTGTGTGTGTGTGTGTGTGTGTGTGGGTGTGTGTGTGTGTTTACTGTAGTACATGTCTCCTAGAGGCCTGAATTGTGCCTAGCTTTGACAGAGGCAGCCCACAAATCAGTAGGACCTGGGGGCATGCCAGCTCAACTGAGGCGGGAGTGAGACATATTCACTGAGACCAAATCAGCCTCAATCTGGCCTCAGAGAGTCCTGAACACCACTGACCAACAATCAACCCACCCACAGACACAGGTTCTGTGTGTTTGTGTGTGGGAGTTGTGTGTCTATAGATACCCTCAAATGGGTATGAGGTCTTTCGTTTAACTTTCCATAAGTATTTTATTTCATAATTAGATTCCATGACAAACCAGTTCAAACAGATGATGGTGGCACTAATGAGGCAGTTGTTTTAGACACCTAGAAGTATATTAAAGATTTCCCTCAATTCCTAAACAATAATCCCTGCTTTCTCTTTACAACGTGGAGGTACTTGCAAGAGCAGCATGGCTCTTACTGATATGTTTGTTTTTCATTTCCTAAAACAGTGGCATAGTTTGGAAGTAGACAGACATGATACATGTAGACCTTCGGATTGAGTTGTAAATGATACATTTTTCACAAGCAAACTGAGGGATAGATGAGTATACTGTGCAAACTTATTGTACAAGTACTTGTTTGACTGCCAATTGAACAGGTTCTGTAGTTTCCATCCAGCTGCTTTTGAGTTTACTTGGCACAGAAATATCAACGTATCACATCAAAACAATAGCCCACAATCCTTCAAAGTCCTTCACTTCTCTTTGATGGCAAAATTCAGTGGTTGTTTTCAAAGATCTCATATCACTTAGTTTTACATGAAATGAAATGGACACACACACACACACACACATATTTCCTTAATTCACAATGTGTGAGACAGGAATTTGAGTTGCGTCTGGTTAACAAAACTTTTATACATGGCTGGTCTGTTTAATGTATGAAGGAGAACATATAAGAACATTGTCTCTTTGAAAAGACAATTTTCTGAAGGCTGAATCTTTGTAGGTGAAAATTGTATGCCACTGTCACTTTAGAAATTGGTGTAGAAAATTAGTTAACACATACACACACATAAATATATAGCAAATATACTGACATTTGGTTTCTTGGAAAAATAGAACATTTGAAAAAAAATGCTGCTCTGAGTCAACATGATTGCTTCAGTGCTTTGATAACCAGAGATTATTTCGAACTTTGACATGTAGGCAGTTCTTCGTTGATACTAAAGGGTATAGCACAACTCCTGACGTGGCAGTGCCAATTTGTCATTTCAGTTGGGTGTCAGTGATTTTTTTTTTTTTTTCAATGAGCCAGGGGGCATGTAGCAAATCTGAAGGTTCTTGTGTTTGTCTGCTACCTCTCTGCCAGACACAGGCCATCCCAGGTCACCGCTACTCCACAACCAATCTGTGTCATCACCACTACATTCACCCACTTTCCTGACAACATGTTACACCCCTCCAATCCATCCTCCTTCGCCTTCTACCCACTTCTTCTCCTTGCATCCCTTCCCTCTCTAAATCCCCCTCACTATCTCCTTTCATCCATTCTCTCTAGCTCTTCTATCCTCCTCCTACCCCTGCTTTATTTTTGTTACCCACTCTCTCCAATTCACTATTTTATTCTCCTCCTGAACCTCCTCTTTCTCTTTTTTCTCTTTTTATATCTCATCCTTCTTCCTGTCTTCATTACGCTACCCCCTCCCCCTCTACCCTTTCTCTCGCTCCCTAGTCTATCCCTCCCATTCTCCTGCGCTCTCCTCACATCAGAAAGTGTTGGATTTTGACATCTGCCTGCAGGAGCAGTGACCCATGAAGTAATTAGAAGAGGAATCTTGCCTTCTCTTCCTCCCTCCCCTCCATCTTCTCTGCTCTCTGTCTGCTCTGAGCTGGAGATCATATAAAAAGCTGGTTATGTTTACTCCCTGATCCATCTAATTTCTGTAACGAGGGCCAAGCCGGTCTCATCTCCTTACCGTGCCACGCTTAAGCCAAGGCATTGGGCTGGAGAGGCGCCCCAGGCCCCAGGGCACTGTGGAGCTTCAACCACACTGTTCAGCAGTAGAGACGAGACTGGGACCTAACCGGATTAACTCCCAACCAGCACAGGTGGAGGGACTCTGCTTCAAACACACACACACACACACACACACACACACACACACGCATACATGTGCACACAGAGCAAGATGCAACTTTACACCATTTAATGTATCATCAAAAAAAGTGCTGGGATGAGACATCTGTATGTGTGTATCTGTGTGTGTGTGTGTGTGTGTGTGTGTGTGTGTGTGTGTGTGTGTGTATTTGCTTGTGTGGGTATTATGTGCGTGTAGCAGAGAAAATAAATAAAAAAGTAAAAACTTGAGCTGCTGCAATATGAAATGAAAGAACACAATTATGAATTGCTCTGGAGCTTACGGCCACTCTGGTGATAACTCTCAAGTGCTGTGGTATCAAATTGCTAGAGCATAGAAATCACCCCCCTCTCCCCCACCCACAACTGAAAATATTTGCCCCTGGATTGCAAATGTAATATGTAGGGTAAGGGTTGATGTATAATGCAACAAAGTAAAGTCTAAAGGCCATTCCAAAACATGACAGGCTGGAATGTCAAATGTTTTGCTGGGCATCTTAAGAGTGTTTTTTCATGCCCTAATTTACAGATTATTCATTTAGAAAAGTCCTAAGGGATTTTGCTGGTTACTTTGTGTCACTGCTGCTGGTAAACATGGTTCGCTTTTTGCTTCATATGTCAGTGTCACTGAACAGTACAGTACACGGTGTTTATCTGTTAAAATTTGCAATAAATAAATCAGCAGCAAGTACAGCTAAAGATGCTAAAGGTGGCACAGAGGATGAGTGGCACAGAGCATGAGTGGATATCATGGGTAAGAGAAACCAGCAGGTGTGATGACGTTTTGTTTAGCATACTACTACACTGTATGCAAGCTTGTATTTTTTTAAAGTGACACTATGTAACATTTGAAAAAAAAAAAAGAAATAACACATTCTATATTTCACAAATCATAGGTTGAATTCTTGTGGAATTAAATGCACTCTTGCCCATTTAAAATTTTGCAGCTACAGCCTTACTTGGTCTGGTATGGCCAATCAATCAGTGGTAGCTAGTGTTAACTAATGCTTGCAAACTTTAGATACATACTGCTCTGTAACAGTGGTACAGAGTTCACTGACTTTATTGCTCTATTTGTGTTACTGTTACACTTCATTCTAGCACTTAACATTATCCCAAAATTGTCACTTGGGGCCATGGTTGCTGCTGTACCATGTAAATTACGTAGCCTTGCTTTTAATCTGAATAGCAAGAGCTGATAAAACACAGAGTTATAGAGGGTAGTGGAACAGTGACGGAGGAGGCACAGAGGAGGCACGGAGGAAGCATCAATCCTTAAGCTTTCTATCAGCTGGAAAACATCATATTAATCTTGTGTGTTCACAGTGTCTGTATACTGTTTGTGCTACTACATACTATTGGCAATGTCACTGTTATCTCAGTGAGGCTTACCTGGTTAAGTAAAGTGTACCTCAAAAGATACCTCAAAAAATAAATAAATAACTGTGGATTACTGAACATCAAAACTAAATACCCAAATAAGTCTATAAATCTGAAACTGAACATCAAACTCAGCATTGTGGCATAGCTTGCATGAGTGGTGAGCATCTCAGTCTGTCCATTCCTCTGCCCATCCCCCTGTCAGCTTCAAGCTAAAAACACTGGCCAGAGCCACAAGACCACTCTAACCCAATTGAGCCCCCAATTACTACTGATTAGTCTCAAAGTAGCATCTGTCCCAGGAAGCATTTAACCAATATATTGTACATGGTGACATAGCAACAGAATTAACTGTCATAATGGTGTTTAATAGGGTTATTTGATTTTGTCCAAAAGATTGTGATTTGGCTAATGCAGTGGCAGACTGAATCCAACAGGGTACCTGGCAGCTTCAATTATGCATATCTGTTTTCCATTCATGCCAAGAAGCACGCAGGAAAATTGAAATAGTGAAAAACGACGCCCCTTAAGCAGCAACGATATGTATTTAAATGTTTGTTTTCTTCATATTGCAAGGATGTTTACCGCTAAAGACATGAAAAAAAAGGCAAATGCAATTTTAAAGAATACTATTTAAGTATTGTTTCATTATTATCACTTAGCAGTTACCTACAGTACCACCTGAAAAAGGTCTGGTCTTTATTAAATAACAAAACTTGCAGTGCCAACTTGTTAGATTGTATTTACCTCATAAAGCAGGAAACTGGGAGGATACCCAGGAGACTAGGTGTCAGTCAAGCCTATGGAGCTGTAAAACAATCTGTCAATGTGATTTTGTGTGCTTGTGCATGCTTGAAAGCATGTGTTTGCAAGTGCGTGTTTTCGTATGGCTGTGTGGGTGCTCGCAGCTGTGTGCGTGTGCATGCACGTGTTGGTAAAACAATCCATCAGTGTTTTGACAGTCATGTCACACGCCGGGAATCAGTCTCAGGGGATCCTGTGATGAGAACTCCTGATTATCCCTCTATGCATGATTCCTATGTTTAACCCCAGCAACCGTGACTTACATGTAGTATAGATAACTTGCTGTGTTGGTGGGGGGGGTTGCAGCAAGTGGAGAGGGTCATTCGGGGCATGAAAAAAGTTTTCAAGGTGACACAAGGTATAGTGGTGTAACAATTCCTTATTCATTACAGTTGTTTGGAAACAGGATTGCTCTGGCACATAACAGAGAAAGTCCCGTAATCAAACAAAGGTTTGAAGCTTTTGTGAGATGCTGATGCTTAAATCAAGTGTTGTCTTTTTCGTTTAATTTCACACAGAGAGGCTTTGATCATGAATGTATTGTTCTAAGAGCCTGCCAAGGCAGACAGGGTTATTGTTGCTGTTCATCATGCAGATTTCTTTGCAGAAGTGATAAAAGTAAACATACAGTTGCAGATTTCATACCTGGGAGCTGAGTTTCCCCATGCAACCATGGTCTTACATTATTAGCCAATGACTAGTTTCAGTGCAGCTACTGGTGGTCAAGTGCCTTGCTCAGGGGTATCTCTTTAGTAACTGTTTCTTAACCAACAGTTTGGGAACTGAAATGGGTCAGGGGCCAGTTCCGCGTGGATCCCCTGATGACATGAGTGCTTGTAAGTTTTCTCAAGACTCAGAACCATGAGAAGGATAAATTTCTCAAATTTCACTTACAGCCTGAGAACACTGAGTATTAATGGTTCAGGGGGGATGCACACAGTAATATAAACCCCATGTGCTGTAGAAAAAAAACGGTGCTGGTTTTCTCTTCTGTGTGTTAATGGCAGTGGCAGGGTGACATAACATAACTCTTGATTTATAAGGCTATTTGAAATGCCATCGCTCGCGGGGCTGTACTCAAAGAGCAAGCAGGGAGGATCGCTGACAGCTTACTGACTTCAGGATGGTGAGACAGAAATGCCTTGTGTGTCTGTCGAGCTCTCCCTGCTTATCTCTCTTGTCGACCATCTTTTGTTCTGTCTCATCTGCTTTGTACAGTCTTCTGTGTGTCTTTTATTCATTGTGGTGGCAAAGGGTCGTAGCACCGTGGGACTTCTGCAGCTCAAACAGTTATACTCCTCAGCATCCATTAAGTTCAAAAGACACACTGTGCTGGGAAACCTTTACACCAGGTGGAAACTAATACTTTTTGTCACCAAAGAAGTTAAAGCTCTGCAAGAAAAAAAAGACAAAAAAATGTGGGCAGGCTAATGGTGATATTCATTTCTCCACCTTAACCTTTCACATCACCTGCTCTCCTATCAGCTACAGGAAATTTTTGGAAACTTTGCAATATATCAGTCTGATGGTAAAATGATTTAATGTGAAATGTTTATGTGAGTAATGTCAAGTAATTTGTATATTGTTAGCTAAATGCACAGTAATAGCTGAAATAAGGGTAGGGTCGGGGCAGGGGGTGATGGTGAGGTCAAGATAGGGATATGTGTGCAGGTATGACACGCACACCTGTTTAGCCCCCAGGACTTACGCATAGCAGAGACAAGAGTGAAAGAAATAATTTTAGAGCATTCCAAATGTTCTATAATCATCTAAGACAGAGGAACAGGAGGGGTCACCAACTGTCATTAAACATAAGTGAACATAGGTGATACCTGTTTGTAAGTATGTTCACATTACCAGAGACATTTTGGAAACCAACTGCTGTAACATGATCACTGAAAAATAGTTGGGAACACAATAAAAGGCACAAGCAGGTTTGACTGGATGGGAACTTAAGTAGCAAAAGCGCTTGGTAGGGGAATTCCTAAATGAAAACAAATCCCTACACTTTCAAACAGGCCTGGGTGTTTGTGTGATTTGGTATGTTTGAAGAATGTTGCCACTGTACATTGTCATTGTTGACAGAGAAACTGAACACTGCATTAAACAGCAAGGAAACATCAGCAAAGGAAAACTGATAGGAGCCTCAGAATATGGGTCCTCTCAAGAAAACCACAGGGGCAGTTATAAATAATTAACACATTCTAATGGGATTGCATTTATATAACATTTCGTGTTTCAATTCTATACATTTTCAGCTTTTGTCATGTCATTTGATGTCATGTAAGCTGACTTGTCATTTAACTCTGGTTTGGTTAGGTAGGTTAATGGTAGGTTATGGGTTAGTCAGTAAAGAAGTGACGTGAAATGACACACAAGGAAAAAATTTGTGATTTAGTGTATTGCTAAATGACTTTAGAAATTGGTGTGTTATTCATTTACACCATTTGGTGACAATAAAGGAATAAACTTACAAACTTAAGTCAACGTGGGAAATTGAAAGCGGTCTACATGCTCACACAGCCTCCTAGGTTGCTTTTGTGGAAGCTTGAAAATAATCTTTCTAGGTACTCAGAGATTATTTGCAAGTGCAATCAATATCAATCAACTGATGGGGATTCTTTCTTTTGAACAATTACCAGTTGTCTTTAAACTGTGCTGTAAAATTTTGTTTTGTGTGAAAACATATTTAATCAATTAACTATTTAGTATTCGGTTATTTATTTGCAGGCATTTGTAACTGCATAGTTGAGCCTGGTCACCCAATCAAACTGGGCCACTAACTAATCAGCTGTATCTGTTTTAGCAGGTCAGATTGTTGAAATGTTGTTTTTTTTTTTTTATATAATTTATTATTTATTTTGTACAAATAATTGAAATTGGGGATGGGCATTTATACTTTTCTTTTTTTTTTTTTTTTTATGGACATGGAAATGGTCAAGCAACCGAAACAACATGAACTCAGTTTCAAGACTTGGTTGTAACCTGTAGGAACAGAGTGTGCTTCCTTTAACTGACTCATGCAGTCTACCGTTTCTGTGGTTAGGCTAAATGCTCTGACCCCAGCATCAGTCACCATCAGCCCACAGACAGGCTCTCATTTTACTGTCTGAGGAATTTGCCACCCTATTCAATCCTACAGCTGCTGTAAGACTATACTGCTGTAATCCAATTCAACAATAATCCTGAATTATTTCAATGAAAAAATGTATGAGCTGTTGGTGGAAAACAGTGTTATGTTTACAGTAAAGGAAATACATGTGTGATATATAAAGTCTAGTACCAGTAACCTAGTCCATGACCTGGACCTAAGTTTTTAATTGTTGTTTAAACTGGAAGCCAAAGTCAAATCATAGTGATGAAAACAAATCCCTAAGAGATATTAAGGCAGTGTTGCTTTACTAAAAACTGTTAGCGGATTAAGAAAAGAAAAGAAGAGCAAATAAAACAAATCCTGAATAAATATGGCAAATCTATGCCAGTTGCTTGCAACATCTCAATGTGAGCTCTCTGCAATGAGTCATCGCTGTCTGGGAAATTATGTTTCAGTCAGATTAGCAGTCACCTCAGAATGTCTGTTTTCCCAGTCATTAAGTCCTTTCGCACTTGACTTTGTGGACTTCAAGAAACTTACATAATTTCTTCTGACTAACTTGAATTAACACCCTTGAATCTCTTTTCACCTCTGTGTTTTTATAACACTACATCTACCCAGCCAAATCCATAAGAAAAAGAAACCAAATAATGTCAACTTTAACATCTCAGTTTGTGGCCCTCCCAAATCTTCTCATATCCAAACATCTCTCCCTCATTGCTTTCTCTTTAAACACACAGCCCTGTTATCACCCTTGCTTCCTCTTCCCTCCTTCCCACTCCCTCTTTTTTTTTCAAAGCATGAGAACAGGGCCGGGGCGATTAAGGAATCCTAGCCCAGGCTAATCACCCCGGACTGGAGTACTTCCGCTGTGCTGATTACCGAGGAAACCATTAAGAAGAAGAAAGTGGCTGGATCTTTCATCCTGGTCGGCTGGGCTCTGGGGAGGTCAGAGAGGGGTGTGTTTGATAGGCCATTTACCCTTCCTGTTCTTATTATTCCAGCATTTCCTCTATCTGGACTCAACACGACTGCAGCAAGCGGAGCCCAGACCCATCTCACCCTCCCTCCCAAAGGGCTGTAATCATTGCCATACTGGCTTCCTGGACTCACTGGTACGTATGCATGACACTACGTTGATTCGCAAACACATATAAACGTATACAAGCACCCCTCACAAGCATCACATGTTCCCTCACTTTCACACCCTCACACTGGCTTCTTCTGTCTCTCTTTTCCCGCTTCCTTCATTAATACAGGGTCTAGTTGAGCAGCAGTGACCCTGGAAGAAACAGTGTACACACATATACAAGTAGTGCCCCTTCCTCCCCCTAATTTCCACCCCCTTCTACAAAAAACAAAACCAGCGTATTTGCGCGCACCAGGGCCTCATGGGTACTGTCACAGATGGTGCTAATGATGTGTGCCCCAGCAGAGGCAGCGCCCTCGTTCGCGCTAGACTGGTGACATATGCTCAGTCGCAGGGCCATCAGTGGAGCACGGCAGCCCCCAGTGTCCGAGAGACACCCCCATAACCTCTCTACAACAGCGACACAATGACAGATACAGACCCTAAACAAACAGAAAGCTCAGCTCTGCCTCTTTTCTCTCTTCATTGTATTTCAATCTGTTTCTTTCTCAGTACCCCCCCTCCTTCTGTCTGTTTCTGTCTTTCCCTGTTACTTCTCCCTCCCGTATGTTGTTCATTGCTCCTATGCCTTTTTCCCTTATGTCCCCACTGAGCCTGACTTGATGGATGACCCTTTGGTTTAGTGATTAGGGTGCCCGTGGGGGCCCCTAACCCTTCTCCGTAGGAATCCGGGTACGGCGGAGTGACAGAGCAAGTTCAGGCCACCGTCTGGCTGCCTGAGAGTAAGCGTGCGCGTGGAGGATATCAGGGGGATTTGTATAGAAGGGTGACAGGACATATCAGCTGAGTGTTGTCTCATGGTCTGTAATTGGACAGAGCACTAGCTTGTCTCTGTGTGCTGCGGTCTTCCCCTCCACCAAACCCGTTTCTGCCCACACTGTCACAGAGGGATCGAGATGAGACCAGATGTGTTGCAGAGTTCATATTTTATTCTTCCTTCACGCTCTACAGATGCTGTATCTACTGAAAAGTAATATAAATTGATAGTAAAATTTAAAAATTGCAATTAACAGATTAGGAAATTTTGTACTATACTCTCTTATAATTTTCTATGTCATTTTCTACATTTCAATACAGTATATTGTTACAGTATCCAAAGGTGACACCAAAGCACTGAACAAAAAACCTAAAATGGGGGAATTCCTTGAACATGAGGGAAACCAAAAAGACCATCGCCTGTCATTATCCCTGTAAAACAACCTTGTCAGTATTACTGTAATTCCATACTGATGCACTGCGAGTATTAACGAAACTGCATGAGACTTTTTGTCCTGTTTGGTTATGCCACACCTGCTTTTTGTACAACTGCATTCCTTCAGAAAGTTGTAAAAATGCTAAAAGGTAGCTGTGGACAAATTACCAAATTACACTGAGCAACACAATCTGGAATCAGTCGAAAGTGATGGAGTAAAAACACTGTGTCATGTTTCTATAACAAAGAGGATTGTAACCGTAGATGCCTTTTGTTGAAGATAAAGCAGAAAGCCAGTTGTCTCACCATTTGTTTAGAGGGGATGTTTAGTTGATGAGCTCATGCTGAGATTCACTTTTCCATGTAAATGGATTAGCTATAGGATGGGTGTAGTAATTGTAACTCAGCAATAATAGAAAAAAAAACAGAATATGCATGCACAGCAAACAATGTGTGTAAAAAAAAAAAATCCACAATCTACAACAAACAACTGAGTGACATTTGGAAATCACTTAATTTATCTGTCGAAGCTGATGAATTTATGAATTTGAACTCTGAAAGTTTAAAAGTACATAGGAACACTTCTTTTGTTAGCGGTAACTGTTTGCCAACAAAGGCCTTCAGCTTTTTACTGAGTGACATACAGACTTTATAGATATATCATCTAAAGCACATGTAAGACAAGGAATAGACCTGAGAGAGGTAAACAAAAAAGGTAAGACACTGTTTACTCACAGCACACATAATGAGAGAGCTAAATCAAGAAATCTTTAGAAATCAAGCTTTATAAGCACACTTAACTACATTTAAACATTTATTAATCAAATTTTATTGATTTATTTATTTTGTGGAAAAAAATCAATTGCATAACAAATGCACATTATACAATCACATGATAGGATGAACGCAAACGGTATTAAAGTGGTTAAAATATGCCCTTTCAGTCAGTGGCAAATAGCCTAGTCTCTTAAATAACCTGAAGTATAGTCACCACGTCTCGTAAATTGTAATGTGAGAGAAAAGAAGTGAAAACATATACAGAATTACCAAAGCAACACAGGCCAGTGTTAAGGAGTAACTCACTGTAAACTCATTGATTGGGACTGATTATTGATAAAATAAAATACTTATACTTATTATTTCAATTTCAGACCCCTCACTTGAGTAAAAGTATGTTATATGATTTAAAAAAATACTTAATTACAAGTAAAAGTTCTGCATCATCAGCAGTATCATCAGCAAAGGAACTTCAAGGTTCAAAACTAAAAGTAATGATTCTGCAGAAAAATCGCCCTTGACTGAAACATTATCATATATTTCTTTTATACATTGTTAATGTATCAATTAATGGAAGTGACGTAAACAGTTAGAGCTTCACTCCTGAGAAGCTGTGTAAATACATTTAATCAGTATTATTTATCATGAGGATCATGAAAACCTGACTTGTTTTTTTTTTGTTTTCAGTGAAATATTAAAAGCATTAAAAACGTAACGCATTTTCAGTCATAATCCATCTTCTATCAGCTGTCACTGATTCTCAAACTGAAACTCTAAAGACATGTCAAATACAGAGCCTTGGCAATATTTATTAAACAATCTTGAACACAGTCATAATGTAAGCTGTCGTGCAGTGCAGTTTTAGGCACAAAAACAACTTTTCATCATTATCTCCTCATACATTCTGTCATTTTGGGTCATTTTTTACCCCATGCCTGCATGCACGTCTCACTGATGATGTCACTCAGAAATCCGTCCTCAAGTACAAGTGGCTCAAAATGACACAGACAATAGTCAGACTCTCTGTAAAGGAAACCAACAAATAAATACAGATACACTAGCTCACATCCTTAAAATGAAACCTTTGAGTTTTAATTAAACCACTGTAAAAGGGAAAAAAAAAATTTTGAGTCATGTTGTGTGAATCCATACAAGAGACTCAGACTCAGAGTGTTTGCATGCCCATGTCTACAAGCACAGAAAGTTTTAATTCCAGATCTTTAAAAAAAAATTATGAAAAAAAAAAATTTTGCTTGGCAGTAAAAAAACAAAAAACAAAACTGCCCTGGTGGTCTTAACCGGTCATCATTTTCTTTTTTAATGATAATATACACCATGTGAGGAACTCCTGGTCCCACAGACAAAGCAGCAGGCTGAATGAAAAAGAGGAAAGAAGAAGAAGAATATTTATGTTCACAGAACTCACATCCGGAGATAATCTGCTTTATCCTTAGATAATCTTTAGTAGTTTATACACACCAGCTGAGCTATAATTAATGTCAGGGTATCTACAACATGGTGACCAAGGGATGTTTGTCTTATCACTGAATAGCCTATTTCATTAGCCCAAGCTGGAGCCAGTCACATCTCCTGCGTCTGATTTAAAGTTGGTACAATTTACCAGGAGACATACTACTGTTTTAAAAATCCCTTGTCAGCACAAATTTAATCAGAAACGTTAACAAAAACACATGCATATAGGCACAACTATAAATATGCAGGGGTTTAGCATCGAAATGGTGTTTTGGAAAATATGTGAAACTTGGTTCTGGTGTTGATTGGATTCAATCTTATCTCACAAAGACTTTGTATGCATTAAATTTTGTATTTTCAGATTACTAGTCATAATTACTAATGGTTATTTATGGAAATGTGCTTAAGTAAGGAAACATGAATACAATATGTTAGCTTTCAAAATGTGTGTATTACATCCTTTCCTTGCTTTCTTAGGAAAAAAGAAACCTTTATTGTCAGTGTAATTATGTGATAATAATATCATAATTAAAGGATAATCACAAGAAATACAGAGGCAAATAAACAAGAAATCAAATCACATCAGTACTCACAAAAATAGTACCCAAAACATAGACATGCAGTCTTTCTGTGTTGACCTACAAAGCAAGGGTGGTACAGTCTTTGTCTCTAACCCACAACCAGCAAAACCATATTATCAGATCCACTCAAATATTCCAATCCCACTCAATAGATAACGATGTTGTTGTTCATCACCACGACTGTCAACAGCACCATTAAAATCAATAACTCTAACAAGAGTATCAATACAAAATATACAGCACAACATTAAATTGTACTATGTTCATAATCAATCAGACCCCTTCTTTTGTGAAATCTTGTAGCTTATTTTGTTTCATAATAATCTGAATTGCTGCATGAATATAATATACCTTGGTTTTTTGACATCACTCGCACTCTAAAACTTCATTGATACATGAACCAAACAAGTACTGTCAGACATGAGTGTATGTTCATCCCCACACTGTGAGGCGTGTGGGAACTCTATCTGTCATGCCAGCTCTAGTGTCTGGCCTTGTCATTTTTCACCACTGCCAATATCACTGTGGAAGGGGGAGAGGATGTGTGTGTTTGTGTGAAAAGCACACCTGGCAGAGAAGGAGAGAAGAACCCCCCACTCCCCCAAGTCCTCTTTCTCCGCCTTCCATCCCACCTTCTTCCCTTCCCAGGCCCTTAGGGGAGAGATGGATCTATGTCTAGGGCTGGTGAGGTCACTCTTGGCAACCCGAGCTTTCAGAGTTCAGACGAGTGAACTAGAGGACTTATCTCACTTTGTTTACGATGAATGCAGACTCTGGTATATGCATGTGAAAGCTGAAATAGTTTCTGTATACTGGTCAGGTATTGTATACAGCTTACAGTCAAGCCCTTTCATAATTTGCTTTGTCTTCAAATTTAGGTAACTGCAACATTTTTTTTCATTTTCTATTTTGTGTCCCTCTTGTAGAAAAAGTTGCAGTCTTCATCTTTTATGGGGTTTCTTGTGGGGATGATGAGAAGAACATAGTGGGAAAAAAACTACAGGCAAACAAAACTTAATGGAGACCAGGAAGGACATATGTTTCTAGAGGTGGGGATTAAACAATTGAGAATCAAACCTACAAAGTAAGCCACATTTTGTGTATAAGTATAGTATATAAAAAATATGCTCTGTAAAGTCAAATCAAATAGCATAGGATATTAAGGACCAAGTGGCATCAGAATATAAAAAAAAGAATAGAAAATGTATAAATTTTCTATCTGTCCTCTAATGTATCTTAGAAAGCAAGCAGGGACAGCAATGTTGATAGTTAATCAGTTCAAGATATCTCAGAGTGTGCACACTCAATGAGACGGACCCTAAAAAGATATCTTATTTGTTTTACGTGTATAGTTCTAAGTAAACACAGACATGAAGCCAAACAACCCCTCCCACAAAGCCCAAGAAGCTGGCGAGATTTATTTTTTAGGATTTAGGCCTTGTTCTGTACAGTCGAGAGAAGACATGCAGGAGAAGACAGCAGAGCACATGTCATGGAAGTCAGTCTGGATGAAAAGACTTGTCTCTCTTTCCTCAGTCAAGTCGTCATACTGTGCAGTCATGCTGCAGAAGTTTACAGATTTTAAAAGTCTTGACATTGTCCCATCAATTACAGGACACTGATGTCACGGGCCTCTCTGAGTCTTGGTGAATACTTTCAATATATGCAGTCAAAGTCTGAGCAGTCAAAACATATTTCAGGCACAGCTTTGACATCCTCACTTTTTCCACAGAAGTGTCAGTAGCTCTGCTAGACACGGATGTGTCAGCAGTCATGTGTGTGTGAGACAGAGTCAGTGTGCATGTGCCTGTGTGTGCATGTGCAGTGATTAACATTCCCTTCTTGATGTCAGATAAAAGCATGAAAAATGGTATGGAGTAAAAAAAAAAAGGGTGTCTCCCTTGCCAGTTGTAGCTTTAGTTATCTGATCAATACCATGCAATTACAGAGATTTATGTCACCCAACATTCCAGGGTGAGTTCGTCTCACAGCCACCTGTGGAAATATGATCTGTTTTCTAACTCATCTAACACCAGGAGAGGAGAGTAGAGGGGAGGAGAGGGTGAGCAGGGAAAAGGTGAAATAACCTATTTTAATTAAGTTTCCACTACAAATACATCTACTGTAACCACACTCATTCTTGAGGAAATAGCTGAACCGAATGACTTTAAGGTGTGCTAGGTAGTTGTATGCATTTCCCAAATAGCCAACAACTCTTCCAACTTAAGGGACAATATAGGCAGCTATTCCCTACCCTTGGATATGACCCATAGGAGTGTACTGGCAGCAGGTGTACCAGACGTTTGTTGTCATGGTAACAACACGGTTCGGGTTGTGGAATGGTCACATTGGTGATGTTAAGGCACAAAAGCTATTTGGTCACATTTAGGTGCTTAGGCTTTAAGTTAGATGACCACCATCATCATAGTTAAAATGATGAACATCTAGTTAAGGTAATAGAAAACTCATGGATAAAAGATACCTGTCCTTTGTTTTGTTGACCCATCTGTACACCCAAGCCTCCTCCTAGTGTCACCCTTTATACAACATCATCTAACTTCCTCTTTTGCTTCAGTCATAATTACTATGGGCTGCTAAAGGTCGCCTAACAATAAAACCTAACTATGGGTCGTAAAAACCTACTTTGCACAGACGACCTATGGGCATGATTTTTACAGGACGACAGTCTGAAAACAACATATCATTAGAGTTTGATTGATAGGGTGTAACTGTGCCTTCTGTTTGGGTCAGGTTTGATTGATATCTCAAAACCCATTACTTCTAGTGGACTGAACTATGTAGGTTTAAAAGGGTTTTTTAACTTTTCTAACCTTTTGATCTTGAAATTTTCAAACATTTGCAAATACTAACAGCAAACAAAGTGAATATTAGCATCAAGTGTATCTCAGTAGAACAAAGGAATAGATCAGATATACAGCCATAGACTCTTTGGCTGCATATCTTTTAAAACCACTGTTACTGATGACAGATCTGATCCTCCTTAGCATGTATAGTATTAGTCTTGCACAACTGTGTTGAAAAAGGTTCTGCCAATGATTCAGATACACTTTGTTGGTGGGGTTTTGTTGCTCTACCTTCCACTGTAAAATACTCCAAAGGTATTGCTGGTATATGTTGGATTCAAGTCAGGGGGACATACTTGGCCAGGTTATAGTTTTAACTTTTTCCTTTGTTAAGTCTATTGTGGAACATTGTCATATTGGAAAATTCCTCTCCAGTTAAACTTTTTTTTAATTCAGTATTTGAATATACAAACTTGCATGCATGGTGCCATCTATAAATTACATATCCCTTGCACCTTTTGCACTCATGCAGCTTCATATCAGCACACTCCCATCTTCATGTTTCATGGTTAGCATTGTACAGCCAGTGGTGATTCTGGCCAGGTCCCCACCAAACATGCTGGACTCCATCTTATCCAAACTAATATTTTTGGTTTCGTCTGACCAAAGAATGCGTTCTTTAAAAGTGTCAGGGGATTGTTTACGTTTCTGCACTGTTTGTCCCCACGGGCTTTCTGTAGTTCAAACTTTCAGCGTTCGGCAAAGTTGTTGTCTCCACTCACAGTCGTTTTTCTTCTTGCTGTACCTCAAAAGGACATACTCTGTGAGTAATGTTGTTGCTGGGAAAATTATCTGTATGACTTACCTGTTACAGTGTCCTGCTTTAATTTATCGCTTGTGTGTTAAGGTAATAGCGCTACCGAGGCTAATGCTCTAGCCCGTCAATGGGCTTTTCGGTAGTATGTTAGCATAGAGCGAACCGCTACCCACCACGTATGTTGTGTGGACTAAATAATGATTTCGTTTGTGTTTATGACTTTTGTATTTACGACTGTACAAGAAACAGACAAACGAAGTCTAACGTATTTTTTCTTTATTATGTTTTGTATTCCAGTTTTAGAGATCTTCTAAATTAAAGCATCAAACTTATCTTAAGACTCTGCAAAGTTTTAATAAGAAACTGCTTAGCTATCTGCCACGTTTTGAATTCAGCTACATTCTTACAAGGGCAGAATACTCACAATCTGGTTTCTTACTTACACAATTCCTCACCATGTGGAGTCATGCTGCATTAGATATAAACCAAACCAAAACTGATGTAGCTGTAGAGTTCACAGGTTATTTTATATTCTTTTTCATGCAATTAGCCTTAATTGGAAATCATAGACATAATAATTTTGATTGCATTGAGGTTGTACTTTTGGGCCTGTATTTTCAGTGACGTCTATCCAACCTTTTAGTTTTTAATTATACATTAAATATTCTACACTTCAACTTAAAAGTAATACAATCATTGTAAGATGACACAGTTTTAAATTTACCATTTAAGTGATTTTGCACGGGCGTGCTCTCAGTTTTCTTGTACATTGTATTTAAAAATGTATCTTGATGCTTGTAACAGCTTATAGATGAAGTAATTTCTAAAACAGTTTCTAAGTAAGGCCAGTAATGTTTAATGCTGAAGTGATAACAACCAACAAGGAAAGGTAATGTAACATTTCACATGTGGCTGACACTATTCAGGTGTGGAACACATGCACTGGCCTTGACAGCTCATGGTAGTCTGAGGATAAATGTTGTCTATGGTCAGTCTGCAGACACCAGGTCATGTATCATGATAGCCAGGCTATCATAATGTTTTAAGGCTTATCCACCGAGGCGGGTAGTGCTCCGTACGTGGCAACAGTGATTCTGTTTCCACTACATGGGCTCTGTTGGAAGCCACACGGTTGTAAAGCTCCAATTCAGAGATCCGGCTGTGAGGGTCTCTTACGCTCATAGCTCCAATGGAGGATGGACTGATGTCCATTTAAAATTTGTGTCATTTTTTTCTCCCTCTCTGTGTTCTCCCTCAATGACTTTGTTTTCTTCTTTTTTTCCATCATCTTTCTTTCTTTCTTTCCTTCCTTCTCCATAATGACTCATACAGAAGGAATGAGCAAGACTCTTAAGCCCCCACCAGCGCTCATCCACACCATTTTACAGACAAGTTTAATGGCTGCGCTAGGAACCTTGAAACTCTACTGCATTCTGCTCTTTGCAGACGACTATTACATTCTTTCACTTAGGCAGCCCAAACTACATTGTTTTGCTCTAACATACAGTTAGTAATTTGGTCAAGATAAGTCCTGTCAAAGCTGGATCATATTCATTTGCAGAGGGTTGAAGCATCAGTTCCAAAGTGAATCATGGTAGTAGAGGTATGAGTTTTAATTCCAATAAACAAATCTGTCAGGCTTAAAGAGACCATCTCCCTTACAATATAACACATCCTTCCTCACAGAGAATGGTAGTTTTACCTGTTTTAACCATGCTACAAACTGAATCGGACTAAAAAGGTCACCAAATCCAGAGAAGTTCAGAAAGAACCAAATTTGGTGATTTATCTTATTAAGGGTTTGATAGGACAAATTAAGAATGAACCAAATTTGGTGATTTATCTTATTAAGGGTTTGATAGGACAAATTAAGTGTTTATTCCTGCTGTTATAAAGGATTTTCTGGCATGCATAAAGAAAAAAATGTCTGAGAGAATCACACTGACCTGAAATTTTTTGCTGTAAGAAATGACCAACGCTAATCTGTCATATTCAAGCATTTCATCAGACAATGGCATCAGTACATGATGACATAGCTTAGGTCAAATCCAGAACTGGTAACTGTAGCTCTCATTTTCTCTACCCACCGAACTTCTATAACTGGATTTACTACAATGTGAAACAGGAGCAAGTATTGAGTGTGGAGATAATGGTTTGTGGTGTATGTGCATTCTTGTGTGTGAGTGTGCGTGTAAGAATATGTGTTATGTATTTGTGTTTGCCTGAGTGTGCTTATGCATATGTTTATGTGCTCATACATTTGTGCATATGCAGACACACTAGTATGTTTGGGTAAGAGATCAGATGTTTTCCAGTGTCCATCTCTGGGACACTGGAAGAGCAGAGGATGATGGGATGTGCCCCAGCCCGAAGGGATTTTCTTGTGTGCTGAGTGGAATTGAGGAATGCCACCACAGACAAACACACTGCGAGCTATGAAAGAACTGCCGTGCCATTGAAATCAACACTGTCCGTCCCTGCTATCCAGCACAAAAGGGAAGTCAATCCAAGAAACTAAAGGAGGGAGAGATTGAAAGAAAGAGGGAAAGAAAAACAAACATTACAAGGGTGCCTCAGTATAGCCCAAAGGGGTTTCAATGTAATGTCACAGCAATGCCTAATATGGTGCACAGCACAATTTTATAAAATACTAACCAACCCTAACACATGCATTTCTGTTATTGTATTTTTTGAAACGATATAGTCTTGCAAGACATGTGATCAAAACCATATCACTACCATGCAACCTGGAAAACCCATGTCATATTTCTTCAAATGCTATTAAAGCTGGAAGAGCCGAGAATCCTTGTAGCATACTATCCCTACACACTTCCACCTCTCCTTTCTTCAGCATCCAAGTCCTTTGTTTAGTTATATAATGACATTATATCCAGTAAGACACAAGATAGAGAAAAGAGGTCCAGTCTACAGGTATAGTGAACAAATTTGCCTTTAACAAATTAATTATTTGGATGAATCAATATTACTTGTTTAAAAATGTTACATGGACTCTGGGGTATAATATTTCTTTCAGTGGGCAAGAGCCTGTCAAGTGGGCACACAGAAAAGTTATGATATCTCTATATGACATGGCCGTAGCACAATTCATTGCAAAGTTGGTGGAACCTCATTTGTCAAATTGCTGTTGAGCAAAACACTGAACCCCCAGTTTCTTCCAGTGCATGTGTTTGAGTAAAAATGTAAGTTTCTACCAATCAAAAAAATTTACATGGGTACACTGTTATCCTTGGAAAAGCCTTAAAAACTTTTACGAACAACTGTTTGAGTTTGTGGTTTTCACCCATTTATCATAAATATTTATGGTTTTCATGATACACTGTATTTATTCCTTAAGGTCCATCATTACATTCAATACTGTTATATCTCGTTCAAACTCTACTCATGCTCAAGGCAACTTTGCTGTTTCAACTTAGTTAGAAAAACTCCTGATGGATGGCTAATATATCAGGTTTCTAGTCCTCTGTGCACAAAGAAAAGTACAAGCTTTCCAAAAGTCCTTGAATGATTTTACAAAAAACGCTGCTTGCTACTAGGCTTATAGACTTGTTGAATACATAGAAAGCCATATTTGCATAAAAAAAACCCCAAACAATTAAAAAAGCTTCCTCCTTGGCAAGAGGGTTTGGAGTGATGGAACCTTTCTCTCTTCCGCATCATGACAAATAATATTATCATATTGGTGCATGCAGATGTGCAACATTGGCTGACAATTGTCACTTATGTATTTTCTAATAATTTGGGCATGCTTGGTGAGATATTAAGTAGGCTCACGGGCAAGTGAGACGAAATGATTTGAACTTGTGTAGCAATAGAAGGCATGACTATGTGTGGGAATGTAATTGATTTATTTATTTTATGACAAGGATGCAAAGCAAGTGTGAGATTTGCGACCATAATGCGGCTTCAGAGAGAGATAGGGAGCCTCTGTTGGGATGAAGGTGGGGGAAGGTAGCATCTCATCTGTGGCGGGCCCTCACAATCCTTCCAAACCTTCCAAGAACGTTGATAAGCAGATCCCTAAAAATGAAATCATCCCCAGCACCCCAGCTGGATCTGCCCCTAATCGTTTTATTTACAGTTACTATAAAAGACGTCTTGCTTTTAATGGTGTTCTGAAATAATAGGCAGCCGAGGAACAATTGGTACAGTCCTAAGCGCATTCCCCCCTTCCATTTTCACATTAGGCTAATTGAGGCGAGGGGAAGGATATAAAGACATCAGTTGGATGAAATGAGTGTAATTGGAGAATAATGTAGTTAGTTTGCTCTAATCTTCTGCATAATATTAAAATGTTCTCGGTGCACCCCAGCTGCAAGCAATCACCCAGCTCTGAGGGGAAACCTGGGCAACGGTTGTTTGGAGTGAGGAAGGATTGTATGAGTGAGAGATTGGGAAAGAGATATGTGAGAGACCAGGAGAAGAAAAGCGGGAGAAACAACTGGGAGCTTCAATAAGAATTCAAGAAACTGTCTATGAAACCCTTTGCCTGCATAAACTGAGCTTTCCTCTATGTTTTTCCTGTCATGGAAAAGCAATCCTTACACCCTGCTGATGGCTGGCTAATTTGTACTAGGGGCTTGTCGGTTGCCAAGACTGGTTGTGGTGCTGCTGAAATCAGGAACAGTAGGGACGAAAACTGTCAGCATGGGTTTCAGAGGTTCATTTTCTCCATGCTGAGTACAGCCTGGTACAGCCACACAGTTTTGTTTTGTTTTTTTTTTTGTTTTGGTTTTTTTTGTTTTGTTTTTTTCAGCGCCAAGAAAGATTCTACAGTACACCAGCTTACAATAGAGCCAGATTCATTTTGAGAATTTTCTAAGAGACTGAGGTAAAATGACTTGCTTTGTTTACGCGAACAACCCTTATCTGAAATGGTTGAGAATCTACCACTACATCTGTTAAATTTTGTGCAACTTTAATGGCCTTGATCTCAGAAATTGAGAGATGGTCTCTTACACCTTTTCAAAAATAACCTGACTGTCCCAAACACCTCAAACACCAAGCCAAAGAGGCTAAATGACATTTTGAACATCACTCTCCATACAATTAGGGCTGTAGGGAAGTTGTAGTGTGAACAGCCATAGCAGTAGCCTTGCAGTGGAATTAAGGGTGAGGTTTATTAGTCCCCCTTTGGCTTAGCCTTGTCTGTGATTTCTAGGCAAAAAAAAAAAAAACTTGCTCTAAGGCAGCTCTTTAACTGGTGTTATTGTGCAAGAAAATTGTCATTAGACAGTGGAACAAATAACCTCGAAACGTCTTCGCAAGGGATCTAAAACAACAACAAAGAATTAATCAAATTAAAAGGAACCCTTGTTATGCGATTTCAATTTAATTTCCACAACCAAGCCCTCCATTTAGTATTTGTCAAAACCTAAGAAAAGGCAAGTCACAGTTTAGAGGCTCAGTAACAGTTTTATATTAGTGAAGAATTATCAATCCTTTAAGCTAATTTGGATAAGTTGGGGAGCCATAAAGTGGGCTATGAAAATGGAGTAGCCTATTTGTTAAGCTCCCACCCCCTTCCACACTCTTTTTATGCCACCGGGGCACTAATGCACTTTTGTTTTCCCTTGTTGATCATCTGCCATTGAAGACACGTTAAATCCTGCAAATTAATATAAATCTATGAAAGCTATTTGTAATTTCCATCCCGTATCAGGCACCCACACAGGCCTGCCTATGCGTAAAATAAATATCAAGTCCTAAATATCACAAAAGATGCAAAGGTCTGTCAGCAATTCTGGCTATTAAAATTCACCATGATGAACTTTTTTTACACTGTTGTTTTAACTGCAACATTTAGAACTTCCTCAATTTCTGTGAACTCTCTTTTCTCCTCCTATTGTCCCTTCTACTCTTTTTCTTCATCTCCTCAGACCCTCCTCTACAGTCTCTTCTCCACTTTCTCTCCTCTCCTCTCATCTCTGTTCCTCATAGCCAGGCAGTGTAGGCAAGTGCCATATGCCCTGATTAAAGCTAGCGGCAGGCCAAGGAGCACAGGGAGGCTGTTTTGTCATTAGCCCCTCACGCGGCTGAGGTGGAAACTCATTTAGCCCCATGCTGGACCTTCATTATGATAGACTTGTATCAGATGGCATCTCTGGCTGGGAACTCTGGCTCCTGGCTAACGGATGGGGAGATGCTGTGGCTTCGGCCCCTCTCCAGCCCCAGCAGGGAAAGAGAAAGGGCTTTAAATGGGGATAGGGCTGGAGGAGAATGGTTATGGCAGGGTAATGGGAAGCGAATGGGGATGAAGACAGGGAGGAATGGCTAGGAGTGGTGCAGGGGAGATTAACAGGTGGGGCCTGAGGTTAAAGGTTATGGGTCTTTGTGGTGGGCCTGGGAAAGTATGCAGAGTAGAGGGTTGAGACAGGAAGAAAAGATTACGGATAAAAGAAGGGATTTTTTGGTTTTTATTACTCTTTGTATAGGCACTCTACAGCTGTTGACCATTGCATTAATCTCCAGGTACTTCTAATAAATGTGATGCAACTGACTACAGAGCTAGATGAGAAGGACGTATAAAAAGGGTCAGGTGAGAAGACTGGGTTAAGGTAATGAAGTAGACTGTAAACAGATTGGGTTGAAGAAGAGAAACTGAGTTGATTATATGTAAACTTGAAACTGGAAGAACACACATCAGAGTACCTGCTAGGTGATCTCATGTGGTATTTATTAACTCGTTCAAGTTAATCATTCTTACCATTTTATGGTCTACTGATAATTGAGACAGTAGCTCAGAATAACTAACTCTTGAGCACTCAAGAGCACAAACCCAAAAATAGATGTTTGATGCATAAATCTAAAATGCATTGAATTTGGACAGGTTCTTATGTCTACATCTAAAGAACGTCTTAAAACTTGGAGTCCCCACCTCCTAATGACATGTCAGTTAGTATGTCCACTTCTCTTCTGTCTTTTTCCATAGTTTTAGCTGAGGTTATGTTCTTGGAGGTTCATCCCTCCTCTGTGTCTGTTCTATCTGTAGATCTTATCTATCTATCTATCTATCTATCTATCTATCTATCTATCTATCTATCTATCTATCTATCTATCTATCTATCT
>JBBMJY010000013.1:11980343-12002132 GCA_037833715.1 Toxotes lorentzi
TATCTATCTATCTATCTATCTATCTATCTATCTATCTATCTATCTATCTATCTATCTATCTATCTATCTATCTCTGTTTGGTTGCTTATTAAAAATTGTTGCTGTTAATGGATGCATAAAACAGAATAATTTCCTATGAGACAGAATAAAGATCTACTGTTCAAAACAGTGAGTGCTTTTAATAAAGTTTGTAGTTCTTTAATCACAAATGTGCTATGGTACTGAAAGTGGTGATACAGACAGTAATAAAAGATTCAGTTAGATTTTAGCATGTTTATTACTTTCCTGCTGTCCTGTATGACTGTACAGTGGAGTGAACTGGTATTTGGATGGGAAGAGGTTGAAGGAGAGACATTGGGCTGGAGGTTCTTGACAGGATAAGGCTGGTTTGTGGCAGAGGAATATGAGGGTATGGAGCTAGAGGGAGCTGAGGCTGCATGGAAAGAATAGATACAGGCCTGAGGGTCATGATTCAGGCTTAAACTTCGCTTGGTGTGAAGACAGAGAGGTATGGGGTGGGAAGAGCAGAGGACAGCTGGGCCTGGAGGAAAAGGCACTTGATGAGGCTCTGGTCTTGAGATGGGGCTGTAGAAGGATCTGGGTCTTACTCAGCCTGGTGCCTCTCTGGCAGATGCTGCAGCAGCCTGGATGAGGGGACCACCACTGACAGACTGCTGGCGGCTAGAGCTGTGTGTTCCTGGTAGACCGAAACCACCTCTCTGTCTGGCTGTCTCTCACTCTTGCTGCCTTAGTTTCCCTTAGTCCACCCCTCCCTCTCTCTATTTTTCTCTGTCTCCAGTTCTTCCTCCTCCTTTTCATTGTACTCACTACCATCACTGCTTACATCCGCACCTACACACAAGTCCACATATACACAAAGAAAAAGCACGCTTGCTGCTGACACACACAAAAAAGCTGTGCACACAAAACGTACATGGAATACAAAAATTTTGAGCTTCAAATGTTCCAAAGCAAATGGCTGAAACAAATTCCTCCTATTTGCTGACAGTTGTGCTAACTCCTGTAATAAAAAGTCAATGAACCAAGGGCAGTCAATATATTCCAAATACAAAGACTGAGAGATTTGTCATTTTCGCACTCCTTTTTTTTTTCCTTTTCATAAAAGTATGCCTCTCTTCTTTAGCATGAGAGGAACTGTGGGTGGTGGGAGAGGCACACATGCATACAAACAGCCACATTCTCTCTTAACAAAGAGAAATCTAGGAAAAATGCCTGAACCCCCCCAACCCCCACCTGAAGAGAAGGCATCTGACTGTGACAAACCAAATACACTCTGTAATAGAATTTCCCATCACTGCAAAACTGATAAGAAAGAGAAAACATAACAACAGTAAGTGGCACATATCTGAAGAAGGTGATTTCAAAGAACAACACCAAGGCACTCCAGAGCCTCCTCTCGCTGAGTTCTTACATAAATATGCTGTTAAGCAATATGATGTATTATTATTACCTGAAAACATGCTACGAGCCCGACTAGGCAGCATATGAGCCAAGTGTCTCGGCTCCCCAAAGGAGATTGTCTTGACACCACATACAGTATCAGCCTGTGCTATTGGATTCCCTGACTTTTAACTGGGTTAACCCACTTCCTGGTGAATACAAATTCAATTTTAACTGCCACAGTTTTTTATTTGCCATGTCCACCCCCCCACCCCCCACTTTATTTCACTTGCCTGTCTCTCAGTAGACTGCATAACCATGTAGAAATAATTTTCCTCTATTGAATATACACAAACTATAAACTTAAAATGAAGTGCTTTTACATATGTGCAAAAGGAGAGGGGGAAATCTACTCAGTAAGAGAAAGTGATCCCTCTAGTTTAATCTGTTTCGTTCATCCATCTATCTCTGCCCATAGCTTCCTTTCAGTTCCTTCCCCTGTCATCCATAGTGGTAGATGTTGATAACTGTAAATGCTCTGTTAGATCACAGACTAATCTTGAGTTGCAATGTAAAAAAAATGGATTCTTGGGGGAATCTCTAATTATTTAACATGTTATTTAATTATTTAACAACATATTTGATGTACACCCAGGCTTTAAGACTACTATTTAAAGAATTATCCTTAGTAATGATTCCTTTCTTTATATCTCAAAACACAAATTAGATCATCTAATTCTGATGAAACAGGGTAAAAATAAATAATAATAATAATAATAATAATAATAATAATAATAATAATAATAATAATAATAATAATAAAACATCAAATCATTGTTTGACATAGTTGTACTTTGTATAATGTATTTTTGCAAATGCATAATACAAAATATGAACAATCAGAACAAATCATTTTACAATTACTACTTAGAATTTTTGCATCCACCTAAACCATTCAAAGCTCCCCAAGAATTCAAGCTGCCAAGAAGATACTTTGAAGGGTCCTTTAGGTCCTTACAGGCACCTAATAAGCATTATTTAAAGCAAACTGAAGATCTTCGAAGCACCACTACAGTTTTGTTTGACAGTGTAGGCCTGTCTCCTAGGTCCTGTGTGACTGTCTTCTCAATGGGTTAATGGCTTTCCTCAAGCAAAGGGAAGGAGAGTGGGGTCTAAACAAAGCCAGATGAGGGAGTCAGGAAGCCTTTCAGGATTTCATTAGGTCTTCTCTCTGAGAGGGGAGGTTAAGAGCCCAGCAAGCTGGTACTATTTAGCTGCTTAACGTCAACAGGAATGCTCACACAGCTGCCCTGTAGACCCACCGACGAGCACACAAAGGACACAGCAACATGAATCAAACACACAACTGCAGATATGTGCACTCGGTCCCACAACATACTATGTTCACACATAAAGACAGAAAAATGACCGCCAATATACATGAACATACACAGGCTGCCCCCCCCCCCGTAGGCCCTGGTTCAGACAACACACACCACTAAGCACTGACTGGTTAGCATGAGAAAAAGGGCCACACAGGGACTCAAACAGTCTCTCCCATTGGTACAATCACACTGTTGCTATGGGCACCAACCACAGGCACGCACATGTACACACACGCACACTCTAAGGACATTAGCTCTTTGTCCTTTAGGAAATACATTGACATATTTGTTTTATTAAATTAATAATCTGTTCAATTTTGCAGATGTAATGCTCCATAGGCTGTGGACAAGTAAGTACATTAAAGTATTGGACTGTAAAATGTATCAGTCATAAATTACATTATTTAAAAAATTACTGCAGCATAAAACAGGACATCATCCTTAATTTTCATGTCACGATATATTTTAAATATTAGCAATATAAACTTTATCATACAAATAATCCTATTAATCATAAGTACTTTACATAACTGGGCCAAAGCTTGCCATGATCTGTAAGGTACTGTAGGTAATTTAGAACTTGAATAACCCACGGTGGAGAGAATGCATGGGATGTTTAAGATATTTGTGTCAGTGGTGTGTTGGTTGTTCCTTATAAACCTGGTATTAACAGAAGATAATAAGTACTCTTCTAGGCTAGCATCAACTACCAGATCATTGTTATAGAATTAGTTAATTTAGTTAATCAGTTAATTTCCCTATAATTGACCTTGGCCTTAAATCCTGTCATTGGAAGGTCACTGGTTCAGTGCTGCAGAGCCTTAAAGGAATCCACATGGAAAATTCATGCACTCCTAAAACTGCAGATAAAGATTCAAGATGTCCCCTGTACTTGTTTCATGACAGTTTCAAGAGTATTACAAGACCCTTATAGCCAACAAATACTCACTTCATTACAACACTGGCGGATGATGTTTTATGTGACTATGTGATATTTACTTACAGTAAATAGCGCCAAAACACATTTACATCCTGTAGGTCATTAAAGCATTTGAAACAAGAGAGTTGAATTTAAGTTTATTTGAGCATGCATGGATCAGTTTTAAATATGTGTGTCTTTATACGTCTGTGTGCTTTCACAGATATTGTGTTGCAAGTGATCTGGTTGTCTGTCCCCTGAAACAGTGAGCATTCTACCCCTTCCAATCCCTTCCTAGTAGTCCTGAAAGGAAACAGAGGAGAAAAGGCCAGATGATTAGATGGATATCATAGCTTTAGACACGTGTAGCTGTGACTTAATAAGTAAGGTAGAGAGAAATGTGGGTGTGTACGTGTGTGTGCATGTGTGTGTCTGTATGTGTGTGATAGGCAATGAGGGAGGGAGTGAAAGGGAAGCTGGTGAATTTCAAATGAACAGAGAAGAGATGTGTAAGTTGATCCCTGCATCTTTTTGCCTGCTTTGTGTGTACCTATATTTGTGTTTCAGTGTGTGTGCGCGCGTGTGTAAGGGCAGGGGGTGGGGGTATTTTGTTGTTCTCTTAGAGAGTGAGAATGGGAGTTGATGATAGTGTGTGTAAAGAGAGGAAAAGTGGTGCATATGTGCTTGTGTGTGTGTTTTTGTACGTGTGTAAGTGTATGTGAACTGTATTCAAGCACCACCTAGTGCTCAATAGTGGCACCTCACCTGTAAAGTAAAGCATATTAGCTCAACTGTTGCAATCAGGAGGTAAAGCTTGAAACACACTAATTATCATTCATAAAGGTTCTAACTCTTTAAGAGTTAAAAAAGGATTTTATGGTAATACGGAGAGGATGGAAAAGATTTTGGAACATTGCCATTATGTTAGTTGTTAACCTTTAATACACTCCCTCAGAAAATATTGCAAAGATGCTCACCATAATAATGCAACAGATGAGATAATGCACATGCATAAAATGCCATTAAAGTAATATTATACGACTGAGCAACTTAAATAATGTTTAAAGAAACTTAATATCATAATGCTATAGAAACATTAATACCATATAAATTGTTCCCAAATTCTTCCTGACAATTGTAAGATTTGTGGGTTATTGTGAGACAGAGATAATGTCACAGTCGATTCTTCACTCATCTGACAGTCACCACCAGCCACCAGATAAGAGGCACAAGGAGAGTCCAGGATAATTATGGCACATGGCTTAGCAAACTTTACCCCATTTTGCCCACTCATTTCAATGTGCCCTTGAATACAGTATACTGTCAACACACATCCATCGCAGTGGGCTTGCTCCAACTTAGCACCACAGCCCCATCAAGCCCTTCCAAACAGGCTGGTGACAGTGATGTGAGGCTGTCGTGCTGGATCAAGGTAATTCAGTCTGAGCCCCCCCACCCCAACACACACACAAACCCCGCACACACACACCCATTGTCAGTAGGGAGAGCTGTGACCCTCGAGCGTTCAGATTCAGCTCCCCAGACCTGTTTATTTTTATCACAACAATGAAAATTAGTATGATGCTCAACGCCTATGTGCACTGCATGCCTCCAAGGCTGTTCAAGGCTGTTTATATGTACGTGTATTGATGTTTGTGTGTGTATTTATGTGATCAGGCTGTGTGTGTGTGGGCTGGACTGACAGTGTCACCTTCTTATCATGGGGCCAGAGTTGTGTAGACAGAGAGATTTAGCTGAGTGATTGGGGGGTCTTGCTGGTTACTACTGTGTGCTGTGACAGGTATCACCAATACAAGGATTATCAAAACAAAGATTGCATAAAACTGTCAGAATGAGCGAAGTGTCCCATGGCGGTTTTGGGGAAGAAATGTCAAAATTACTGTTCATAGTGTTTCTTTTTTACCTTATCTCATTTGGTTTTAATGTCAAGCTGAATTCAGTCACATTCTGATATGCATCACCGAGTTTGGTTTGGTGAGCACGTTTGAAAAAGTTTACTGTTTGTTTTATTTTAATGGATATGTCCACAGTAATACTTTATTGAAAAGTAGGTTAAAAGAAAACCTATATCAAGGCTATTTTTATTGCTTTTCTAATATAGTACTAGAGGTTGACACAATTCTCTCAACAGAAATATAATGTAACCAAACAATTAACAGTAATTAGAACTTAAAAATAACCTGAAAATTATTTGTAATACTGTATCCATTTTACATTTCTCTGTAATAAAATTAAACTCAAAAGCTTCAGTTAGCTGTGTGATGTGTTTTTCTGGCTTATTACACAGTGGTGTTTTACCCTGTTTCCGTTTTTATTCACACTCTGATTGTTGGATTTTTACTGTTTTTGTACTAACTGAAATTGTTGAAATCCAGATGTTACATTATTGTTTCAAAGATTATGAGGTAGAATATTAGGGACCTTTTTCAGTATTTTTTCTTTGTCACATGTCACAAAGTAACAACTTTTTTGTGCACTGGGCCTTGAGTAATACTATGTTAAGCGCTTCAGTATAGGGGCTGGGAAATGTTTCAGTCTGGCTGGGTGGATGGAACGGAGACAGATGTTTAATGCTTTCCCTGCCTGCATACACCCACCCACCCACACACACAAACCACACTGGTTCTGCACACAGATGCACAAGAGCACACACATACACGTCAGTGGAAGCATTTTCCAGTGTGACTGACAGCAGTGATGGAGGTGAAGATAAGCTTGATTAATTTGGAGGATGTGTGGGAGTGGAAGGCTATGCAGAGGCAACACTGCGGTACTTCAGCAATGCCTTTGTGGCATCGCGTGCCACTACTCGAACAATTTGTCAGCACTGCTGAACAACATTTATTTGAATGCACCCATGGTCTCCAATTTTGTCAGAGCTGAAAAATGGCTACCCTGAATCAACTTTGACACTTACTGCAGCTCTGACATTTTTTTCTTTTCACTATCCTCACTGTAATGTTAGAGATGAAGATGGTGGTTAACATAAGACACCCAAAGGTCAATGCAACAGCCTGTCCTTGAATTAAAGACACATGTGCCTTACGCTCATAAAGAGCCTTCTTCCCGTTCATTCATCATTTTTCTGTGGGAGCCTATAATAGCGCTTGACAGTCAGCAATGCTAATCCAATATACTTTTTGTCAAATTCAGTGAATATCTCCTTACGGTCCGCTAGCTGTTCATTTTGTGTATGCAATGAAAATAAAATCTGATAGTCCTACACAGCTCTGGCTCTGTAAATGGGAAACAAAGAAGGTGGCTCAGACTGAGCCACGCAACACTATTCCAGCCAATTAAAAATATCAGCGTTCATGCTCATGCATAGGACAAGAGGAGGAAATGGGGGAAAGGGGGGAGTTGGAGCTAGATATAGAAAATCTGGCACATGCTAACATGTTGAACTCCACAATTTTGTATTGTGAAGAAGGAGAGACAGCCGAGAAACTGCATTGGTGAGGCTGTCCAACAGTGGTGAGACCTCCAAGAGTTGAAAGGTGTGTAGAAGGATGCGGAGGTTGCTCTTTTTCTGCTTAATGTATAAAACATTAGTTTTACTTTTTTTCACAGAGCCAATATTTGTCCTTTTAGGTATTGTTTGTGTTTGCTAATTAATTGGCTAGATAGGAACCAGGTACTTGTGTCACATTTGTGTATTCAGTAACATTCAGTTACTTGCCCATGGACATTTGGCTTACTTTCTAGTTTGCCAAGATATGGTGTTTGTGTGATGTTAGCTATAGTAGCAGGAGAGTTGTAAGGTGTCTGCTGTGCTGGCTCTGGGAATCTGTTAGCCTTGCAGCAACAACTGTAGTGACAACCTAGCTAAAATTAGTTGCATTACTTGCTGTCTTGTTGTTTGTTCTATATCATGGCATTTGTACATACCACAAAGGGTTTTAAAGACCTAAAGAAACTCAGTTTGCCAGCACTGTGGGATTATTTGAATTGATGGATAATTCAAGATGCTTTGTCAGGTAAAGTTCCTTTCCTTTTTAGCATAGCTACAAACTTGCAATCCTCTTCTCTGTCAGTGTAGTTTTGTAACTAAATTTACAATGATATAAGAAATGTATCATTAGTAATATCTTAACATTTTCTGGCTTTAATCATCTTGTTCTGTCAAAATGTTGGTCTTAATGTATTAGGCCTGAGATGAGCTCTTACTGAGACCCGATGAAGAATAAAGTGATGTTTGAAGTCTAATTCAAAAACGTTGATATTTTAAGAACACACAACACGTACAGGTATTAAACTTGTACTATGCATTTGACTAAAGACAATGCCTTTTACAAAAAAGAACAATCCAGACAGCTGAAAAATCTTTGGTCTTCTTTTTGAATGTCTAGCTGATACTCTTTTTAGTAATCCAAAGTTGATATTGATTTTCATTCTTCGGCTCATAGAATCTGAACAGTCCTTTACAGTAACACGAGTACAGGTTACAGGTATTTGGTATCATGGTAGCAACATGGATCTGTTTTGAGTTGACAGACATCTCTTGGTTAACTAAAAAAGCACAACCAAGAACTTAAATGTCAGCACTATTATTTCAGGATTTTGTTAATACAATCAGTATTGTAGAAAACTTTTCCCCCCCAAACATATGTCCAACAAACGCAATCCAGTCGTGTGGTTTCACTATGATTTAAGAATCCCTGAGAGCGCTTATTCAAAACTGCAGGGACAGAGGCAGATATGGCAGCGCAGTGAAGATTCATTCAAATATGATTATAACTGAATTAATAGACAATGACGTTTGTATTTGTTCCAGTGTGGTGAACAGTCCAGCATTTCCCTGCCAATGCGCCCATGGATGACACTAATACCTTGTAATCAAAGGAAATGTGTATAGCTCCACAACCATTATATTCAGATTTTGACTCTCTCCTTTTCTTACTTAACTCTTGTTTGTTTCGATGTAATGCAGATCAGTTCTGGGTTTATTTTCTAACCTCAGAGCTGAATCTTTTTATTTGGTTCGCAGAAGAAAAAAAAATCCTTCTGAAATTACATCCACATGTCAGACTCTGAGCTCATACGGTAACATGGTTGGCTAATATGCCACAATGACAAAACAATGTTAAGAACTACAATGTTAAGAAATACTAAATAGTTCTTAACAAGAAGAACTACTAAATAGTTCTTAACAAGCTTCTAGGTCTTTAGATTTTTAATACTCCAAATCTTTTTTCAAGGGTGTTAAGACAGGTAGTGAAAATCAGAATAGCAAAACTGAAAAAAAAAACAAAAACAAAACTCTACACTAACATCACAAAGCTGCAAGGCACTCCAGCTTAATCCTTCATTGTGTCCTGCACACCCATATCTATCACTGAGTGAATTTTCTTCCTTTTTCCTCCCTGATACCTGTGCAAACAGTTCACCCTCCAGAAAGAGATGGCTACGTTTCTTAAAACATTAGTTTTTTGGTTTACCTTCACAATTGAGCCTATACAAACTATACAACACAGCCCTAAACCCTCATTGGTGGAATCCTTGTCTCTCTCTATATATATAATCAACCTCTGAAGTAACTTGTTTTTAAGAGATGCATGACTTTTTTTGGTCTGCTGATTTTATTTAGGCCCAGGTAAGTCATGTGTATGTGTGTTTGTCTATGTGTGTGTGTTTTAAGCTTTTGTTTTCCCAATGACAGGAAAGCAAAGGCTTAAAACTTATAACCTTAATGGGGCTAGTATAGCCCCTATAAAAGAAATGACAATGACAGGTAACTACTGTTGCCCATAAAGTTGGAATAAAATATATTTTACCTCTTCTCATGAAATGATTGTGACAATGTGATTTATTCTCTAGATAAAATGTATAACTTCAAAACTTTATTGATCAATCTCTTCCAATGTGATTACTGATGTGTTTAATAGGAGTAAAAAGAGGAATGTGTCTGAAAACAAAATTATTCCAACTTTAGGGGCAACAGTGTATATTGCCTATATAGAACTCTTAATACTTTTTTTGGTTGCACTCTGTATTATTGCTAATGTTTACTATTTTCCTTAGAAAATGGACATGATGTCCCCCAGTGACACAAATCCACCATAAATTAGTCTTTTCTCTTAGTATTTACAAAGTCACAAAAGAAATAGGTTGATGTCATAAAAAAGCATTTATTAGTTACACATTTTCACATGATGAAGGGGACATAAGATATTTTTCCAGCTGAGTGTTTGCAGCAAAGTCAGATGCAAATACTTAGGTGAACACTATCAAACAAAACACAGCATAATGAAGTCAAATAACATATGATAAGCATATATTACATTATCATTGTATACAAACTTGTGTATTTCATGCTTTTCTTGTGTTATGGCTTACTTCTGTTCAGATTTGCCTCCGCAGACACTGTGCAGTCATTGCATGTTGGAGACTTCTGCTTGTACTCCATTACCTTCATGTGGTTGAACATAGCTCATTAAATCTCACTTTTCCATACCTCTTGTTCCACTAAATAAAATTGTTGTTGGTGCATATGTGATCTACTCTCTCTCCCTCTCTCTCTTGTTCTCTCTCCCTTTCTCTCTCTCTCTCTATCACTCTCACCACGCAGTGTTCAGAAGTAATTGAAAATGTGATCCATGAAGTCACAAGTGCAATTTAACTCAAAGCCTACCCATGTTAGCGCTTCCACTCGTAACAGGTCAAAGAATTAAATTAATTTTTAAAAAGGCGACCCATGAAATTGCACTCATGATAGATTGGGTGTAAAAGCAATATTTTAATACATTTATGGCTATATATTTTCCAGCCCCACTGATGTTGGAAACACAGCTTCTCTGTGTTGAAAGATAGAGTGTTATTTGAGCTCATTTTGGAGAATGAGGGGAAATGTACATCAGTATGCTAAATTTCAAGAAAAGGAAGACATTCTTGTGAGAGAACTCTTGCTTTAGCATTTGTAAGCCCCTCAGTCTTTGTTCACACTGGAATTTAAGGTCATTATCAACTATAACAAGAATAAGATTTGCAATAATAAATGTAATGTAATAAAATGGTAAAATACAGTACAAATTTCTATTTTAGCTTTGGCCATGTTTACATGCAAAAAATATTTTGAGCAGAAATTCTAGAATAATACCCAGAAGATGCACAGGTTTTTAAGTTGGGTACTTGTAATCGACATGTTATTCAAAGTGTTTTTTGACAAGCTGGATTTTATTCTATTTTTGACTTCATGCAATATTTACACATAAACCCAGCACCTACAGGGTCAGTCAAATGTCAGAAAGTTCAAGACAGACGAAAATAGCACAGATTGATCAGGTGCAACTGTTAGGACTAGAAAAGCCCAAGAATGTGAGGAAGAAAACATGGCATACATTAGAATAGAAGCCCGCATCTGAGACCATTTTTACCTCTGAAGGTCATGTGATTTCACCAAAGAGACTGCTCCAAAGCACTGTTCCTGTTCTTTGTAACATTTTTCACATACAGGACCTGACCGGTACAATAGAGCCAGAGCCAATCTGTAGGTCTTTCAGAGGTCCCTAACCAACTGTCACCTGCACACCTCTGAGAGGGACGGTGAGCGATGTGGAGGATTGTGGAGGAAGACCGAGGTGCTGAGGGGGCAGCTGCCTTCGCTTTGGTCTGAGTCCCCTGACCGACTTTACCACCTCTTCCACCTCCTACAAATCCCCCTTTGCCATCTCTTCTGCCACTTTCCTGTTCAAGATTAATGGTGTGAACCCAAACCTGCTGGCAAATGGGATGTAAGGAAGATGTCTGAGGCAAGGCCTGACAGAAGTTTGGAGTGCATGATAGGAGTGCTGTGTGGTTGCGTGTAGGACCACTTTGTGCTCAAATAAATATGGCAGGTCCATGGGGACTGTCCTTCTGGTGAAGACATCTTGTTGCAGCAGTGAGTGAGGAGATGTAGCTCATATTTCACTCTCTCCGAGCTGCTGAGTTCTCTGTCTTTCACTTTCCCTGTCTTTCTGCCTGGGTGCCTTGAGGGGGAAAAGGCAAATTTTCAAGACCTGAAAGTATGTGAGAAAACTTGGTTGGACAGAAGTTCAAGATGTCAAAGGGGAGAAGTTGTGTTTTGACACGAAGCCTTGTTTGTGCTCATCAGCAAACCTGTCAGGAGGCCGTTTGATGTTGTATTTGGGTGATGTCCTCGGGCGCTGTGTTTGTGTTAGCTTCCATATGGATTAGCTTCATACAACTTGGCCTTCCCTGGCATTATCCATCAATAGAAGACACAACAATTCTGGTGTCAATGCATCCATGGTTTTTTACATTTGCATATATTCCTATGCATGGGGAAAAGGTGCCCTTTTTCCAATCACTGGGATTGGAATCAATAACAAGGTCCGAGAAGAATTTGTCAATATAATTACTCCAGGGGGGATAAAGTTTTCCACAGAACAGAATTTTTCTCAATTCACCACCATACCTCCACCTGCATAATTGATAGAGACCTCATGATTAAGCTACTGACGCTCAAAGCTTAAGCCCTATCCAACAGCCCCTAATTACAAATATGTAATATCCCCTCTCTGCTTCAATTAGCATTAGAACAGAAGGTTAAGAATCATTCAATATTCATGTGGATGGAGAACTTCAAGGTTAAGGAGACTGGTCATTTAACCTCAGCTTTAAAATAAAAGTAATTTTCTTTAATTGTCTTTGATGAGAGCCACTAACTACATAGCTGAGGGAGGTGCTTCATCAAGTTTTACCCAGGTAAAAGTGAAATATGATTTCAGTATTACCTTACTCTACCTTTCATGTTCAGGGATTGCTTCCTCTTGTTAAGGCATTGTAAGAATATTGGAAACTTCCATACAATGTAAGATAAATTATGTTGGTATTATTTTGGTGTTTAAAACAGAGAGATGCACTCCTGGATGCAATAGGCCTAATGGTGCATCTTGGGAAAGTCCTCTGCAAATTTGGACCTTTCTCTTGTGTGATGAAGACTCTGTGAAAAAGGAAGTAGAAAGATGTGCATGTGTAGGGATTCATGTTTCATGCAAAACAGCCTTGTGCAAAGTTATAGAATGTCTTTGCTCTTCACCTTCTTTGCCTTTTGTTCTTGAAGGGTCAGGGTACATTTAAATGGGTTAAAATAGTATAAAATATCAATATAAATCAATGTATTAACTTAAAGTTCATTCAATCATTATTTTCATCTTTACCCCTGGGCTACCGTGAGAAGAGACATAAGAGCTGCATGGAACAGGAGCTTTAACTTTGGTTTTGCCTGAGTCCACCTCCTCCAGAATGTGTCTGACCATTGACTGGGGGTTTGACAGAAGACTGCACTGGCCTTGTGTCAGCAGTGGAGACCACAAAGCACGGCCTGGGCTTGGAGCCCATAGCCTGGAGGCTGTAGGCCCAGCACTGCACCCGCTGGCCTATACCAGCCCAGCACAGCCTATACCAGCCCATCCCAGCTTTTCTCAGCCCCCTCCTCCCTGTGGCCTCCCTGCACCTTCACCAGCTGCGCTTTTCTGACTCCAGCTGCTAGGTGTATGTGTGTATGCTGCCCACCCCAACCATACTCCCTCTTCTCCCCTCTATCTCTTGTTGTTTCCTTCTCTGCTTTTCCCCTCGTTCTCTTATTTTCTCATTCATGTTTTGTCCTCTCACTATGTGTCTAACTCATCTCTTTTTTTATCTTCTCTGCCTCTCATCCTTCCCTCCCTTGCCAGACACAGGGGTTGTAATAGTGCCCAGCAATTACTGAGTTGGCATGTGCTGCATTGTTTACTCACAGTCCTATTCCTACTGGACTTTATTAAAACACCATCTGCTGTCAGCTATGGAATGGTAGAAGAGGTGGTGGAGGAGGAGATGGAAGAGGGAGTCTATGGGAGGAAAGCGAGAGATTTGGCTACAGAATGGACTGAGAATGGCTGGACTCACGTGGAGAGCGCAGGTTGCCATGGTGGTCTCTTGTCGGAGGAACATCCACAGTACATGAGACCAAGGAAGCTAAATGAGATTTTTGGTCTGGTAATGAGAACAAACTAAGTGAGTGTGAGTTCCAAGAGACAAGGATCCAAGTTTTTGGAACAATTTATGCAGAATTTAAAGACCTTGAAAGTACAAATGAATAAAGATAGTTCTTGGTCCACAGGTGGGGATTTTCAGATCATATTTGGCGTAAAGAACATGAAGACGCATGTGACAGAGCTCCTTCAACAGGCCTGTCAGTCACACTGAGCCAGTCAGGTGCTAAATCGCATGTGGGAAAATAACAGCATGACCACGCCTGCTTATGAACACTCAAATAACCTCTTTCTCTCTTTCCCACACACACATGCACATATAGAGCCATGCTGGGCAGTAATGCTGTGGCCCGCCCATGTAATGACATTCTGATGGTTATTTCATTAGCCGTAATTTGTTACGGGACATGTCATTTCGGCTGACAGCTTGGATTGATTGGATGAGTCACTGAAAGGAGGTGGGCTGGACCCACTAAAAACTGGATCAATTAGCCAATTATTGCAGAGGCTTGCCATATACAGTTCTGGCATATTGTGAGTATGTGTCTCTGTGTTATTATGTGTTTCTGTGTAATTCTGTGTGTTTTGAATACTAAAATATGATCACACATTTTTTTGAAACAAACAAAAAATCTAATCTGTAAATTCTCTGGTTCCACAACCAATCCAGTTTTCTATATATTTCTATAACATTTAAAAGACTGCAAAACAGATAGAAATCCAAGAATTAATACACAAATATTTAAAATAAAAAACGCTCTTCAAGTGTCTTCATTTTGTCTGTAAAAAAATGACAGACAGTCCTTTGCACATATTGACATTTGAAGAGGATCAAATCTTGGTAATTAAGTGGTGCAAAAGGCAACATAAGTATTTGGCTAGATCTGTAGCGTTTACAAAACAAAGCCCAATCATATTATGAAGCAATGTCTCATTATGTTTTGTAATTTATACCAGGCTCTGGAGCAATCATTGTCAGACTATTAAATTAATCACATGCTGACCGCTTAACAGCCAAAGCTGATTCTTTATGATGTCCATACAGCGTAAAAGTCTAGTGGCTTACAGTGGATGTTTATTTGTTCTCTAGAATTATGGGGATCAATGAGGTGGAAGACACAAGTGCACTCACACAGATACATGTGCAAACACAATATACAATTTTAAGGTCACTCTGGATGCTCTGTTGTCTGTTGCTTCACAGAACTCCCTTACTATAATTGGATGCATATATACTGTAGAAAAGTAAAGGCTGGGTTTCGGGAAGATGGAGTGAGATAGAAAGGACACTTGTTCAGGAAGCTCACCTCAGCTGTGCTGAACAGTGAACATGGGGCCTCATTTGTTCGCTGTGCACTGTAAATCAGCCATGTGTCTGTGGTTATGTTCCCAGCAGAGAGAATCTTGGCAGCATGAAAAAAATATAATGAGAGGAGAAAAAGCACATCCCAGCCACTGTAGAACAGAGCAAACCAGTACCAATTCTGTATAGCTGAGTGGTGTGTCTGTATTGTTTGCAGCTATACTTAGCTCCTAAAGATCACATAATGTGTTGCTTGCACATGTGAAAGTAGTTCTTGTCAGACATGGTGAATAATTGCTCTACTTCTATCTACATATATCAAAAGACAGTCAAGAAAATATGTGTTATAATGATCATGAATGAGAGTTTTTGTAATCATCAGCAAGTCCCTTCTATTATGCAAAAGCACTACATTAGTGATTGTCTTCCTCAACTGCATGGAAAAAGGAAAATGTATATATTAATATAATTTACTTAAACTGTCAATTGAATGCTGAGAGATTTATGTACCGCAATAATTATTATATGATATTTTATTATATATTATATTTAAATCTATCAGGTTGAATTATTAATGTTTTAGTTTTTAGTGGTGGCATACAGCATATACATATTTATTTACTGCAGAATATAATGTTACTGTAGTGGACTGACCAGATCATGTTCTGTTTTTGTTGGTGTGGATGTATTCAGTTGCAAATGAGATAGAATAGATACGAAAGAGATGTACAATGGAAAACAAATAAACTAATATAAGCAGATATCACACATACAGTTGTGAGTTATTCATGCATTAAAGACATTGGAGATTGACAGAGAAATTATGTCAGACAGCATTACGCATCAGCAACCAAGTTGTGCCCCCTTGACGGGCACATAGACTGCACTACAGAAAGGCATGTGAGGTGATTTTTTTTTCAGACAGAAAGAACTGAAGTTTGAATACTAAAACCAGCTTAGAAAAAATAAGAAATAAAACCATGAGAGCTGGGCAGTATATCTGTTTGGTATTTGGAAAGATATTCAGGGAAAAGTCTGAGGGAGACCTAAATCTGTTTTGAAAGTGAAATGGGTCACCCTTTGCAGGAGTATCTTTCTTTGTTCCAGAATAATAATAAAAAAAAATGTCTCTGTTACAGGTTGGGGGTAGGGCAACTATGATGTGTGTGTTTGTGCCATACCACACAGGCAGCCCTCAGCTGGTGATGTTGTCAGGGGCTGGAGGTCAAAGGTCGGGACAAGGTTAATTTTGGCCTGCGATCGTTCAGCTTCCCCAGACGCCAAGACCCCAGTGTCGGTAGCAACACATGTAACAGAAAGATCAAATGAATGAATTATCATTTAGATATAATAATCATTCGAATGGGAAAATATGAATGTTACATCAAAATATTTGCTGTCTAACTGTAAATTGTTACAAAGATTATTATTGTAGTTCCTAAAACCTGGATGTTATTAGATCATATGGATAGATATGCTTTGTTAAATCTGGTAAATCATTTGCCTAATATGGAAGTGCAGTTTATTTGACTAAAGAGATTCACCTGCTCCTTATATGGATATGTTTTGAAAGTACATGTCCCAGGAGAGGATACAATAACTATACCATTAAACACAGAGGTGTCACACACTTTTGTACAGTAGAGTGTAGTTATCTTTAATGAGAGTGAAATCACTGTCTCTTAAAAACAACACATACTGTTTTATAGATCACATCAGAGCTGCGTTCAAAGCAAGCATCCACCACAACAACAGGATGGGCTGCTCTCCACTTCCTCCTTGGGTTTATTTCACTTCCTCTATTAATGCCTTTATTTACTATTAGGTCATCACATTGTTTATCTTCTGTTATCATGCACTAATATAATTAGTGCATGATAACAGAAGATAAACAAAGACATCTGGGTTAACACTATGATAGTTTCACTAGGCCGACATAAATTAGTTTTTTGTTTTTTTTATTTGTTATTTTAGCATTGGAATGTTTAATAAATCCACCAATGTGACTGCTTTCTATACAGGCTTACATATATTCAAACTGTGTTCTTTCATATGCCCATTCATGGCTTTCTAGCACCACATCAGCACTTTTCTATCTTGAAGGAAATGGAGAAAGGCCAGCTGAGATGCTCTTTGTTACATTTTTTAATTTAATGTTGTAAAGTGTTAGATGCAATTTGAGGTGAAAAACTGTACTTTAAGTGTGGGCATTAAAAACAAATATAAAAATTCAATTATCACTCAGCGCAGTTCATCAACCAGTGCGGCAGGGAGTGAAAAGTAACAAGGCTGGGGTGTCTAGCACAGTGTCAGCATGTCTCTATCACCTCAGTGATGGAGAGGCCAGCTGAGGATGGACTCTTGTGGCCTGGGACGTGTTCCATCCTGTCGTTTCCCTCCCCTCCTTTCGTCCCACATGCCCTGCCTCCTACAAGCACCTTTTGTGTGGGCTAAATGGGGCTGGATGCACTCCTTTAACTTTGATTTCCATTTTCCATTGTCCGCCCATTGATAGGGAGGGTGACTCCATCTGTGCCTGCCTTGCATGGTGCCACCCTTTCAATAGACATATGCTCCACATGCAAGAGCTCTAAACTTGCAAAACAATGGGTGGAAGGAATAATGATATACAAGACGGGCCCCTCACTTCACAGAGAGAGAGTGAGAGATTGATTGAAGACAGAAAAAATACTTCACTCATCAATTTATATGACCCTTAAAACTCCACGGCCTTTTTATGTACATTTCAAGAGCACAGAAGAGATTACACAATACCCCTGCTGAACTAATGCTGTTTTAAATTGTGGTCAAGCTGCTCCACTCGCCTCCTGAACTGTGCTCAAAATGTGCATGTGTGTTTTGCACGAAGCGAGACGCAGTTTGCCCTGCCACTTGCCACAATGGAAGCTCTGCAGCACAATTGATAACTGTTAACTGAGGTGGTGCGCCGGGTCAGTTTTGACTTGGAAATGTGCAATATGCTGTGAAAACAGACCCTTGTGTTCACCCCCCCCTTCAGATCTTATCTCCACATGTGATAACTCCACTTAAGATCTCATACAGTAACACACATTAAGTCATTTCCCTCTCCAAACAAACTGAAGAGGAAAGTTAGTGAAAAAAATAGAAAGTGAAATTTGGTACTAGATCATTCTTAGCCATGTTTTCTCTGTTGATTTTTATCTGCAAGATTTTCATCTTTTTCTCATGTTAGGATTATTTTTGTCTTGAAACTCAATTTAACTGAAGAAAGAGCCTAAAACAGAGTGGGAGGAGGCAAAGCTTATGGCTTCATTTGCCTTCCATTCCACTTCATTCATTTACTTATTCATTCATTGCCTCTTTCTCCCTGTCCATCAACCTTATCCTAATCTCTCTCTTTATCCTTCTCCTCCTGCTCTTTCCTTGACACCCATGACGCCCACTGCCCCCACACTCACCCTAACGCCGTCTAGCCCCACCCTTTGCCATTCCTCCTGTTCAGTTATAAGGCTTTATCGATTACAAGCCTGTCGTACAAAACAACCTAATGGAGGGGGAGCTTTAATGTGAGGGGTGAGGGCCCCCTGTCTTGGTGGGAGCTGAGCCTGGAATTAAATACTCCTTCTCCTTCCTTCTCCTCCTCCTATGTTCCTGCTCCCTCCTGCTTGTCCCTCTTAGCCCCTTTCCATGGGAGAGCGGGGGCCATGAAAAATCAACAGCAGAACCATCAATCCCCCCCACCTTCCTCCACTCCCTTTACAAGGCCCACCGCCGGCTGCAGCGGCTGCCCATGTGCGAGGGTATTTAGTGGGGGCCTGAAAGCTGAAAGGAGAAGCGTCTGGATCAAATGTGTGGCTGGGTGAGGGAACAGAAGGAGCCCTCTCAGGAGGGGTGCTGAGGCCCCAGCTCATTTTATAGACTCCCCTGAAAGAACGTGATTACAGATCATTATCCAATTGAAGCAGATTGATGGGCTGGGGTCAAAGTAATATAGCTCATAGTAGCTGAGCGAAAGGGGAGGGGTGATAGGAAAGGACAGAGGGCAGCGCAGAAGTGTGGGGTGAGGGGGGCGGGGGGGGTTGCAGACAGGATGAAGATGGTATAATGACCAGATTGTCACCACCGAATGGAGTATGGGAAGGGAAAGAGGAGCAAAGAAGAAGGGGGGGGGGGACTCAAACTTGTCGAATGAAAGACTGGGGCTTTTCTTATTCAGGAATGGACCAAAGTAGTACAACAAGTGCTGACAGAGACAAGAAATGCTGGATTGGCCTTGTCACTCGAGAGGGCAGATAAAGAGATCTTTATATGGAAGGGAGGCAGAAGAATTTGTCAAGATTGACTTGGCTATGTGTCCTCCTTGTAAATAATGTGGTTAATTCTCTTTGTTTTTGTTTGAATCAGGAGTTATTACATAATTAGACAGCTATTGGATTTGAAAATACTACAGTTAATACGCATGTATATCGATGTTACACACTATTATTTCTTGATGCAACAATTAAATGATCTTTATACAAAAACTCTAAAATGCATGCATTTTTATGATAAAAATTTGGAGTTCATGGACAAGCACATGTCCAAAAATGTATTATTCTCTCTTAGATTAACAAGTTTCTCAAAATTTACTTTTAGCATATGGGAAGACACTGATAACATTTGAGATTTTTTTCTTTTACATCCAGTAATTCAGTTACTGCCGTCAGCGAATGCCCTGACCTCTTTTTTTTTTTTTTTTTTTTACAATCTTTCAATAGCTTACTAGTGTGTGTACCATTCGCCTCAAACTGTTCTCTTACATAATACCATGCATTACAATGCATGATGTTCCTGACCTTTCCAATGCACTGGAAAGGTAAATCTCAAATGGTTATTACCGTTCAACTGCCAAGACCTCAGATCCTGGTGCTCCTCCTGTCTGAATGTATGTGATGATGCTGAGGCTGCATAGCTGTTTGCAAAACCTTACATGACCTCATGTTTAATTTTAAATGAATTAAACAATAGCAGTGGCAATAACAGACCATGTTTTGTACTTGTTGGATGCCACAGTGTTAGCTATAGGTTGGATATGTACTGTTTTATTGCCAAAGGCAGAGTAATTTTGAGAGTCAGTTAAAGTGGATATGAGATTTTATCATTTGTTATCTGGTAGTTTTGTGAAGTGCTGCACAATAACAATTTTAGTTTTTTTTTTTCTTCTTTATCAAACACAACTCGCACACACAATCATGCACATGAGAGTCACGCCAACATGCCAAGAGTTGGTATGTCATGGCATTATGTTACATCCATGAATCTGATGCATTCATTAATGGTTTGTTAGCAGGATCGTGATTCTGTAGATGATGCCAGTGGACTGGAGTCTTGTGACAGTGAGTGTCCTCATCCACAATAGAGGGCTTATGGGTAGTGGCTACAGCACTGAATAGCCTTTTGATATTGACTGAGACAAAGTGTCTCTAAATTTTCCTTGCTTTCAAGATTTGCAGATCTAAAAAAAAAAAAAAATCCCTTGAAGACAGCATGAGCATGTTTTGGATCAAGCTTGACATCTTTTTTCACTTGGGATATTTTATACAAACTGGATCCTAAATGACGATGTCAGTGTTCCCTCTGCATGCAGAAACAGGCACATAGCAATTACAGTAAATGTGCAGGAGTGTAAGAAAAAAAAACATCTTAATGGTTCACAACTTTGCTCTGTGCAGCCTTTGCATAATTATTGGATTACTGAAGAACGAACTCATCTGTGGCTATGATGTATTAAAAGTGACAAGTACTATTCTGTACATTAAGAAAGTGCTTTATGCATCTCCTGCTCATTTCAAGATTATGTGAATTTGGGAGGAAACACTAGGGCAATTTCATGTGTTCATAAACAGTACACACATATTGCTCTTGCTTGTACATGCATAGAGATCATATTATATAGTCCCGTAATCCTCCTGTTTTCCTCTCAGTTATAAGCTGTGATTTGTAAGGCATTTTTGCAAATAAATGTCTACTAAGAAAGAAAAGTCATAGGATTTCAAAGGGCAGGCAGCTAAAAGTCATGCTTCCTCTCTTTTCTAGCCAGTCTGGGAACTGACACTGAGCAGACTGACCATGTCATTACATCCTCATAGTGTGTGTGTGTGTGTGTGTGTGTGTGTGTGTGTGTGTGTGTGTGTGTGTGTGTGTGTGTGTGCGTCTGCAGATGTACTGTCTTGCATGTGTACCTTTCTCTGTATACTTCCATAAATATAATGTCTCTGTGTTTGTGTGTAACTCAAGCCCAGCTAGCCCAGCTTTGGGAACCAGCCACACCAGGTGGATCTGAATTGAAACCTCATTTTGGAGCACAAGGGGAAAACATTGCTGACCAAATGGGATGCAGGATGAAGTAAAAAGAAGATGCTTTCTTGACAACAGAATCTATTGATTCACAGATTGGTTCTTACATTTTAAGGAAAAAAGAGGTTATTTCATATTGATTACTGAAAACCTTGGTTCCATGGTTTCATGTCTGCAGTCATTATGTGGGATTTATTTATAATTCTCTTTAGTTGGTGAAAATTTTTGCATGGAACCCTTGATTTGCTTTTGCACTGGATATTCACACAGACAGGGAAAAAAATGATCCAGCACCGGACACTGCTATAGGTCAGACTGCAATTGCAAATTCTTGTGGATTAACACAACAGAGATTAAACCACTCTATTACATCTACACAAATGTCTATGACACCAATCTGTTGGATTTTTTAAACATACTTAGATTTCTAGACCAGTTTTTGTTTGAGACATGTAAACTAATTAT
>JBBMJY010000013.1:12003781-12026303 GCA_037833715.1 Toxotes lorentzi
AGTTAAGAAGGAAAGGCGTGAAGGAAACCAAGGTAGGGTCAAGAAAGTTGGTGGTTCTGGTTGGGAGTGAGAAAGGGGGTGTTCAGAACTGTTTATCCCAACCCCCCCCCCCCCCCCCCCCCCGTACTTTTATTTTGCAACATGAAACCTTCTATTTACTCCAAAGATTCATCTGCATAGGATGTCATTCTGCAACCTCTGCAAAACGGAGAAAGCAGCCTCATCATGCCAAACCTCTGCATATTACCCCTGACAAATTCTATTAGGCCAATTACACATAAATGAAGAGCTGAAAAGTTATCACTGCCCCCCCCAAAAGAAAAGAGAAAGAAAAAAAGGACTCACCAAAGTTTCTTATCTCAATCAGGTTGAAGAAGGAACCACACACACACAGTCTAAGCCGCACTTATCAGTTATTAGGCATTTAAATGCTTGCCCACAGAGAAATTAGATTTTGGAGGAGTTAAGAAGATAACGAGTCGTGCACTCTCAAAAAGGATGTAGCACTTTCTACACATTTGAGTGGAGGCTGAGACAACAGACTCACTGAGAGACTGGAAAGCATTGCAGAGTAAAATTATTTAAGTATGTGCTGGAACTGGCACAGTTTCAAGACAGATGACAAAAAAGAACGTATATTATTCAGTTTATTAACCCAAAACAAGGATGTTGTGTTTTTGGTCCCATTTGTTCATTTGCATGTTTTTGATTCTCAGAATAATTAATAATTAAATAATAGCCGTCTATCTCAAGTCTGCATATTGAACAAACAATTTCCATTATTAAAAATAACAAATTTAGAAATTATCTGAGATTTCCAGAGATAGTAGAATTTTCCTATAACTTAGTTCTCTAGAATTATCCATGTCAGCAATGAGCACTGCAATCATGTTTCCCTCTCACCACTAAACGTAAACACTTTGCCCAATGGAAAGCAAATACTGCTTTCCATAAATGTCTAAAAGACATTAGCAAGAACAGAAAACCTCTCATACAGTATTGTGATGCTTGGACCAAAAAAAGTTTGCTTTTTGAGGTGTCTATCATTTGAAGATTGTTACTCCTTTTATATCTCTCATTTGGGTACTTGATCTATCTCTGAAGTATGTCAGTGTTCATGGAAGAAGAGTGTATCTGCTGTACATCCTGCCTGCTGATAACCAACAGCACCAAAAAACAACAGTACCCAGCTAACACCACATCACCCAACACTCTAAGCTGAGTTGTTGAACAAATTGCAGAGCATTTACCAAACTTTTATTAGGTTCACAAAAAGAGATCCCATGCCATAGATGTGGGAGAGGGGTATTAATTTAGGGAAATGAGCAAAGGGTAAATAAAGGTTGTCTGGTTGCTGTGCTGACAGGAAATACTACGCAGGGGACCAGTGAAGGGGGGAGGGGCGGGGGGTCATTTAAGAGTCTCTCTCTCTCTATCATTTCCCTCTCTGTCTCAGCTCCCAAGCAGAAATCGGAAAGGAATGCTCAGTTTCTAAAACCGCAAGTCACCTCTGAATGTGGGACCATTTGGCGTAAGTGTTTCCTGTTGCAATAAAAATGTATGTCAAGTACATGAACCGAGCTTCCTCTGTGCTTGGAGTCTGTTGAGCGCACACTCTTACGCCATGCACACACAACACACACACATTCATACATATACACTGTGACCACAGTATTTCGGTTTGGAATCCTCTACAGCAAAATCGAGTCCAATATGAACAGCACTGCCACTGCTCAAGCACAACAGTGTGATTAAACCAAACATGGAGAGTGTGGTTAATGTGCGTGTGTGTGTTAGAGTGTTGTGTTGTATTGTGAAATGGGTGGGGGTTAGTGTGTGATACACCGGCCAATGCCGTTCTGGTGTTGAGCTTATGATAAGAGTTTGGGAAATCGCTGCATGGTGATTGCCATGGGCACAAATGTGCAAAGGGGCTCCAATATTTAATTTTATTTTTTTTCATAATTTTATTCATTTACCTCCCTCTCTGGATAACTGTTATTGTCAACCAGAAACGGCTTGATAAAGGATTTCACACCACAGAAAAAAATGTACACAGCTACTTTGGAAGGTGATTGCCACAGACAATTATATGTATCACCTGCCTTAATATCCGTAGTGTGGTGTAAATTGATTCATTCTCTGAGGATAGCTGTCACAGAGAGCAAGGTGTGAAGAGTTCTGCACACAAATGAGGCAACTGACATTTGACACATAATAGTGCAAACTTAGCACTGACAAAAATCACACTTAGAGTAATATGGGATTATCATTGATACCATTAAATTATAATATAGAATGAAACAAACTTTTGAAGTGTGGTAATGTTTAATTTGTTTCTCATTATCAGCACATTTTAAAATGCATTTTTTAACCTTACCTATAAATCTTTAAAACGCAAATGTAAGTGCCACCCTGAACCACTGGTTAGTCAGTCAGTCATGGGGTGCCAGTTGTAAAGCTGTACATGCTAAAAAATATTAGCTCAATTTTGTCACATTTAGCATCAAACAACATAAAAAATAATGAGTCAGAAAGTCACATTTTAACTATATTTACAACTATTTTAACTATATTTGCTGTTTATGACCTTTATGATAACCACTTTTCTTGTAAAGTAAACTTCCTAAATGTAAATATTAAATCTAAATCCTACACATAAATCCAAATGCTATGTACATTATGACATCTATATGACATCTATATATACCCTAAATTAAAATGCTAAAATATTCCAAATCTAAACGATAAATAAAAATGTTAATATAAACCCTATAAGTGGTGATTGAATAAACTAAAGATTTAGCAGGTGGTGAAATGGGTAGCACTGTGGCCTCAACGCAAGAAGGATGTGACCTCGAACCTGCCGGCAGGCCTTTGGTTTCCTCTGGGTGCTCCAACTTCCAGTGCGAAGACATGCAGGTTATGTACATGGGTGACACAAAGTTGCACGCACGTGCATGAATGGTTGTTTGTCTCTAATTGTCAGGCCTGTGATATACTTGCGATCTGTCTCGGGCATACACTGCCTCTCACCCAGTGTCAGCTGGCTCCAGCCCCCCTTTGGCAACCCTGAAAAGGATGAGGGGTGCAGCTAATGGATGGATGCAAATTCATTTTGCTTGTCAGCGGAAGTAACAAAATAAAAGCACTGGTGTAAACCTGATGGTCATGCTTTGATATTGTGTAATACTACGGGTTAATTCTAATAGATATAGCTATATTTAAGCTGTATTTCAGCTATATTTAAACAAGGCTCAACTCTTTGATGATCAGCTCCGAACATGACCTTACTGAGATCTTCAGAGGGAAGAAACCTAAAGCCCGCTTGCTAGCCAATGTTAGATCTCTGGAAAAACCTGGACACTTACGTTACCCCCTGATTGGTGACAGTAACTTTCACAGTGCGTGAGTTTAAATATTATAAACTGATGGGTGCCCACAAACAATTTACAACATACTGGATGCAAGGTGTGCAAATCAGCTTGAATCAGTGAGCTTGGCAAATGTAGCCAGTTAGCCGTTAGCATCCTCCTGCCTCTTTTGCTAAGGTTAGAACCAGGACCTCAATGGAATCTTGTTATCATGACTGTTGTCAACACTTGATGATCATGAATTTGTAGTTTATCTAGTATGTTTAAGGTTTAACACATTTATTGCCCATACGACTATGTAATCTGATTTTGTGGGGATTGTCACATTTGATTTATGATGTGTTAAGTCTCATTAAAATGTTTAGTATTATGCCCAGTAGCATTATATATTAATTTATATTATTTTTGTTTCTTTGTTTTGTTCATGTTAAGCTGTCCTTTTGCTACTAGGACCCTAAATCAAAATAGTCTTTATTCAGCATGTGAAACACTACAGCAGTTTGCATTATATTGAAAGATGTCACTGCTTTCGTGTTGACCTAATGTATATAAGTTGGGTTACACAAAACATATATCATTATAAAGTTGTTCTTTTTTGATCCATATTTTGGAGTTGGACTAACACACGCTTGTCTCTTGCTTCAGGTCATGCATCCTTGTGCCTACTGTGTCACTGCTGGACAATAATAGCCTTTCAATATGCATGTGGCCATTTGTGGACAACAATGGATAAAATCAAATCAAAGTGTTAGCTACACAATGTCCACTAATATGCAGACTATAAATAGGTCTTGTTTTTCTGTGACCTATGTGTTTATTTTGGATGGAAGAGGCTAATTGTAACATTCAAGTCCGTCTAACAAACTCCAAAATTTAGTTATGATTCTGGACGGTGTCAGGGCTGGGAGGCCAGTTTTTGTGTCAGCCAACCTGTGTTGTTTCTTTTGGGGCAGGCGTGCTGACAGGTGATACTGAAGAGGCTGCCTCAGTGCAGTGCTGGCTAACAGGTCTAAGAAGGAAATAGACATGAAAAACTTTATACTAACAAATGTTTTGCTTAAGCCCTCCTATATACATGAGGTCAGCACAGGAAGGACATCTTTCAATATAATGGAACCCATTGTAGTGTTACACTTGTTGAATGAAGACCTTTTGGTTTTAGAGTTCTATTAGCTGCAGTTGAGTTTTTCACTAAGATAATGACATGAAGCATTCTACATATGAATAAACTAAAAACAAAAGAATAAATAAACAATGATGGGTTTGGATCAAAGATTATAACACATTGTTTTTTTTTAAAGAAGGGTAGAGATGCCAAAGTTCACAAATACTGTAATTATTGTAAAACTCTGTTTTTTTTTTTTTTGGCAGTAATTACAGTGAAACTGAGCATACAGTTTGAGCATTCACTTTACAGTCACACCAGCAACGGATAGACCACTTAACAGATTCATCAGCTTTGGCCAACCAAAGGGAAAAAAAAGGAAAAAAAGGAAAAAAAATTGTAAGAAGTTGCCCCAAAATGTCACTCATAAAGCTTTAAATTCCACAGCACACCTTTACCTCAACAGTTTCCCACCCATTCAAAAGAGTGGCCTGGAAGCCTTCTTCCCCTGCAGTTCAAAAACATGTCGCTCTGCTTCCACTCGGAGAAGCCTGCTTTTATTGGACCTTTTGTGGAACGTCCTTTCTTCCCCTCATCAAAAGCAGGAAAATCAGTTGAGGCGTTGTCACGTTTCCCTCTTTTTGATTGCTATTCTAATAATAGTCCATATTCATGCCTTCATCTTTTCAATGCACTCATTGAATTTGTGTGTATGCAGGACTATAGTGAGACAGCATCTCTTTACTGACTGCATCTTGGGCAAATACACTGGATGGATAAAAGGGACTCAGCCTTCACATTCACATTCATTTATTATTATTATTATTAGTAGTAGTAGTAGTAGTAGTAGTAGTAGTATCTATTCATACTGCACTTTTTAAAACAAAATTACGAAGTTCATGACAAGATTGAGTCAAGATTAAAGAGTCTGGACTAGGGCAAATAGAAGGCAGTTGAGATAGTACAGAAATGAAATAAATTTAAAATCCCCAACAAAAAAGACAATAACATTAATAATAAAATATGTAAGAATTTGCTTTTACGGTGACTTTTTTACCTGCGCTTATCCACAAGGTCATGTAAATGAAAAGAATAAAGTGAAATGGTATATGTAAGAGAGCGTTGAAGATAATAAATGCCTTGCAAAGATTCCTGAAATTCTGGCTTTTAAAGGAGATGCAGTAGAGGAAGAAGGATGGAGAAAGGGATTGCTTATAAAGTTTCTGAGTGTTCACGTGTGTGTGTGTGTGTGTGTGTGTGTGTGTGTGTGTGTGTGTGTGTGTGTGTGTGTGTGTGTGTGTGTGTGTGTGCAAAAACGTCTCGTTAAAACCACTCCATACTAAAACAGCTCAGGCCCCTTAGCTCCACAGAGACCCATAGAGGAGGTGGCGGCTGTGAAGGAAAAGGAGGATGTGAGCTGAAGCATTGGAGGGCAGTTCCCTTAGCTGACTGGAATGAATGGTATGGAGCAATACTGACCATTCATGCATGCTCCTTTACCTCTTTCTCCCACTCTCCATTACCCTCTCCCCGCACTTTTCTCCCATTTGAGATTCTTAGGTGCAACAACACAGAAAGAGGGAAACGAGAAAAAGGCAAAAGGGGAAGGAGATAGAAGATTGAGAGGTATTCAAAAAAATAAAAAGGAAAAAGAGGGAGTAAGGTAAGTTAAGAGAATAAAAAAGAAAGAAAGAAGGTATAAGCGAGCCCACAGAGGACAGAGAGAAAGAGAGAAAGGAAGAGAGGGAAAGAGGCAGGACTCTAGTCACTGGGCCACTGGAGTTGGAGAGCAGCACAGCGTGAAATAAGGGAGAGTAGCAGCTGAACCAGAAAGAAGCCAGACTGCTCATTACAAAGGCCTAGGTCAGACTTTTACCCTACTCACAATGTAACACACAAACACACTCACACACGTGAAACTACACAGAAACGCACAAGACACTAGGAGACGAAAAGAGGAGCTCATCATAACATATGTCATTTGTTGGATGCTTTTATGTGGGTGTGCTCTGACATGCAAAGTCATGTGCTGTAGAGCAGCACACAAACATTCATTTACAACCACACAGACAAAAAAAAAATCTAAATAAACTGGACGTGTATAATTGTTATTTTGTCTGTGTTCTGCAAATTCTTGTTGTCAGCAACAAAAACTCTGCAGCTGCATACAGAGAATTTATGAAAATATGTAAAGAATGAATGGCAAGGGTAGTCAATACTATTGAAGCTAGCCAGGAGCTGATTATCTGGATCTCCATTTTCATTTATAGATATTGACTACATTGGAAATGTTACACTTGTCAAAAACTTTGACATGCTATCCAAAAGCACACAGGGAGACAGAGAGGAGGAAGTCTCTATTCTCATTGTGTGACCCTCCTTTCGCATTGTGACAGCTGACGAACCATTTGGTGCAACTTGTTTATTTAGATTTCATTTCCTCTCCTAACATTTGAGCAGCTGCCTCTCAATACACGGTTCACAAACATCTCATTCAAGGGCACAAATAAGTGTGTCGCCAGACTGGATGATATTGACTTATAAATAGAGAGCATTAATCTAACATCAAATTGCATTACTGTTAATGGGATGGGTACAGTACAACAGGGAAATAATTATTTATTTTTAAATTTTTAACTAAAATCAAATTAGACATTATAGATATTATTTTGTATTATAAAACATATGTTCTGAACACCTTAACCTGTATGTTATTTCTTGTTAAAAAATAAAACATGTAATCTCAATGGTTTATCATGGTTTTGTCTGACTGACAGACTGACAGCTATTTTTGCAACAATCTTTGACAATAACACCAATAACAGGAAATGACTCAATCTGTTTAACAAATAAATTGACTCTAATACATTATACTGCTTCATCAACATTTATAACTCACTCCTTTTATCTTTTAAACAACCACTAGAGTTGAGGGCCAGTAGTGGAATTCATACCAGCAGGGAGACGCAAATATTAAAAAAGAGACATATAGAGATGTAACAAGGAATGGAAAGGCAACATGGTCCTCAGATATTCCTTTACAAGTTCTCATAAGACCTTTTTCAGCTTAAACAGAAGAAACTGTAAACCAATGCTGCAGTGGTTTCGGATAGACTCCTGCCTACCCCGCTCTCTGCCACATATTCTGTGAAATACTGCCATCTGTTGGTACTTAGAATGAGGACTTTTACATTCAAGGGAATTTTGGTGGCTCAGATGACTGTGACTTCAATCATATGTCAAAGGCCACTGGAGGCCAAGTCTGTGTTGATTTCAGTATAGAAGGTTTGATCCAAAGACTGATTATAAACCTAGCATTTTGTCATGCAAGAGGATCAGACAGTGGACACATTATCATATCCTTCTTTTTGTGTGTGTGAGTGCGAGTGTGTGCGCATTGGATCCTAGATTCATGTCCTCAATATGTATACAATCTAGTAAGAAATGCCTTTACTTTGACTTGGGTTTTATGCAGAAATGTGTTGGTAAAAAAATGTAAGTTAAATTCTATGACCACTTATCAAACTGTAAAACAAAATTCAGTCCATATATTGATTTGTCTTCACTGTCAAAATAGAACCAAATGCAATCTACTGCAGCTGTACAAACTGTTGATACTGTATTAGATTGCACCAGTTTTAACTACCTAATAAATTGACAGCTGAATGTAAATTGTACTGGTTTGTTCCGTGACCTAATGCATAGATTTTTGTTTACCACAGTGGGGAATAAACAGTACACAACATGCCAGATTTTTTTGGAAAATTTTAATTTTCTGTTACAGGATTATAAAATGTTCAGTGGACAAATTGGGAAAATAAAGCCATCCTCAGGTTTAAAGTCTTTCAAAACTCTCCATTAAAGTTAGAAATGAGGCTCTAATTTGTGTCCTGGAAAGCAAATGTGTTGTAAATACAAGAATTACACCCAGTAGTGAAATAAAGCTCACAATTGCACCTCAACTACACTAAATATTAAATGTCAAAACACAAGTGAAATGGCATAAAAAAAAAAAAAAAACAGCAACAGAACATGCATCTCAACTATAACGCAAATTATTTCTAAAGTGGCTGCAGCTGACTGTGCCGTACAGTTGCTTCTGCACACACAGCAAACTGTGGTAATCTGTCATGATGCAGAGGTGTGGTTCTGCATGTTGCAGAACTGATTTGGCAGGTTCTTTTGAGCGGCTTTTCTGAGAGATTAAAAAAAAAAAAATTGTGTCGAGGTTCAGACATACAGATAAATGTGACGTCTTCTGAAGGGGGGGAATAAAAGTCTGTTTCTCTTGCTGCTTCACAGTGTAGTACAGTTGTAATTCAATACTCCCTAGTCAGTGCTTTGAAGGGGTTTCAGAGGACTGTTGTGTTTCACCAGAATGTATTTCCAGCATGGAACAGGTTGTTCATCACAAGGTCTGTTGATCTTAAACACATACACACAGAGCTGGGAACTTTTTGAAGTGTGAAAATAAACATTTTTACCTAACCACTAATCTTCTCTCTCTCCCTCTCTTTCTCTCTCCCCCCATACTTCAGCTCTTTTTCTCTCTCATTCTCTCTGCCTCCCTCCCTCTCTCTGATCTCAGGCATTTTAACATGAATTTCATTTACAACGTTCATTTCAATTTATCCCGTTAGTCCATTTGTTATTGTAGCGGAACCGGCGCCAGGGCCTCTGGTTAGTGAAAATGTCAGATTCTTTGATTTGATTTTATAGGATTTCAGCAGGGACAGAGGGGCTGTGTGTTTCTGGGTCCCTGTGCTGCGAGTGGACTGACTACTGTTTGCATTTAAACATCATTTTAGAGCCACATTCCCCTGAGGATTCATTTGTTTCACATAGGGTCAATTACCTCTCACCACCTCCCCAACCCCTCCATACAAGGGAAAAAAAAAAAAAAAAAAAGGTTTTTCCTGTTTACGTTAGGTGTAGGAAGAAGGTGCCTGACTAAGGTCACCCTTTTAATTGGGCACTATTTAAGACCAATAACAAACTGATTATTTGCCAAATGACTCTTGCAAATTCAGAGGCTTGTTGAGTGCTACTCAAGCGCTTCTCACCGTAAACTGTTTTCTGAAAAGCGCCAGTTTCTACAATTTGAGGTCACAAATCTGCTTTGATTGAGGTTTCTATGGATACAGATGTGTCCCAGCTGACTTTATTCTCTCCTAACCTCTCCCTGTCTCTCTGTTCCTCTCTCTTTACCCCCTGTGCAGTGTCATTGCCAAGTGCTAAGTAAATACATTGCTCTTCATGTTCCTTGTTGCCTTTCAATATTTGGCAGCGTGGCAGCGGGGGATCAAAATGTGTGTATCTGCAAAATGTCAGTGGGTAAAAGGGGATGAGTTTAGAGCGGCACAAACCATGAAGCACCTGCTGTAAAGTCAAGCAGCAGGGGGAAGTTTCATCTCGGTTTGATCCAAGATGGAAAAGGCTATGAACGCCACGTTAACAGCAGCCCCGCACAGAACCCCCACTTCCTCAAGTCTATTTTCAGTTTAGCCCGATTCAACAGATGGTGGCAGAATACCTCACATTCGCATTTTAATCATCCTAGAACGTCATTTAGAGTTAATATGGAGATTATATGTCATGATATAATGCTCTAATTCATTCTCAGTTTCCCAAATATTGTTGTTTGTCCTGACATAAAGGTGGATATTTCAAGCAAAAGCAATGAATCACAATTATTATTATTTCTTACTCACCTTAAATTATAACTAATCAAATTAGGTTTTATGGAAGGCGACCTATGGACACATCTGTGTCCTCTTTAAAGGCTATCATGGCTTAATGTATTAAAAATGTAGTAATTGATAATAATGCTGACATTATTAAGTTTTCATGACCGTTTCAAGACCATTTTCTGCAAAAGCATCACTCAGTTGCATAATAAAAACAGTTGCCAAGGAAGGGAAGTGTATCTGGCTGATTTTGGGGCTATGTATGACATCAAATAAGGTTTGGGATTTTATGTGAAATGGTCTGGATGAGCGTGACCAGCCATGGGAAGTATCTTTGGCCTCCAGGGACTGAAAAAAGACAGGAAGCCCTGAAGAGCCACTGCAGGCTATCTCCTCCTCTTCCTCCACGCCACTTGGCCTTTGTCTTTACTTGGCATGTGTGTGTGCATGTCTCTGTTTGTTCGCCGCTCTGACTGTGCGTGTGTGAGTTTGCATCTGTATCCTGTCCTTGTTGCCTGTCCCTGGCTGCACCAATGGAGGCAGCTGATGCTATCTCATGGCAGTATTGTGGCAGCCCCTGCTGCGAATTATCAAAGGCAGCTGTTTAGAAAATACCAGAGATGCCTAATAGGATGCACTGATGGCCTGGATTCATTCTCTACCCAGCAAGCCCCCCATCTCTGAAATGAAATGCACCAGATCAATTATTTTAAGCAGCATGTAGACTCAATATTAATATATATAAAAAAAAAGTTTACAAAAAAAAGAACTTTAAGAACCTTACTTTTATGTTAAAGCTCAGATTCTGCTTCTCTTTTTTCTTTGTCTGAATGTATTTTTAGCATAATTACAGCTAATAATTCCTGAAAAATTAGGAGGAAAAGACCTATTATTTCTATTATTTGGATTGCACACCGAAGCTTACAGGGGTTTGATTGTGTTTTGTTTGAACAAGTCAGTTAATGAATGCCAATCGCTGGATGCTGGTGGTTCTCGACTCATATCTGCTGATCTGGGGGTCCCAGCAGATCTTGGCTAAACACTGGGCGAGGCAAAAACAAATCTGTCTGTCAGTATGGGGTTAGGAGTCCTAATTAGGGGTCCTGACTTTCTGTCCGTGGCTCCAAGTCAAGCGTCAGTTCTCCCTGATTGGTACAAATCTCGCTTTTCTAAGCCTCAAAGGTTCTCAGAGAGGGTCAGTGGCTTGCCATGATGGTGATTTGCTTGTACCTTTAAAAGGCCATTGATTATGTAATTAGAAAAGGGAAAATGTTGCACCACTAAGGACTGGGGATGAGGGATCGGGGGTGAGAACTTTGTACACTGAATGTGGAAGCACCACAGGGAGGGCAGTTCACTCAAAGAAGTCAAGGTTAGTTAGTAAATAGTAAATCAGTAAGAAATCAGTGGTTTGTGGTTTGCCAGATGGCACAAACTATATGTATTTCATAAATGTTTTTATTTAGTCTATTCTTTTCTTCCATGCTTTGTTGTAGGTTTGCTATCTGCTATATACATATATATATATATATATATATATATTTATAACTTGTGTTGATACCATCAATATTGATGTTGCTCATAACAACTGAAATACAGAATGGCAGTGAGGACAAAAGAGCTTGGCTTTGTCAGTACTGATGTCTTGTTAATATTGTTTTATTTTCAGTGTCTTTCTTTTACAAACTTTGGTGTAGCACTGGGATCAAATCGTTTCTCCTTTATCTCTGACTCACAATGGAAAGAGATGATCTTAGCAGGTTTTTTTTCTGGGAAATACAGCCTGATCATTTACTGTAACAAAGACAGCAAGATAGCAGTGTTGAAAGGTTTATGGGAAGTCAGATTGTGGTCAGGTGCTGCATCAGAAACAAAAACAAGAGTATCTTGTTTAGTGAAAGTTTGCTTTAGAGCATTCTGTCACAGAAGATGACAGAATGCTGTGGACTGCCCTTTTATAAAAAAAATGTTTTTGGCTGGACCACAGTTGCATGGCCAGCCCTATAAATGTTCATCTGACACTGACTGAGTCATGAGGTTACAGTTACGTTGACAGTCGCTCTTTCAAAATGAATATTTGTGAACAGTTTCTATTACATGGTGAGTGTTTATAAGCAATTTAGCTAACTGTATCTAGATTCAACTAGATTCAACCAACTTTTCAGCCCCCTTTAATGACTTTTTTTTCCAAAAAAAAAAACAGAATGTGACAAATCCAGCAATTTTTTGGACAAACCTTAGCTACTGTCTGTGGGAGAAAGACAGCAGTATTACACTGCGGGCATGAGGTCAGGCTCTTCCTCCACAGGTACACCTCTCTATGCATCTCATTTAATTGCCTGCATGGCAGCTGACATAGATATGAATTAACTTTCTAATTTTCTCTCTGAGTGATCATTTTACAATTAAAATATAGCTGAAATCACAGCACAGTCATTGTCTTTAACTTATGAGTGTGGTGATTTTGTGAGATGACATTTAGGGTTATAAAATCCAAATTTTAGCAGTGCAGAGCAGCAGCTTGGAAAATCGTTTGGAAGTGGCTACTGGTTAACACATAGTCTTAATGGGCCACATTTCTGTCACTGTTTCATACTTGTTCTCTTGTCTGACAACAGAAAAAAAAAACTGCAGCAAAAAAAAACTTCTCAACAAGAACAGCTTTTTTGGGAATTTGACTGTATTAAATTGCAGAATATGTGAGCACAGATAGTAGGAGAGAAGCAAACAAATAAAAAGGCAGAAACCAGCTGACAGTAGGCAGAATGCAAATACGACTTGATGAATTCATGAATATGTTAATTAGAGTATTGCATCACCTAGCAACTTTTAGAGACTTTTTTAGCAGGCTTTAGGTACTTTTCATTTAAAGTAGAAATTCAACTATGTCTTTAATGCTGCACATCGACCATATACAGTCCAGCCATATACTAGATTTTGATGTGGTCTTGTTTGGTTTAAAGGTAGAAAATGTTGCGATGCATCCAGAAAAGCCAGCTGCTCTGTGTGTCTCCACCTTTCTGTCTGTGCAGGTTATGGATGGCTTGGTCCAAGAACATTCACTGGGAGCAGAGGCCACATGCACAAAAGCAAAATAAACTGCAGGGGAAGGAAGTAGTCAACATTAACAAGGATCCAATAAGAAGATTAAATGTAAAACACTGGCCCTGATAATTGATGTGTTCCTAACTGCGTGTGTACGAGTGTGTGAAAGTATGCCTGGGTCTGTATAGGTGTATGTGCCTGTATGAGTGTGTAAATATGGGCTCAGTGTGTGTACATAATTGCTCCCAGATCAGCAGCATAACTCTGTGGGTTGATTAGCAAACGTCTCTACTGTAAATAGTTGCCACTAATCATGCAACACCATGGCTATTTGCATAAATAGGGAGAGCAGAAATGAGCACAAGAAAGAAATCTGCCTTTTTTCCCATGCTACATTCAGTGACAGTGATGTAGTTTTAAGCAATTCACAAAATGATTGTTTTGCCCATACTTACCAAGCTTGACCTGGAAAGGGCTATAGGCCTTTTAGCTATAGCAGAACACTAAGTTTTATTGTCATATTCTTAGTGTTATTTTGGACTTACTGGAAAGGAAAGATTAGAGCAAACCTTGATCATTCATTTCCTTATCCACCCACTAACTACTGCAACTGTGTCTCCTACTGCTATACTGTAACTTATAGTACAGAGTAACATAATTTCTAGTAAAGTGTACTCCAAGAACAAAGACCAGTGAAATACTGAATAAAATAAATCTAAATCTAAAGTTAATACAAATATAACTGAATAATGATCCATTAAATACAATCTGTATTTGCACAAAAAAAAAAAAAAACATTTGACTAATGGTTTAATCTATTTTAATGTGTTTAAAGCTGCTCCAGTGCTTACACTTCTGATAAGAACTTATACTTTTATATCCTTTCTGGATGAAAAAAAACATGTTCTAAGTTTAGCATTATAGAAATCACATTTTCCTAAGTTGCAGGTAAATTCTATGTTCATTCTATGTTATGTGAATAAACAGTAGCACTTTTGTTCAACCCCTTAAAATGAGTTGAGAAAAACAGTAGAGGGCCATTACAGCGCTGATAGAGGTCCAACTGTACAGATATTCATCAGACCTAGGATGTAAATATGCTGCGATGTAGTGTTGGATGGAAAAGCCACACAAGTGTTATTTTTGCAACCCTGTCTCCCAGAAATTATGTTTTTAAGTTACTAAATCATCAAGTACTCCAAACTAAACAACTATATAGGTCATTTGTCCATACTAAGACCCATAGGAGTGTGCCCGCATCAGGCATACAAGACCTTCAAAATCATGGTAACAATGATACAAACTACAGGAGAGTACCAGTGTCATACCAGACCTTCGTTATAAGTGTTGCAATAATACATATGTGGTTAAGGTTGTGGAATAGTCATGGATTAATGTAAATAAACATGTTGTGTCTCAAGTCACTGCAGCCTTTATCTGTATAAAACCAGACCACAATCTTTCCTTAACCTCAACCAAGTGCTATGAGTGCCAAAACACAACCATGAAAAAGTTTAATAATGCTATTGTCACCGTAAGTGGATATGTGAAATCAAACATTTTGGTGGAAGACAAATACGATGATGAATGTACATAGAAAAACTAATCCAATCACAAGGTACCTTTCCTTCAAAACATGTTTGCCATGTATTTATATATGAACTGAATTTCTCTGAGAAACGGGTGCATTTTTGGAAACAAATTCAGATTTAGCCTTAAAACTTTATTAGTTTGAATAATACTTCAATAATTCATTTACTGTTTTAATCAATAAAATGTAAAAGCAATTTAGTGTATTTTTATTCAATGAACAATCATTTTCTTTTGGTTGCTTAAACACTTTTCAACATTGTACCATTGTACCATATTTACCATGTTTTCTTACATAATGAGATTAGCTCATAAAACTATTAGCTATTTTAACTATTAAGAGCTTATCTTCAAATACTGTAACTCACATCAGTTTGACCAGATTTCTTTAAGTGTGGATAGGGTGGGATTCTGTAGGATTGGAGCTGAACTTAGGTCTGTTTGTGTGCTTCCTCTCTTCTTTATCCCTGGATGCATGCAGCTTTTGATTCTACAATATATGCTTTTTTTTAACATTCATTACAGAAATACAGTAGCACCTTACATTCAAACTAATGCTGTCAACTGAATCCATTAGGGTTTTTCAGTTTGTCTCAAAATAGAGACGGAAAACTTTAATGCTTTTTTCTGTTGCTGCGAATTACAAATAAATTGTCTCTCCTCCAATGTAAACAAAATGCTTTTCAGTTCTCATAAACAACCAGATAGCATGCTATACCATTGCTTTTAACATGCTGCCACTTTCAATGCTGTGTTAGGGTGACAGAAGCCCAAGGCAAAGTTAGAAAACACTAAATATATGCCATTGTGGTTAATAGATTGAACAAAATCCAAGACACTCAGAGATTATCTATTGAGACGCTGTCAAACAGGGACAATGCATGCCATCGCTGTTCCCATACGCTCTGCATTACTGTAAACCCATACACCTTGGTGTGGAGAAAAAAAGAGAAAAAGGGAATCAGGGAAAATGAAGATAAAAATAAATATAGGATAAAGATAACCTAAGGGCAAGGCGAGTGGATTTAAGCAAGTGTTTATTCTGCTCAGCATATGTTCCCTGTATACTGTAGATCCTAAATCCCATGTCCAAAATACGATACAGTGTGTAAGGGTATGGATAGTGTTGGAATGTTAATGGTTTTCCGATAACTACCGCTATCTGTGCACTGTAATCCATCATTCACAACAGATGTACAAAAATGTACATCTGTTTATTTTCTCATTGACAGGCCCAGCAAGCTCTGTGCAAAGGTTGATACAGTAGAAAAGTTCACCCTGTTCTTCTAAATAAAACCAAGGTAATCTCCGCTTTGAACCGTGACTGGCGTCGCACGATACCGCATCAGTGGGTGGAGCATATAAGAGGGAGATGGCAGAAACCGTACAACTGTCGGAAATACTAATGGAATTACGGAAACATAAGTAAACATCCACCTCCACCCAGCCAACACTGAGCTTATTCCACATTTTAGAGGTGGTAAAAATCCTCTTGGTGCTTAAATTGCTTTAAATTGTAAGGGCTTTGGTTAGATGACATACCAGTTATTCATTTTATATATTCAATTAAAATAAAATGTTTGCATAACTGTGATTCAAAATGGAAGTAACATTGATTATTGTTCTTTTTCAAGCTCATATTTTCTCATCTGTATGTAAGTATTCGTGGCTATCCACTGACAGAAAAACTGGATATGACATCTACAAATGCATTCCAAACCATGGCTTGTGGCATTTAACCTTTTGCACAGGACTGGCCGTCTGTGCTTTCAACTCAGCAACATAATGTCAACCTATAGCACTTAAGACAGAGAAATCAATAGATGAATGGAAGATTAATCTATAGACTAAGGAAAGAATAATTAGAGGCGTTAGGCCAGAATAATGAGTGACCCTAGATGGATGGATCCCAGCTCCTTTATCACAATATACACCATACTTCAGTTCTTTAAACTGTTATCTAAATTTACAACATTTAGTGTCTCGACGTTTCTGAAATTACAGTATAGAAATAATAAACAGAGATTTGTGATGTAATTTGTAATGCAATTATTGTTCAGAAAGTTTGTCCCATTATTATCTTGATGTAGGGTGAACCTCTGACCAGTTATTCTGTCTTTGTTTGTTACTTGCCTTTTTCTAACCATTCTGATAGAAATATACAGCACTGCTTCCTGCAGTACTGTATGGTCCTAATAATGCATCAGAGGGTGTAGCAACACAGTTCTAACACTGCCTTTGTACAGACAGTGTGTTTTTAAGTAATCAACAACAGTTGGAATACCTGCAGAAATTGTTTGCATTAACTTTCAAGGATTAATTTAATTCCATTGCTGCAAGAAAGCTGTAAATTGACCAATTCCTTAATCCCTGAAAAAGATCTGTTTTCCTTTACATGATTTTTCAGTTTTCAGTGACCTAAACCTTTTTTTTTACCTTAGGCCGTTTACCACTTATCTTTGTACCATTTAAGGTTATTCACTGGGCCTGAGCAGCTGAAATTCAAATAAAAACTGGGGAAATGGAAGTGTTTTTAAAACCTTAACAGGTAGTTTAGAGTAACTGAAATATAATGATTTTACTGATGTTTTGGACATTGGTTTATTTGGAATAAAATGTGTGGCTGTGTCTTCATATTTTTGAGCATCATGTATTCATAAACTGCTCTGTCTTTTTTTTTTTTTTGTAATTAAAATAACTTTTCAGAGTGTTGGGATTACTTTATTGCCACAACTGCTCTTTGATGATCATGCCAACAGAGACATTCAAATTCAAAGCCTCTTATGCTAATGGAAACATTCACGATTGCAGCTCACAGTTGGGGGCTACATTCTGTAAACGGTGTGTGTTGGGGAGGATGATGTAGGATGCATGCTTCTTCATTTATTGTGTGATATCCAAGAAAAGCAACGCATAATGTACATGATGCAATTACATGGACATATTCAACAAATAACTGCATGTTTTGCAGCACACGCTTGTATGTATGCATTGTACCATACGCATTAACATGTTTCCCTCGCATGTATACAGTAAACACTTTATACATTAGTGTTGATTATCACACCCACACATTGAATGACTGACTTCATGCATCCCATTCAAAGTGTGTGATTAACTCTATTATGGCTGATCTGCAACACAGGCCTTCTTAGCATGAGTAATTGATTTGTGAGAATTATAGCTGTACACTGTCTTTTGCCTATTCATTAATCATACAGGCGTTGTTTGACTAAAACAATGTAGTGAGTAATGATATTGATGAAGTCTCATCTCCACACAGTTGTCTGGGGAAATGGAAATATAAAGCTTAACAGAGCAGATGTCTCATAATGCCAGAATTAAGTGATTAGAATAATCGCTTTTGTGCAAATAATCTCAAACGGCAACATCCGCTCTGCCACAGCTGATTGTGCATTCTTGTGATGCTGAGAAAACACAGGCACATGCCACATGTCTGTTTTGTCATTGCTTCAGCTAATTTCCCATAATCCACTCTGATAAGGCTCCATGGTCCTCATCTACCTATGTTGCATAGTGATGTGATGCACATTAGTCAATTAATAGTGTGTTAAATGACAGAGGTTCCAGTCAATTGACTTTCTCTTGGAAACAGGATTGTCATTGTCCTACAATTCAAGACAGAGAGAGAGAGATGAAGACGAAAACAGAGATGGTAGGAAAACCTTTGCTACATTTAGATATCAATGCACACATTTAGTGGGTGTTAGGTCCCAGAGGATTAATGTTTTCTTCTTTTAACTAATGATGTTGTATTCAGGTTTAAAGCACTCTTCCCTCTCTTGCTAATTATATTGAAGTGCTACTTCTACCAGCATTATTAATACCTGTCCTTTCAATTGCACATAAGTAATCTTTAATAAGTTAAAACTTAGGAGTAACTTTGCATAGCACTTCTTGCATTTAAAATATCCCATCCCCCAAACTCCCCTGCCTCAGTAGAAAGGGTTATGGCCAAAATGGAGATCTTTAGTGCCAAGAATTCTCACTACAGGGAGAGGGGGAAATGCCACCCCCCACCTCACACACACACACACACACCAACCCTCCACCCCCCCACCCCCATTATGCGACCCTCAGTCTAGACCTTACTGCCTGACAAGGGTATTAAAATGAAATAAATCAGCCATTAAGAAGCAGGTGCTGGCAATTTAAAACCTTTGCTCCTTTGCAGCATGATGTGACAATGGAGAACTACAATGCCCCTTTAATTGCATTTCAGCCAGGTAGTTTTTTAACCCTTCTTCACATTGGGTGAGGTTGGCAGGTGTACACTTGAGATAAGTGTGTGTGGACATACAGTCACATACTCACACCTTCGTGCACAGTGAGTTTTGAATTTTTAAGCCTTTAAAGCAATAATAAAACGTTCGTCCATGTCATTCATTTTTCCATTTCATAATTGCAAATACCCATTAACAGTGATGATCATTCTCTCAGTCAGCCATCAATACCACTGTCCATATGTTGTCAGCAGGCCAGGCCCCATCAATGTTGTATAGGGTTCCATTCCCATTACCTTTGCTGTTAGACTAGACACTGGGTGATGGATCATGGCTTTGTCTGGACCTCATTTGGGTGATGTATCGCTAGTGTTCCCTGTGAAGTGTGTAGGTGATTATACGCAGACACAAAGACAAACACAAACACTCATACAGGGCAAAAGACAACAAATTAGTCTCCCAGCAATTTGAGATTCCCACTTACGGTGTCCTTCATATGAGCACTATTACTGCACTATATCATTATCACTATATCTTCTCCACGGACTGTTAATTGAAGATTTTTACAATATACAAATACAAGCAATACATTATATCCAATCTAACCCCAAGTATCTTCCCAGCCCGCCCACCTATCCACCAAACCTGCACTACTGAATTGCAGTCATTTTACACACTTGCCAAAGAGGAGAAACACACAAACAGACAAAACAAAAAGCAACAGAGCAAATCAGACATTTTATAAATATGTTTCTTCAATATATTCAAATCTAGTCAAGAAAGCTTGCCAAATTGCATAGAACAGACCCTTAGAGAGAGTATCTTCTCTAGCTTGAAGATGACATGAAGACTACATGAAGATACTGTGTAATCCCTTTGACCCAATGAGAATATATAGGGGGAAGAGGACCTTTCCACCTGAACACTATGCGTTGCGTGCAGAAGGCCAGCATGTTATAATTTGCTCACATCTGCACCCTTTGGTGCAACACCAAATAAAGTAATGAGAGAGGATGGATCTATTTGGTCCTTTAGTATTTTAGAGAGAATTGTCATCAGAATTGTGTTAGAGTTGTCAATATAGAGGCAATGTTGGGATCTCACTCTTAAGCCAGTATACCAAAGGCTCTATCTAATGCATTCTCCAAGATTAGCCATTTGGCCGAGTTATCTATGTCACTCATACAGTACATCGACACCCTAATGTTGGCTGTCCAACAATAAAACCAAAAATTGTGAAATACCACCCTGGAGATGAGGCCTTAGCTGTGGTATGGATCTATTCCTTGATATTTGAACTTTTTTCATGTGTTCATTTTAAAAGGAGTTGAATTGAAGCAGAGTTTTATGCCAGATTGTCATTAACTCACATTTCTGAACTTTTATTTTATAACCAGATATTTATTTTCCAAATTTCTTTAATATATCTAGTAGTGTAGGGAGACTTGACAGAAGATCTGACAGGCACAACAGCAGATCGTCTGCATTTTGTTGGTATGCACCACAGCCATTTGACAGGAACAGAGAATTTTAATCCAGGATACAAAACCGAATTTTTTGAGAGAATTAAAAAAAGTAATCCCACTCCATCCAATCAAAAGCTTTCTCTGTTTCTAAGAATTTCTTAAAGAACTTGGACGGATAGCCATCAGGACCTGGAGAGGACCTCTATGACCTCTTCAATGGAGCTATCATCCTCTAGTTCAGCAACCAGCTCCAGATCTGGGGGTGAGTGGCTCTTCCTTATATCTAATTTCAGATTATCATCTGTCCACTGCTTAAGGCGTGCAGTATTAGCTTTCTTTCGTATAACACAATAAGAAATAACCTGTCCTTTCAAATATGCCGTCAATGATTCCCATACTGTTTAGGACGATTCCTGGGGTCTGGGGTCTGAAATTCCAATTTGCAGTATGTCAACACAATCCTGATAGCAGAGAAATTTTACATCAGTAATCTGTTTTTTCTTTAGACTTTCAGTGAAGATTTAAAACTTCCTTCAGTAGTTTAGAAAGTGAAGCAGCTCGAACCAGGTTCCTCTGCAGCACGCAAATATGGACAGTGCATCTCCGTATGCTGTCCTCATTCTTCTCCCTCAAAATTACCCAGCTCCGTTTTAAGTTCAGCTACTGTTGCCTGTAGCATGGTGACCTATATGGCCTTCCTCTGTGTCTGAGATAGCAGCCAACATATTACCCAATTCGGGGGAATGACTGCTGTGTTGTTTGCAGTTTCAGACTTAACCTGTTTAAGCTTGCTTTTAAGAAAGTTAAAGTCTTCAGTGAGTGCATTCTTTAGCTCTGCCCTGATAATGACACTGTTGCTCTCAGTGAGAAGAGAATTTCCACTTTCAAATCCACAACATCCATTTTTGTCTCTGGCTGTGGGTGTTGGTTATAGCGATCCATAGGAACTTCACATTAATTTTGCAGATAATGCACAATTAAATAATAGTTTTGAAAAAGTTAGGCAGGATCTCGGTTCAGCACTTCCAACTCCATTGGTGCCCCCACCGGACATATTAATTTGGTTGTACGAAACACTATTCTATTGTACAGCAACCAAAAGGAGTTATGAGTGTACAGGGTGAAGGGGTCTGTAACAGGTAATATTAAATAGGCAAACAGACACAAAGAAAACAGGAACAATAAATTCTTAAAGCTGTACAATTTAGTAATTAAAACTCAAAATATTACAATTTTTTTTTTTTACGACTGTCAGATTCACAGCTATTAACTGTGTTATTTCCTTGCTCGCCTTGACAGAACATGCCGTAGCAAAACAAATGAAGGCATCCAGAAGAGGTGTTAGTGCTTATTTGAAATTTCATCAGGAGCACTCCTTCACCTGTCACTGGTTATTGATATATTCATTAGAAGGCCCTATTCTCTGTCTCTGGTATCAGTTTCTCTTGACAGTAGCATTGTTGACAACATCAGTCAATGAATCACTTTACAATTATGATTGTTGATGGCCCATGACACAAACTTGGAGGGTATGTCATTATATGAACATTAAAGTGATACACAGTGATGCTGGGATGGAGGACCAGGTTGCTGCAACCCTCCCCCAACCCTACTGATGCCTTCATTTAAAACGTGGCCTTGTCTTGTATGCCTTTATCCCTCACAGTAATATTATTATGTCTTTTTCAATGAACACACTGTAACACTTGATCAGATGTCATGCCGTCATGCTATCTTCAGAGTTCTTACCAGCTGCGTCTCCATAACATATATAGAGAATCCCAGATATTAGTCACATTCCGCCTAAGGTCTTTGTCAAGATTACATGAAAAATAATTTGTTACATTAAATTCAGTATCCTTAATGCTATAAAGAAAAAACTGGTATTTGTGTCTGCTTCAGTCTTTCATTAATACAAGTAGATTTTGAAAATGTTGGGGGGCAGCCGTGGCGCAACAAGTTAAGAGTGCGGCTTTGGACTTGGGCTGGCCTGAGATCGGTGGGTCGTGGG
>JBBMJY010000013.1:12026403-12049730 GCA_037833715.1 Toxotes lorentzi
ATTCGCTTGGTGTGGGTAAAATGCAGAGAGTAATTTCCCCAGGAGGGATCAATAAAGTAATGGAAAAGAAAAAAAAAGAAAAATTATATTTGCTGTGAAAATTTGCAAAGCTGTAGAACTACAAAACTGTGCAACACTATCCTTGTCACTGCATCCATTTTGTGTATGATTGTGTGTATGAGCAATACAGCTCATAACAAGGAAATGCAGGTCCACTTACCATTTACAGAATTGGAAAATGCTTGGTCAGTGTCCAGTTCTAATTTACCATCTGTGAAGTACAACACAGCACAATCAGAATGCACCCACAATGCATCCCAATGCAAGTTTACAGATACAATTCATTAACAACTAAAAAAAAAACAAACCTGTTTATCTGTAATACTATCTGTAATTTCAATCCGCCTTATCTAGTTTTATCTCAGTTATTTACACTGACTTCAATATGCCAGGTCTAGTAGCAATCTGTATATGCCTGTAAGACCAGTAAATAAGACAGAGTGGAGAATTTTTTTTCTTCAAGTTGTGTCCCACATCCAGAGTACAACATGGCTTATAGCCACAGTCTATTCTGGTGGATGTTTCTTTTCCTCTTCTGTGATCTACATAACCACAAAATGATGAACAAGTTCAGAAAGAAGCTCTTTGATTCTGAGGGACCAACATTAGTACCCACATTTGGGCAGTCATTACCACCAAGTTTCTAGTTTCCCATAATAATAGCATTAGCTACCCAGGGTTATTACAACCAAGTGCTGAAATTTTCATTGTGTTGACTTAAAACTAGGAAGAAAAATCTTGTTCATAGGGGAACTCTCCATGTATGTAAACATAATCAGTGTTGTAATGTTCACAGGATGAAAAGTTATGGTTGACATGATCTCTCTATGGGGTCTGTTTATTTTGCCACGCTATTGCTGCCAGTAAGTGTATGCCCCTTTGAGAGATAGATCCTCTTCTCCTTTTCACATTGCTCTCCTCAATGCCCTAACTGCACAAACGCCCAAATACACACATGTGGCTGGCCTTGTTGCCACAGCAGGCTAACGGGCTGTAGTAGCGGCAGTTTTGATTGCCTGCCCAGCGCTGAAGTGAAGAAGAAGAGACAGGACTAAATGAAACTCCATCCATCTTAATGAAACACAATTATTTTCCACTTATTAATCATTGAAAAATCAATATGTCTCTTCTCGGGCCAGTGTCAGCTGGATTTTTCATTTGAGGCTGAGCTGTTATGTATCATCCTTTGATGCCAGGACAGTCATGAGTTCAGTCACCTGTGTCCTTTAAGGGGAGGAAAGGGGGAGAGGAGAGGAATGTTGGGGAAAAAAAGAGAGAAAGGAACATACTAGGTATGACATGGACAGATACAGACATTGGTAGTGGCTAGAATGAAGGAAGAGGAAAAGAATGTGAAAGGGAAAGTAAGCAGAAGAAAAAGACAGCAGAAAAAAGGAATAAATGAATGAAACAGAGAGAGGAGAGAGGGATGAAGGGCTGCTCACTCTGTGTCTTCCCCACTCTCTGAGACAAATGGGAGCTCATTAGTGGCCGTTGGTGACTGTGTTTTTTCAAAGATCAATTTACTAAACACATTGTTTAGTGGTTCATGATTAAAGTCTAAGGCTTTGTAACTGGGAGAAGGGATGCAAAGGTGAAAAATTGAGCTTTTTTGGTTTAATATAATATTTTTTATTAAAATTCAATTGATTTAAAAGTTCATGTTTCTTTGTATTTATTACTATTATGATTATTATTATTTGCCAGGATATTGTATAACTTTATCCAAACTAAAAAGTTTATTCAAATATCATGAGAACAATATACTTTCTCAATCATTTACTAAATGCAACTAAATGCTGTTTGCCTCTTCTCCAACCCTGTCTCCTGGAAATTACATAATGCAATAGCAAATACATTTTGAATAAAATATATATAATATGTTTTTACAGGAATGTATATTGAAAGTCTTTCAATATAATATCAGCTCATAGTGGCTAAAACATTTTTTACATTTATATTGAGGCAACTCAAAAGACTTGGTTGAAGTCAGGGAAAGATGATTGTCTCAGTTACTTAAAGCAAAAGACAGACATGTATATTTTATTAGCATTTAACTGAAACCATAAACATCCCTAACCTTAGCCAAAATGCTTCTGTTTCCTAAACCTAACCACACACAAGAGTCAGGATGCAAAACTTGGTCTCCCATGTCCTGCTTTTCTTCTGTGCTTTTTACGTCCACCATCCAGCTTGACCACTGTCCTACAATGTCTGTGTCGTAAAAAATTTTAGCAGTTTGTTCTGTGGAAAAATGTTCTTGCTCAAAATAATCCTGGTAGCAAATACATTTCCAGTTTAACATAACTAATTTCTAATATATAGGGCAACCAAACTGTCGACCAGCAGTTTCAGTGATGATTTTAGATACCAGCAAAACCATTTTTTGAGTAAAAGAATACATAAATCCTAAGAAAATGCTTAAAAAGTTAAAAGGGCAATAGAACATCTGTGGAATAGAGAACTGATTCACTGATTGAGCTGTTGTCCTTTTTTTTCTTCCATTGTAACCCCAATTATCCAATAAGTTGTTGAGTGCGGTCCCAGAGATAATTGTTAATAAGCCATTAGAATCAGATCATTTGCAACCAAATGGCAAACAGCAGACAACATAAAAAAACAACTTGGTTAGGTTTAGGAAAAGATCATGGTTTAGGTTAAAATAAATATTTCACTAAGGTTAGAGGACCTTTGTCATCATGGTTACAATAATAAACATATGGTAAGGGTTGTGGAGCACTCATGGATTAAAAGAAAAAAAAACTATGTTCATCACTGTTGGGAAATGAAACGGGAAATGAACAGTGGTGCCAACCCATCCATCCACCCCAACCTTACTCCTCCTTACACAGACTTTGCTGCTTTATGTACGACACCAGCGCTTTGATCAAAATTACTACAACCACTAAAGGTCATCTGACGATAAAATATAACAATGGGTCATTATAAGCTGCTTGCAAACATGATCTATGGGATTTTTTTTACTAGGGTGACAGTCTCACAGAGACGCAGCCAGTCAGCTGTATTCCACAAAAAACATTTAGATATCCCTGACAATTAGGCATTTGGTTGAGAGTTTGCTCAGCCACTATATGTTAGCAATTACTGACAAATTACAGAAATGTACAAATTATTCCAGGTATTTCTAGAATGTAGACACTATCCTGAACCACTTCAAGCTGTATTTCTTAGATCTCTGCATACAAAGAAAGTCAACATATAGTCAACATATAGACTAAAAAGATAATTTCCCAACTTGTCTAACTGGCTCAATAAATAAATAAATAGCACTAGTACAACTCCTATTTATACTAATTTAACTCCTATACTACTAATTTAACTAACTACTTATATAATCACTTGTGCATGGAAATGTCCAAGCATGTGTCTTCACCAGTCATAAGTAACTTTCAAAAACTCTCAAAATATAAAAAACCTTGTGTGCATCTCTCTTGTTTTTCTCCTCAGTGGAGGAATGAAATCCATCAATCTGCCATTCATCAATTTTATCACCCATTCTCTCCTCCTTGGCCACCCCAGAACCCCAAAAGGAAAGCTCGTGGTGCTGTTTTGAAAAATCGTCCTGAGAAAAAATGATTCCAAACAGCTCAACCCTTTGTTTTCCCTCTCAATAAAGCAAGCGACAAGGCCGGCGCTTGATGTACGAGCGTTGCAGCCACTCGGGTGTGCAGCAAGAGTGCATAAGCAAAGCCATGTTTCATGGCAAGTAGAGTGTTCTTTCCCTTCTTTACCTTCACCACACCACCCAGATGAGAATATAATGTTCAACAACACATAACTGCTTCAGGTCAATACTTGATTTGCTCCAGCATGTTGTAGAGCCTCTGCTCTGGTAGGGGTCTGGGGATGCATTAGGGGCCCCAGAAATAGGACACAGAGGCGGTGGGTTGTGGAGGGACATTGGGCTGGGTCTGCTAGGGGGGTGGGGGGTGCTGCTTCTCAGTGTCAGAACTGGGGTGTCAATTGGACTAGATTCCCCTGAGTCCTTGAAATCATTTCCAGGTTAGTGAGCCTGCATGTGTTTGCGTGTGAGATGGAGATATACTGCTGTCACACCCATTCACACACGCTGTAATGTATATGGGAACATAATTTTAAACTGGTGGTCCAAATATAGCCTCATGCAAATGCATATCAAAATGTATGCTTGCAATTGCAGGTCCCCATCAAGCCCAAGCCTCATCAAACAAGGAATCAAAACTAACTCCATTACGAATATAACCACGCCTGTGTGTCACCTATTAGCGTCTCTGCAATTTTACTAAATAGGGTAATATTTGGATGCTGCCTGTGTGTAATCCAAGGAACATAATCCCTGTTTTAACAAGCACCCAAGTAACGGATGAGGGTGAGGCCACTTGCTGATAATCCTTAAATATTAATGTTGTTGAGCTGCAGTCTATCTCAACCCTGACACGGTGGTGAATGAGAGACACACTGAAGACATCCCTGTCCATATGACTCTATATATAGATAGGTGAATGGCATCATCTCTTGTGATGACACTGCTGACTGACACCTTGCTTTTGAAGATTTACAGTGAAATTAAAAAAAAAAAATGCCTGGGGTAGATAGGAGCAGGTATGGGTACATGCCTATGGGCTTGCAATGCTTTGAGTCTCCCTCACTTTTGTTGCTTGTCATCCCCTTTGTTCTCCCTTCTATATCACTCTTACACTATCCAACTAGATTTACCACCTAGCGGTTGGATGCCTCCACCAGTCAACAGTTTACATCCATGTCTATCCAGACTCATATATTATATGTGGTGAAGGCTTTGAAAGAATTCAGTTAAAGATATTTACAGAACAGTGAAGATGAGCTTTCACCTTTTGGATATAAAATGTCATCACTGCATTTTTATGTTATTTGACCTTTGAGTGAAATTTTGCCATAGTTAGAAAATTAATCCTTGAGTCAGTACACCACTTTCAAGGACATTTCACGCCATTTCTATGCATTTTAAACTTTTCGCAAATCTTTTACACTGTTTAATCCCATGTAAGGCAAAACAATTCTATTAGATCTTGTGTGATGGTATTGACTAGTTGCAACCTTAAAATGGGGCGGCCGTGACTCAGCAAGTAAAGAGAGCGGCTTCGGACTTTGGATTTCGATCCCCCGACCAAGCACAAGGGATATGGGTGGTGGTGAACCATATAAAAGCACAAAATAAAGACATGCAAATGAAAAATACAACATAAATCCATGCAATCACAAATAATAAGTGCTATATAGTTCACAATTCCACAAAGTAGAACAGGGAGTGGCTCTAATTAGATTTTTCATTGAAACTGATGGAAAATCGGTGGATCAATTGTTCTTCGGACCAAGCCCTCTCCATCCAGCACCTCTGTTACCTAGACCAAGTCTGGTAGCTATCCAGAACTCAGGTGTCCTACACCAACTTATGTAAAATGCCTGTGGAGAACAACCGTGCCGTTGCACCCCTAAATGCAATACAGATGTTGAGTAATTCTGATTTTGGCCGTTTTTTCAGTCTCATCAACTTAGAATTCATGTCTGTCTGTCATGTAAATGAGATTGGTGGTTTCAGATTTCTACTTGGCACAGAGGGGACATCCCTGTCCTTGGGGTCTGTTTAACCAGCTGTCTGTCAGGCTTTAAGTTATAATGGTTGAATCAGGTATGTACCGGTCTGAGAGGCTGTTATTTCTCCCATAGACAGTAATATGGCCAAAGCCTTCAAGGGGAACACAATCATCCTGTGCCTGATGGACGTTGGTTCTTATTGAAGTCTTTAAGATATTGGAAATAGGGCACTACAAACTGGATGAGAGGAGAGACTTTTCCCTTTGTTTGTAGGGCCAGCATTGGGGTTAGGTTTGGGATTAGGTGTTAGGGTTTAGTCAGTAGAGAAATGATCTGACCAATACACGGACCCAGCCGATGCAGTTTTGCATTATCCATCCACCAGGTCACTTCAAAACCTGCAGGTTCCTGCTGTTTCTGAGCTTGTAGCCTCTGCTACCACGGAGCTTGCTAGCTTCCCGTCTGCTCCCCAGTCAGCTAGTCTCTGGCCTGCTAGCCACCAGCCTGCTTCCTATTGAGCTAGGCTCTTGCCTGATCCTGCCCCTGAGTCAGCTAGCTTCCCACCTGATGCTGCACTTGAAAACACTCAGCAATTACCAACCAGATTCATGGGGTATCCTTATGTTGGAAAAAGGAGAAATATTGCTCATGGCTCTTGAAGATATCAGTCTTCTCAGGTGCCCAGGGACCCAGAGCCTTAGTTGCCCAGTGCTACAATTGATGCCCAGCCTGATCCTGACTCTGCCATCTACCGGTTCAGCATATCTGCCCTCCACTTGTTCAGCCTCTACCAAAGGCACTTCTCCTGCCAGGCACCTTCTCTGGTCTGCAGTCACGTGCCTGTCCTGTATCCTGCCCCAAACCTCAGTATCCTCAGAATCCCAGTATCCATTATCCTCATTGCCCGGCTGCTGCTTGTCCTCATGAGAAGTTCCACCTTCACAGCCAGCCTCTAGCTCGTCCTCCAGATTGGGTTCTGCCTTTGCCGCCAGCCTCCTGCTTGCCTTCCAAAGTGGTTCTGCCTCTTCCGCAGTCCTCCAGAGACGTCCCTGATCTGCCTTGCCATCAGGTGGTCTTCCTGAGTGGCTCCACTCATCTGCCTGAGATGCCCAAGCTCTCCTGCCTGCTAGTTTACTTGTTTAACTTGACTGCTGACTAACTAGTCAGCATATTAAACACACTTCACGGCACCTGTCTGCCTGCCAGTGTCTGCATTTAGGTCACGTTGTAATTATATTAAAGCCACACTTTAGTTTTGAGTTCATATTTACTCTGAGGAATATGCCATTTACATAAAAATCTACAGTAATAACAATGATACACAAAAAATCATGTTTTGTCCAATCATTTAGCCAAGACTCATAATGTAACATTTTTCTATAGTATAGTACGTAATACGTAATATCTGATAGCTGCCATTTTTAATGCAAAATTTATGAGCCTACTCTGGAACAACTTTGCCTTCTGGAGGAAACTATTAATTTGTGGTGTTGGCCTGTAAAGCCAACTGTTTTTTTTTTTCCTTTTTTTTTTAACACAGCTTGTCTCAGTGGCAGGCTTGAAGCTTCCTAAACCAAGTATGGGAATCTGTTTTTATTGTGGTGCTAATCCAGAGCCCCTGGGTCCCCTTGCCACATTGACCAGATGAAAGGCCTTGCCCAGATGTTTACAGCCTGTGAAAGTGGCAGAGAGCTAGTGTCGGATACTGGCACAGCCGCCGACAAACAGAAAACACGGCAGTAAAGCCCCATGCTGTTTACGTCGAATACAGGAAACAGGAGGAAAGAAAGTGTGTCAGAGGGAAATAATAAAGTTGTAAGGTTTGAATAGCATGCAGGTATGTGTGTTCACTGTAGGTGTGCATACAGTACTGGGGTGTATTTTGCACTTTATAGACACCTACCATACTATAAAAATAAGACAAATTAAAGACAAATTACTACAATGTAATACAACAGAACAAAATATCTTCAAATTCTAAAGTAGATAACTATTAACAAGTTTTGTAATGTGTCTGATCTTCACAAAAATGCACGCAAATTCAGTGAATGGGCTTAGTTGGTTCAGGTCACAGATTCTGAAAGTGTAACCTTGATCCCAGTTTGCCAGATGGCACTCACAGTGGCATTGCCATACTTAGCACACTGACCTCTATGACACTGAGAATTTGTGTGTGTGTGTGTGTGTGTGTGTGTGTGTGTGTGTGTGTGTGTGTGTGTGTGTGTGTGTGTGTGTGTATGAACCTGTTTGAATGGGTGTGTGTATGTGTGCATGTCTATGTGAACGTGACACTGAGAAGTCTGTCTAGCCATGCCAGTCTGTCTAAAGCCCAGGCCATCTGGTGCCCTCTGTCAGAATGCTTTTATTTAGTTTTGCTAGATAACAGCTCCTAAATGCTGTTTGTAGGAGGACAGACTTTCACTGCAAAGGTCAAGTCACAGCAGTGCTGATTCTAAACTGAGGTGAATCTTTACTTATAGATGCTAGCAATTTTCATTTAGAGTCAAAGGAATAGCAGCATCTATGCTACTTTTTACAGCAAGAGCCACTGGAATAGTTTTTAGATATTGTTTTACAACTTAGAGGAATGGCTTTATGGTACAAAAAAAGAAGACAGCTCAAAGTAATTAAAATCATTAAAAAATACACAGAGTTTGTGTTGCAAAAATAGTTTCTTCTTTTATCAGATTGTTATATATTCAAAATAAATACCAATAAATTCCCACATTTATTTATAAAACAAAATTTATTCACTTCATTCAGATATTTTTGATAAATATTTTGCACAATAGTAGAGTCATTGTAGATTTCTGCATTCATTTTAAAACAATGACTTTCAGAGCAACATAGCACCAAGAGTGAAAGAATGACAGAAAAAGGTAGGACGTTGGAGCATTAAGTCTAAAAACCTCCTGACCTGTAGATCAGGAGGTTTTAATAGTGATGCTTCTAAGCAAACATTCAAGCAAACATTCAAAATAAGACAAGAAGTATACCCTTACACCCTTATTAACCTCAAAGCTATTGACCTGATCTTGTGTTGTGTTGTGTTGTGTTGTTGTGTTGTGTTGTGTTGTGTTGTGTTGTGTTGTGTTGTGTTGTGTTGTGTTGTGTTGTGTTGTGGCCTCAGGGCCCTTTTGTTAAGTGTAGAATTATGTAGATGTTGCCTCATTGTTGTATACATTATATACAATAATGTCTTGTGTACATTGGGATTCTAATAAACAAATGAATAAATGGTCTAAAATAGGGTTTCTGTGACTTGAAGCAAAGTAACATTTGCACCTCATGCCTCCTTTCCACTAACTCCAATTAGGGAGCCTCTCTAAATGAATGTGCTGTGTTTTGCTAGAGCCATGCTGTCTCGTGACTTAATCTGGATTGAGCAGAGCACCTTTCATTAGGTTATGCTCGGCCGCCATGTGTCTTGTCACTTTGCAGAGAGAGCAGCCGATAAAGTCCGCAGAACGGAATTAGATTGTCATTGATGTGTCAGTAAGATCGTGAGAATAACAGATCGATGGCTGAATTACCACACGGTATGTAAAGATGCAGATGATGGACAAATAAACAAAAAGGAATTCAGCAGGAGAAAGTCTGAGGATCTGTGCACAGCTTATGGATGTGTCCCTCTCTCACACCATATGTGGAAACAACATGCATTCACACACACACATATGCACACACAAACAGGTCTTTTCTCAAACTTTAGCTTGGAGCGATCTCACGACGCTGAACAAAAGAGAGTCAGAAAGAAAGGGGGAGAGAAAGAAGCAAAACCAATTCCAATACAGCACTAATGGGCCACATCATGCCAATACAATAAATAATGGCCCTTTCAGCTCACTCAATAGTGAGTAAATGAAAATTTAACCTTTCATTAAATGTGGTCGTATTATTTCCCCACTTGCTTCCCAGCTCTATTTCCCTCTGACACTTTTTTTTTCCTATTGTGTACAAGAACCATGTGCTAATGTTATGATGTAGGGCTGTACCAGTGTTCAGTGGTGTATTGTAATATAACGGTCTAGTTGGTCAGCACACAAGGGACTGAAAAGTGTGTTTTATTGTAGAAGCTACCGCTACTTCGCCTTATAGTGCAGTTTCCATATGTAACATATCTGTTCCTAAATTTCCACTTATTTCTACAGGCTGTGCAATGGCATTATTGGGAGAGGAGGTGATAAGTCTCCAGGCATCCTGTCTGGTAGTATCTGAAAAGGCTGTGGGCCTGCTCTCCACTGTGTCCAACCTGCCCTCTTAATTAATTAGCGCTAGCAGGAAGTTTTGGCCCACAGGGGAGAGAAGGGCCCTCCAGAGGACTGGACAAGGTGATAATGTCCTAAAGGGGGACACCAAGTCCTGTATGCTCGGGCCAGCTAGTGGAACCTGTCTGGCTTGAAATATAAAGGAAACCTGGCTGGATTTTTCTTTTAACGTATGTATTCTGCATCTGCTCGGTAGGCCTCAACAAATTAGGGAATGTTATACAATATATGTGTGTTGTTAAACAACCCTGTCTCCTAGATATTACTGACTTGTTGTCCCAATTACATTTTGTAAGGAAATGTAATTGCAATGAGTGTGTTTGAGATAGATGTGAGACATACAAAGTGCAGAACTCTGACAGTGGACCACTTGTGGTTAAATCTAGGCTACAAACCACTATGGGTGAGGTTAGGGATTGTGGATTGCGGGTAAATGTTGATTAAATGAATACATTGGGCCGTGCCCTTCAAGTCACTTTCAACTTTCATTAGTTCCTAAATATAACCAAAAAACACAGAATCATGCCTTAATTGCTACGAATCATGCTTTGTGTAGCAAATCATTATTGCCCATGTTCATATTTTCCATTCCTTAGAACCTGCCTGAGAATCATAAAGTTTTTAAGTTCTCTTTAGAATAATTTAGAGTAGTATTTATTGTTATTCTGAAACACTTACAATATTAGTTGATATTGGGGAAATAAGGTGGTTATGGTTAATGAAAAGGCAAACATTAATTGCCGGTCTATAACATGCACAACTCTAATCGCCCCAATTCCTGAAACTGTTTGGTTCATGAGTTCCTGACGGGGGTGTTCCAACACTTACATCAAATATCAAAGTACTGTGACTTACTGTACTGTAACTTAATGCACTTAAGCTACATTTCTTTTAGTTAGTTACAGTAAAATGTGCCCATGTGATGTAATAGTAATGGAAAACTTGCACTCATAGATATGAAACTGGCCAGTTAAATCAGCTTCATGTCCATATTTACTTTTACAACAGATCAGAAACTTAATATTCATTTCAGTGTAAAAACAGCTCAATATGTTCTGTGTAGACTTGCATGTTTAAAAAAAGTCAAACATTCACATTACTCAAGTTAGTACTTGAACTATTTACACAGATCCTCATGACCCATGTACTCTTACTAGATGTGTGGTGTTGCGATTTATCATTGTTTTGTTTGTGTGTATGTTTACGTGCACTTGAATGTGTGTGTGTGTGTGCAAACTTCTGTCTGTTTCTCTCTGTGACTCCAATAATAAGCATGTGCACCTTTTTCCGCCCGCGGCCTTCATACACAATTTAGCCAGAAAGCCATAGCTGATCATGATTTAGCTTTTGACACGGCTCGCCCTGAGGCTGGGGGGGGGACTAATACAGATATCTTACTCCCAGAGTGCGATAGAGGGACGGAGAGAGAGAAAGTGAGAGGCCTTTTATTGACTAAATGATAAAGAGGTTGGTAATGATAAATAACAGTCATTTTATTGTGGAATTCCCAGAAAAGACACATTCTACACAATATATAAAAAGAGAAATAATAGACGAGGAAGTTGCTCGCTGGGGTCTCTACGCACTTGCTCCCTACAGAGTCGCCCATTGTTAAACTCTTATATTCCTCAGCTGGGGTAGAGGTCACAAATTGGGTTAGAGGACCTGCTGCTATGAATACTACATAAGGCTGATGCAGAGTGGCAGTGTCATCCCTTTCTCTGGCACAAGGAGGAGGGCCCAGGCAAGACAGCGCCAGTCTTGCCCATGGGCATGTCCCTCTCTTTCAGTATCTCTATTCTGTGATTCTTTCTCTTCCTTAGTGAACTTAGTCTCTCTCTGTCTTCCTCTCTCTCTCTTTCCCTTTCTTCCTCCCTTTTTCATTTGCTCCCTTCCTGTGTCTCAGCATGCTCCTTGCACTGTTTTCCCAGCACATCAGGGTGGCAGGGGGAGCCTGTCTCTGCTGCTTTCCCTCTGTGCTGCTTGCCTCCTACTCTCCAGGTCTCAGCTATCACTGAGACAAGATGGCTGACCCTCTAAGGACAGATAAAGTCCTCTGTGGTGCAGCGCATTACACACAGGATACACCCTCATTTGGTTAGAGGTGATGGTATTGCCCACATTAATGCAATTTATGAAGAGCAATCACTCTGTTTTAGTGTAAAATGGAGAAATATACAGCTTGTGTAAACATATTAAGTTCTTATTGCCTCAGACCTACAATGGATAATAGTGTGGGCTGACCATCACATAGAATTAAAGAGCTTAACCTTACACTTTGTTTCACTTTATTTTTTAATATCACCGACATAAAATGCATAATATCTAAAGAAAAAAAACTGAGCTGGATCCAATGTCTGATCCAGCTCTGCTACCTAGTGGGAAGTTCCCAGGAAGTTTGGTTGGTGTGAGAGACTGGTGGCAGCTAGTGTGTGTGTGTGTGTGTGTGTGTGTGTGTGTGTGTGTGTGTTTGCCTCAGGATACCTTTGCAGCTCTGCAGTTCTTGAATACTGAGTGGAGAGTGGCCCAGAAATGAGCAGTCAAATCCAATTAAATTACTCAAATTAAATTGTACAATGGTTATGGAATACCTGATCAAATTACTCACATTCAGGGGATTTCGACAGCAACCAATTAGTTCAAAGTATAAAGTTCACACGCTCAAATTAACACCAAGAGAGGACAAGGCCTTTATTTGAAGGAAATGATACATCATAATTACATCACGTTGCAAAAATCACAAATTACATAGTATGCATTTAATAAGAAAAAGGAACTGGTTAATAGGTCTTGATAAGACAAATCTAGCCCTGTCAACATTGCAATGTGGCTAGATTGGCTGAATTAAAGAGGAGAAGTTATTATTGTTTCAAAAGAGCCGATAGTTGCTCAGTCAAAACACAGACTCTAGCATGGTCCTCCCTGTCAAAAACAACAGCAAAAACCAACATTTAAAAAAAAAAAAACTGTCAGAGCAGACTGTAGTTAACTCTTCTCCTCTGGTAATTGAAATATGTTGAACAGGCTGATCCGTCAGTTAACAAGATTTAATTTTGAAGTAGGTCTTTCTCATCAGATTGGCCAAAATAGACACTTTGTCATTTTCTCAATAGTGATGGAGTTCTTTAGAAACTCCTGGCTTAATTGTACAAGGGACTTCCTGACCTTTTTACATTTTAAATTTAGCTTCTCAAGGTGCTTTTCCAAGGTGAAACACATGACTAATGAGATACAAAATCAGCCCGTTAATTGACTTTGAGCAAATTTAGATCTGCGAGACCAACATATGCATTTCACTCTTTTAAAAGTGAACCATTTTAGCTAATAAAGTTATTAATCTTGCCCATACAGTAATTATCGCTGTAATTATGGTGTAATTGCACATACATCAAGGCCACCTCATATAGTGTGCAGGCTTGAGCTTATTCCTGTTGATTTTCTACATATCATGTAAAGGCATTCGTCTTACTCACAGGAAATGAAATGATAGAATTGGCATGAAATCAGCATTGTAATTGTTTTGGATTAAACTGGTACAGGTAAGATAAAAAAAATTGCTATGTTTCATTTGTAAGGATTAAACAATGTAACCATAACTATATTCCCTAAGATTTTCTAAAGCAACCACATTAGTTCAATCAAAATAGACTTAAAAAAAGTACCAAGATACACCCAGAACTGACCTTTCCACTGATGCAGCCAGCTTGACCCTAACACCCCAGCAAGTCCCTCATTCTGTTTTAATTCCTCTTACTTGTTCCTAGATGGTACTTGCATCCCTGTTTGCACGGACGGTGCAAAGCGCCACAGAAATACCATAAACTGCGTAACATGATAATGCTGCTTTAATTACCCCTTGGTCAGCCCACTTACAAACCTATTGCCGCAGCAGTCAATATCCCCAAAGATCCATTCATGCCTCGGCTGATGGTTAACTTGGGAGCCTTTGCTGAGTGCTTTAGCCTAATTGATATCCTTATTTAGCAATGAGCCAGTGGGAGTTGGAGGGGAGTTAAATGGAGCAGTTTACCAGGCAGCGAGCATGCTAAACCAGATCCTTGACACCACAACTGTGGCTCACTGCAGCCTGGACAGTGATTTATACCAGCTAATTTACTGTTTTGTTTTGTTTTCACTAATGATTGCTTTCACCATTTGTCCTTTTCTTTCTTTTTTTCCAAGAATCAGAAGCCATAGCAGGTTTAGTCACGGATTTATGACATTTGACTGCTCCCAGGCTGCTAACTAACACTGAGGCGAGGTCACTAGAGAGACTTAGCAGCTTCCTTGGGGGCATTTAGACCTACCCACTACACACACATTGATGATCAACAAGACCTCTCCTTACATATTTTCATACATTGTCTCTGATTTATTTACTCATGATGCAATATTTGAGACATGACTGCAAACACCACCTGCAGAGCTGCAACATTTCACACTGTTCCCTTTTGGCTGAGAAAAACAGCAAGTCTAACCCAGCCTAGAAATGGCCACGTAAGAACAATGCATATCTAACAGGTCAAACAAAGCGATCAGGAGCAATGGGAAAATCAGATTCTTCTTTTAAACTGGGTTTGTAGGTCTCTTCCTCTTGCCTGTCTCCCCAGATATGTCTCCCTTAACAGCTCAAAGTAATTAGCAACGACCACATGCCAAAGGTAGGGTAGCTACCGTACACAGAGTAGGCAGACCTTATCTTTCATTTGAGACAATGAGATGCACTGCGGGGGCTTGTGGAGAGCTGGGAGCTATAAGGTAGGCAGGCAGGCTCCCCCTCCCAAGGTTGCTTCACTGAGACAAGCTATTCTGGGGACAAAAGATACCCGCTGTATGTGAGTGCACATTATGAGAGTTTAATTATCAATTTTTAGAAGCAAGCCATTTCACACACATCAAAATTTTGTCTTCTTTTAAGTGGAAATAAGCATTTTAAAATTTTGGAAGATTCTTTCACAGAGTACATCTGTAAAGACAACTGTCTATTGAGTGATGCCTCCAAAAGTTCTCCCTCTTCCCATTAGTCACATTATTGAGAGCTCAGCCACAAAATGGCCTCCAATCTCGGAAGAGCCCCGTCAGCCTATTCTTTTAAACTGTCAGGATGAAGAAGAGCATAAAAACTCAGTCAATAAAGTCATATGAAATGCTTGTTATCGAAATATGGCGTGCACCTGTGACTGATTAAGCATCCAGGTCCAGCTACGATGCACTCTCATCTACGAGGAGAAAGAAAGGGGGGAAGGACAAAGGGGGAAATACAGCCTTTGAAATACAGGATTTTTTTTCTGGTTGCTTATGTTTTTGAGGTATAATGGCTGCTACTGTGTCAGGTTTTGTGGTACTACTCTAAAAAAGGAAGTTGACTGGAACTGACTTGTTGACTTTTTATTTTGCTCTAGCTTGATTACAGTAATTGGTGTGGTCAAGTATGGACGGTATCTTTATAATAACGTCCAGTGAGATGAATGGAATATAGATGGAATATGGATGAGTGTAGTTAAAACATACCAGTTACTTAAACTTTGCTTCCTTTGTCTGAAAAATGTCTGGAGATAAAGGTTGCAGTGCTGTTCTTTTTCTTTTCTTTTTTGTGTTTGAGTAATGAAGTCAATACCGACTCAGACAAAGACGGTGAGATGAGAAAAGGGAATGACTGAGATTAAAAATGAAAGAGAGTGCCACTTTTTGTCCATATCGTTGTTTTTGCCTCCAGCACCTAACTGGTCTTTTCCAAATGAAATACTCTGGCAGTATTTGATCAAACTCAAACTTAAACACTCTTTATGCTTCAGATAGATCTCCATAACTTAAAAGGTCTTCCAAATGAAGCAAAAGTTGGCTTTGGCACTTTAACTTTGCCTGAGAACATACTGCGTAGAACTGCACTCTGCAATACCGCAATAAAAACGGACATTTCCGCTTGGTCCAAACATGACAGGAATTTTACTGTTTTAATGAGTCTAAGAGAAATTCAATTTCCACCTCAGAAAGTTTGTAACTAGAGCTATAATCTATTTTAAAACTCCTATCCGATGCCATAAACTGATACCGGAGAAGTTGGTATTGCCTTGCAATTCCCCACACAGCATTTGGGATAGCATTAAACTTCCCTTGCATACAAACACTCTGTAAAGCTGCAGCTCCAATCTGACATTAACACACAGAAACATTCCTGACTTGAGTGAACCACCGACTTGACATGAATGTTTTTTTGCACATGAAGGAGGAGAGAGAGGAATGAGAGAGAGAGAGCAAGAGAGAGAAAAAGAGAGAGAGAGGTGCGTTTTTGGACAGATCAAGTTAAGATCAGTGCTCGGGGCTAGGCAGGTTGCAATGCACTGAAATGCTAATAAGCTTCCTGGATCTCTGTGCAGGTCGGCTAGCCTGTGCTGACTCGTCTTGACACTTAACACACATGCTGTCTTCCACCATTTTTAATCATTTTGATAGGCCTCCCTGGGATGCCATCCATTTAATTTGAAAGGGTTGAGCCACCCAAACATTTTCACCATAAATAGGGGTCTGCCTCGACATGTCTGCTGCATTGTGACTCAACATGGTGAAAAGCAGCGTGAGTAAAATGCTGTTTGGGTTTTTGTGTGTGGTTGTTGTTTGTGTGTGTGTGTGTGTCAACACAGGTGTAGCTGCACAGCCCCTGCTAGAGAGAAATACAGTACTTTGTTTAGATACTTATTTCTTTTGTCAACCATTTTACATGGAATTGGGGTTTAATCTATCAAAATCTTGAGAAAACACTAAAATACAATTAAAAATGAAAATAATAATGTGAGGCAAAATGGTTCTGACATCTGCCCTAAACTGCAATCCAAGAGGGAAAAAATACAATATGGGTCAAATATAATAAAGGAATCATAATGTACTGGTTAAGCTTCCAAATCAGTTTGAATAATCATTTTTGTTCTTGAGAAACAGTTCTAGAATGTGTATTCCTTGACAGAGTTAAACAACCACAGTCATGCTTTATATATCTTATAATTCTCTCTGAAGAATCTCAGAGCCTGCAGCCAATACAGTATGGTCAGAAATGAACCCTTGCCATGTTGTTTGATTCATGGGGAAGAAATGACATATTTTATTGGAGTCTGAGAGATTTATTTACTGGCGTTAGTGGTGAATGTGTAAGGGACACGATCACTGGGGATTTCACCATCCAATTTGCCAGTGTACTCTTCTATAAACATCAGTCAGTAGAAATGGGACAAATTTTACAGAAAATAATCATAAACAAACTATTACATTGCATTTTAGTAACTGTCAGGAGACTCTCCCCGACGATGACTATCCGCTTACAGTCAAAGGCAGAAAAGCCCAAAAGGCAAGTGGGGATGTCTGTGTGTTAGATGATATTACCGTGACTCTCAAGATAAAGATATCATACATTATTGGTTTAGACTAGCAAAGAAAGAGAGAGGGAGAGACCAACACAAACAGATAGCGTAGGCGAGAGACAGACACACGTAGACTGAGAGGGAGAATGTACAAATATATTGCCTCTTAGCAAAGGCACAGATAGCTCTGAGCCCCTTGATGTCCTTCTATGTGAGACAGCTGGAGCTCTCCATGAAAACCACATTCAGCCCCACAACAAGCCTCCTTGTTAGTTTCTAACAGCGACTGATCCGGTTTTATACCCTCTCTACTTGCACCCTGTGCAACATGTACAGTAAACCATCATTTACTGAAGTCTAATTTAGCTGTATGCGTTTGCAAGATGTAGTAAACAGAATTGTTGTGCTTGCTTTTCAAAAAACACAGTTGCAGTCATGGTCACAAACCAGCATGTAACCAAAAGCTGGAAAGGAGGCATTGACATAATTATTAATTAGTCGATATTACTGAATGGAAAAAGTTTGTCTTTGGTTTCCTCCCTAGAGCTTAATCGAACACAGCCAAGATGAAGCTAAGCTAAACAATACCAGACAGTTAATCTCCACTACCATACAGTTCAGATGCTGATAATGTCCATGGGTCTTAAATAAGCAAGCGGGCCCATGTTTTTTAGATTTACTTGTTTGCTGTTGTTTGCGGCCTGTAAGTGGTCTTTTATTAAAGCCAGTCATCTTCCATAGAGGCCTAATGCATTTCACTATTCCGATGCTAATGATGGCCTAAGAACACATTATTCAGCATTAGTTTCATTTCCCTTTGAGCCTCAAATGGCGACAAACTGTCTTGTAACCATTAGTGCTTTAACGTGTAGAAGGCACGCCACCCACAACCCTTCTGACAATGCGGTGCAAATGACAATGGAACTATTTCAACTTACAGCATTCTTCTTCAACCTGACATGAATGGGTGCTTTCTTTTTTTTTGGAGGGGGGGGGGGGGGAAGTATCCTGTAAAACTGGAAAAGTTTTACAGGATATGATTGTGTGTGTAGGTAGTCTGAAAAATCTCCACTAACCTGCTGTTTGGCTACAAACAGACGGAGCGGAACGGGCCATATTACTGTTCTTACCCTGCCATCTGCTGGCTCATATCATTCTAAGCCCTGCATCGATCTCTCCATCATAACTACCCCCCGCAACTCCTATCCCACCTCCCTTTCTCTCACACACTCACATCTCTCTCTTGCTGTTTTTTTTCATGTTTTTCTCCACCCCCTCCCCCTTCATTTCCTCTGTTTTACTAAATTTATCTTTGTCTCTTCCTTTCTCTCTCCTTTCATTTCTCTTTACACTCATCATCTGCCCTCCATGTACCTTTACACTTTCCAGAGAGAGAAAGCAGAGACAGAGCAGAGGTAGAGGGAACTAACGGGGAGCGGGAGACAATTGTTTTTGAAAAAATAAGCATGATGTTTGAAAGCGATTTTAATTGAGGCATTCGTTATATTTGAAAAGGTGAACTCCTGAGGGTACAGAGGGAGGGGAGTGGTGACCCTATTCATACCCTTAGACATTCATAAAGAATGGCATCTTTTGACTTTCCCTTTTAAAACTGCAACCTTAAATGGCCTAAATATAGAGGTGGGGGGGGGGCAGATACGGTAATTCCCTGCACCTTGGGGGGCGCCACCAGAGTACGGGACAGTAGGATACAGCTGAGGACTCCAATTAACAATGAAAGAGGGTCCAGCCACCCAAAGAAGAGGGAAAATGTCCTCTCTACAAGCCCCCGAGGGGGGTGTCAATCCATCTCTTTTCTTTCTAGAACCTTCCTTACTCTGCCTACTTCAGTTTTAGTTTTTTCCCTGTTTTTCTTTGTTTCCTTTTACACTCACGTCTTCCTTTCTTTGTCTCCCTCACTCTTTCTCCCTTTTTCTGTCCCTCATTCTGTCTCTGTTCAGTAAGTATGCCATTAAAAACAGGAGGGCCCAATGATTGTCCTGCTAATACCGGTTGTCCAGTTTGTATTTCTTCAGCTTAACTTTGGAGGAAGTCGACAGAGTGCTCATTTGTTGTTGTTTGGTAAGGTCAGCTCTTTATGAGCCCTATTTCCACAAAGCAGGCAGCCCCTGATGTTGTCGTTTACTGTTGACTGTCTGACCACTGAGTTCAACTTCGATTGTTAGTTTATTGTAAAGTTGGACAGCAGCTTGAGGCAACACACAGTAGGTTTGTAGGTTTTCGTCCTTGCATTGTCTCTCCAAATTCATCCAGCTTGCAGATGTGTGCCCTTTCAGGGGGGAGTTGTTGCCCACGTGTAGTTCTGTACTGACAACAGTGATCACGTTTTAGCATAAAACTTCTTCATCCTGTCATTTGATGTCTTATGCAATTTTGTAAGTGTTCCTGTATTATTAGTAAAACATTTTTTCCTTATGCTTTGCGAAATACCTGCAGGCGCTGTTCTGTGTAAGTATCCTTGATGATTTATGAAATGTATCTGTAACCAGGGCGGCATCCTTGATGAAGAAGTTATAAAACTTTTTTTGGAAGTGCCATACCCACAGAGGGTGTTTATCATCACCCTTTATTTTTCAATGCCAGAAACTGTACAGCATCTGTGAAAACTCGTTAAATAAGACACTGAAATTCTGTAAAAGTTAGTGACAGATAGTTGTTGATAAAATAATGTTCTTGGTTCTTTTGTCCATTTTTGATGGGTAAATTAAGATAGTATTCCTGTAGCAAGGAGAAAGTGGTACCTGCTGCATGAAAGAGCTTGAATGTTTAATAATTATTATTTTTCTGCACACTAACTTTTGCTTGTGTGAAGGAACTGGTTCAGTTAACGTGTGTGTGTGTGTGCTGCTGTCAGCAAGATTGTTTAGCTTCAAAAATGCTACTTGACATTCCAAGTTGGATGGGATAGGGCATGTTCAGCTTCAAGACTGAGGTTTGACTGGCTAAGTGGTGCGGTGTCAAACAGAAGGTGAATGAAATAATGACAGCCAGATTATAAGATCTGAAGAGGATAACTATTCTGGAAAAAAATGTGGATGTGCATATATAAAAAAGCAGTACATATTCCCATGCAGACATGCGTAAAGACACTACTGAGAAGTTTATGTGGACATGAACAAACGCACACACAAATACTTCTGATCTTAGAAAATCATTGAGGACAATTCTGACAATTATCACAGCACATTCATTAGAAAAAGTCACTCATAAAAAAAAAAAAGAAAACAGCCTTGTTTGTTTTTTGAACTGCTTTCCAAGCAAAATCCAGTCTTTGTTGCAATTAATTTTGATGTTATAGAAATGACATAAATGAATGAATAAAAAACTATCAAATCTGACATCCACCGGTAATGAGTGGAGTTCTTGTCTTGAGCTTTGTGGGATGTGGTTTAAAACTGCAAGTCTAAATAAGGTGAAGATTATTGGTTTAAGATCTAAATCAATGTGATTAGATTTATTTGACTGCTATTTAGGAGTGGATGTGGACCTGGATTCTGTACAGTCCTGATAGGCAGCCAAAGGCCCACAAGAAACAACTGTGTTGTAGATCACAAGCAAATACACACATTTCAGACACATTCTGTACTGTAAATGTGTGTATCTATGTATTATCATTCATAATCATAGATTTGCAACCTTTGTACAAGCAACAAGACCACAGATTTGTGCACAATGCATGTACAAAAACACATTCTCACTACTGCATGCATGCAGAGACAGCCCTTCAACAGTTCATGTGTCTCATAATTATGCAAATAGTGCACACTGAGCAAACCTCAAACCCTTCTAAACTGTAGTAGGAGTACTGTAGTGCAATGCAAGGCTCTCATGCTTTAAATCCTATTCTTTGTAAACTAATTTTAACAATTTATTTGAACAACTTTGAACAAATTTGTCTAATTTAATTTTGTCCTATCTTATACTTGTATAACAAAAATAAGCTGCCATACTGGGTTGCACAGTAGCACTCATTTGCAGCAAAGGCACATTTCTAATATCAGAGAGCATGTTCTGAGCAAGTGACCAAGTTGAGGTGTGATCTGTTATTTAGACAGGTTGGATGCACTTCCTCACAGCCTGAAATTTCCCCTGGGGCTCTCTTCCATTTCTCACTGTCATGGATTTGAATCTTTCTACCACTGAACTCTTACAATTACTGAACATTCATCACTTGCCTACCTTCTTTGCTACCTAGATACTGTATGGAGACCAGAGATATGGGACAGACTGGTGCAGTCGGGAATACCAAATAACATGGCTTCTAACACAGTAATGAATTCTCATATCCTGGGATGGCAGGGATTTTTTTTTTCTTGTTTTGGTGTCTGCATGTACATGTTTTTGCAGCTGATCAAAGGTTCTCAGAGGTTAAATTCTTTATATGTATTGATACAGTTGATAAGTTACTTAGAAATGTTTATATTATCCAAGTTAATCATGTAATGCTATAAATGTGTTTTCATTTAATGATTCATGATTTCTTACAAGAGATAAGATTCCCCTAAATTGTAAATCTACTACAATAATGTAAAATTACAATGACCAATTGCCACTATATGTCTCTGCAGCTTTGTGCTCATGAAATAAAGGCCCTCTCTGTTGAGTGAGAGGATTTTCCCCTCATGGCACTCCCTGTCATGCCCTCCAGTCCTTTGTGTTACTCATGCTCAGTTGTAGAAGTCTCTTAACACTAACCCAGAAAGCATAAATATATTTTAATCTCATCACCTGTCCATATATATACAGGTGTCACCCTGACTTGCAACTTGATTTCCAGGAGGGCAGCATTTTTTTTCCTGTGGCAGCGATTGAAGTCACAGCATTCTTATCAGGCAAAATGTATTCATAGTAATAGAGTGCCCTCCAGGCTTTGTTATATAATACCAGACCTCCTTATCAAATTTAGCAGTTTATTGGAAACAACTTGTATACATGATTTAGGCATGGGGCAGTAAGGCACGGCTCCGGGTATCCTCCTAACACACCTCCCATAAACACCCCCATACAGAAGCCAAATGCACACACACACATTTTATCATACATCTGCAGCACCTCTCCTCTCCCAATCAAGTCTAATGCAAACCTCTCACTGGATGAGGGAGCATTTCTTTCTTTTTTTTCCCTGTGGACGTCTTTTCTCTGAAGAGCAGTGCAATAACAACAGCATGATGTTACAAATGGACTTTGTGCCCAGCAACCAGATTTAAGTGATATGTTACTGAATGGGTCATGTGGCTGAACACACTGACACTTGTATGCAAACAGGTGTATGTGCAGAAAAATTTAACTTTTATTCATCATTACATTTCATTTCCCTTTTTTCTCACCATAATTTTTTTTTAAATGGCCTTATCAACATTTATATCTATATTTCATTCATTCATTGACACTCCATGAAAAAATATATTATTAGAATTACTTACTATTTTACATTTTACACTTAATCATTTTATATGTGTGTGGGACCATAATATCACACAACATTGGATATATTTCTTTATTGTCAAATAAATTACAATATTGGTTCTTTAAAAGGGTGTATTATTCACATTGCATCAAGTGCCATTTTTCATTATTTATTTTTACACATGAAAAATGATCATCTTTACATTTAAGTTAACAATTTATCTTGGGTTACTGGACTTTAAATAGTCAAAAACTAACTAAATACGATGCATTAACTCCAGTGTCACAATATCCTCAGTATAACAAATCTTCCTCCCTCTTTAGTATCTCCTATGGGGGGGACAGTAAATAGAAACCATCAGTTGGCCAGCTAATAATTTAAAGGAATGGTCAGAGGTCGTACGTGGGCTATTAATGATCCCTTTTAACAAAAAGCATGCACAACGTCCGTCCAATCATAGGGAGCCAAGAAGTCACCTGGGGCCTCCAGAAGAAGATGTGTCTGGTTAAGGTTAGACTGAGGAAGAGCAGAAGCTGAGCAATCTGCTCTGATGTCTGTGTATGCACACGCGTGCGTGTGTGTGTGTGTGTGTGTGTGTGTGTGTGTGTGTGTGTGTGTGTGTGTGTGTGTGTGTGTGTGTGTGTG
>JBBMJY010000013.1:12049830-12065152 GCA_037833715.1 Toxotes lorentzi
GTGTGTGTGTGTGTGTGTGTGTGTGTGTGTGTGTGTGTGTGTGTGTGTGTGTGTGTGTGTGTGTGTGTGTGAAAACAAGGAACAGGTCAGTCAGTTGCCTATCAAAGGGTGTGAATGCATGGATTAACATGTATAAAAACTGTGTTTTAAGTTCACTGGTTTGATCTATTTATACTTTATAAGAGTGATACATTTTTATATATTATCATACCTTTCCTACATTGTTTATTATGTATAAAAAAAAGCTTGTAGCCATCTAAATGGCTTGCAGTATGTTATGCTTTGCTGTAAAAAATATGGCAAAATGCTATTTATTCTGCCGCTGTTTTTTTGTTTGATTTATTTTTTGATTAAATATGAATACTGTGCACTATTGTTTCAACAATACTTATGTGTTTTTAAAGCTCTAAAACAAACAAGTAATATAATGAACAAAAACTAAATCTGAAAAAAAATAGGGTGGTATTTTGGGCTGTGACTAAAACATTTGTTTACTTCATCTGACACTTTCAAATTTGGAAGCACTCATAAATAAATAAATAAATTATTTATTTATTTTTTTAAAAGTGAGTTTGACTAAAAAAAAAAGAATGTGAAAAATCACTGGAGCTCCAGATTTACCAGACACCATAGCCTCTGGATAAAACAGTTAACATTCTACCCTGCTCATATTTGTTGGAATAAATGCCATATTCTGAATACTGGTTTAAAATGTTGCAGGCGTGCCACAGCTTAAAGGTTTTCACAGTGTTCAGCAATTGCAGAGCTTTAAGTATAAACATTCATTAATCCTTTCAGCTATTTCTGCCCTTAACAGGAGCTTTCTGTATGATGGAGGTTATCTGCACAATGAGGAATAAGCTTCAAGCATGACTGACCTAAGACCTCTGTCAAATGGAATCTTTGTCTGTAAACTGTTAATGTGTTCTTTTTGTTTTTAACATGTCTTCTTCTAGTGCTTTTGCACCTTCAGTTCTATTCTATTGTATTCTATTCCTGTTGCCTCTGACTAAGGCTCCCATCACTCCTGTGGAAGTTAATTATGGGAGCCAAGCTGTTGAGGGGTTCAGGAGAAGCTTTTTTGCCTGAATACTGGATATACACCAAGTCTGGCAACGCCACTGAGCATTGTCTGCTGTGATAAAATATGGACGGAAATGCTGCTAGGCATATCGTTTATCAGCCAGGTTTAGTATGCACATGTTAAAATGAAAGACTGTGCTATCTGCATAGGTTGTGTGAGCTTAGTTTAGTGTAGCCAACACCGTTTGTTGTGTATAAATGGCATGCTGGCTGTCGCCCCTGTGGGACGTGATCAATCACACATTGCCTGCTTTGCTCTATAACAGCTATGGGCAAATCTATTCAAAATATTCAAACTAACATTTCAGTCCCACCTTAACTGCATGCTTTGTTGCTTTGTACTTTCTGTGCCTTTGTTTGGCAGTCGTGTAAGAATTTAAAAAAAAAACTGATTTTCCTCTTGCTTATTTCAAATTTTAAAAACAATCATCTTATCTCCAAACTCTCGTGGCACACTCTGCAAGACCTCAACCATTTAGCATCTTAGCAATAGTGGTGTATTATGATAGTTAAATTTAAAACATATTTCTTCAGCCCCTGACAAGCCATTATATGGCGCATGAGCTGGCATGTTCGCTCTGTCACGAAGTAGCTTCTAAAATAACTCTGCTTGCTCAGTTTAGTCTCCCGCTCCCAATTTGCCTTAATGAGCCAGTTCAAGCTGTCAGCCAACTAAGAGAAAGGAGATCTGATGACTGACAGTCTGTGGTGAGTAGAGGGGGCAGGGGATGAATGGATAGATGGAAGGAGGGAGTAACAGAGAGAGGTTTAAGGAGGTGGAGAAAGGTCAGGCACAGATTACACTGGGAGTCACCAGCGCTCCAGGCAGAACAGAAGAGAAAGGATGAGAAAGAGAGGGAGAAATCCTACTGCTAACGGCCAGTGTTAAACTACAAACTTTTTTAATATATTCTTTTTAATAACAGTAAAAAAAATCTTATATACTGAGTTTTTTGTACAAATATTTGCATATATAAATAGCACAGAAAGTCAGAAAGTGTATAAAATCTACATATCACTTTAAATTCACTTTGACATATCTTAATGACTTAATCATTGACCGAAAGAATGTCATTCTCATAAAAAGCTAAATACCCAGTGTTTTGTCAAATTAGAGGGGGGACCATTAGTACATGGCTATTAACAAGTAATCACAAGAGGTGTAATAATGAAGAATGCCCTTCATTTTTGCAGAGGGCAAGGTAGACACTGGTGTCCAGCCCTCGTCTTCAGAGAAAAATATGGAGGGAACTTAGGTGTTTGATGATGCGTTTAATTCACACAGGAATACATTAATATGATAGTCAGTAGAGCGGCAAAGCCCTCAAGTAAGGTTCTCTCATTAGTATGTTTCTCTATTTCTTTTTTTAATTATTCAACAAAAAAACGAGGAGCCTCATGACAGATGTATTGGCTGTGTCAAGAAGAAATGATTTGAATTTGAATTGTGCATAAAATCATGTAATTATGAGGGCTCATTTGTGCATGTGAACAAAATATTTGCCTCTAATGAGTATTGGCTCTGAAGCAGGAGTCAAATCATGGGATATATTTTAATGTAGTATTTATTCTGTTTTTTTCAAGGATCTGGTTATAGTTTGTGTTTTTAAATGCTGTGAATATTAAAAATCTCCACATACAATGTACAAAAACCACATTTTTGCGACACAGTGAGGTGAACCAGACCAAGTCTACCATACCCCTTGGTTTCTTTCACTTCAAAAGCATACGATTTAGTGCGCAATGCCCCATACAAACTTGATGCTAGTACAAGTCATCCTCCATTCATCTCGGTGGGCTATTATCTCACTTTGCCATTGTCACAACTGGTTGGCAAGGCTTTCATCATGTTTATGAGGTGAACACCTGATCTCACACACTGGGGTATTGTCTTCTGGGCTCTGCTTAGACAGAACAACAGGAGCAAACTGCATGAAGATAGAGAATTATTATCGGCAACACTTCTCCATGTTTAAAATATAAAACACTGCAGCAACCAGGAACATTTTCAAATAGCTGGTTTTGAAAAGACTCCATAAATCTTACAAGAGTTGTATAATTTTCTCAGCATTTAAAGAAGGTCACAAGTTATGTGTGTGCATTCAAGAAACAGAGCTAGGGTTGTGTTCAATCATTTTAGGACATCTTCAAATTGTATCTTCAAATAATGATAAATAATGAGATTTTTTTTTCTTTACAAGCAATAGTTAATATAATGAGAGCTAATATAATGAACTCTTCACTACCTTTCTTCATGTATTGCAGGAAAAATCTTTAAATATGTTTTTACTTGTTTTGAGGTCTCAGATTACTAATAACAGCAGGTGTCCCTTTTTAAAATATGATGTCTTTCACTGATTCTCATTATTGTGTCTTCTTAACTTTCCTTGACACAGTTAACCACTTTGGGCTCCATTGCTTTGATTTGAGGTTAACCCCAACCTCCTGCAAAAAGGCAGGTAATTCACTGCATGCAATTAATCACGTTTAATGAATACTCTCACAGAATGATGATTAATGAAAGTGTCAAATATTTCTCACAATCTTCTCCTCCTTATCGGGTAGCTGCGTTAATGTGGGTCACAGCTATTAAGAGGTACACTGCAGCAACCCTCGGTCGCTACTGCAATCATGCTAACACACCTTATCAAAGGGGTGGAGGTCTTGCAAGTGTTTTTTTTTCTTTTTTTTTTTTTTAGTTCTTGTGTCTTCGTTCTTCTTTGAAAAGCCAGCTGCAGTGTGGCGGAGAGCCATTTTCTGGGAAAACCGGCACACATCAAAATACAGGTGCAAGGTCGAGAGGACAAGCGGCGCACCTTGTGGGCATGTGGGACAGTGTATGAGATAGTTGTGTGTCAGTGATTGTTGAGTCAATTAATTATTGAACTTGGCAAGAGATCAATCGTTCCAGTAAGGTGATCCCATTTCCAACTGGCAGCATATTGAGACAGTAACCTATGACAGTATTAATCACTAGCACAACAGCAGGCTAATTCCCACATGTAATTAGTCTACATTTTAATTCATTGAAAACTAGCACTTTTTGTAACTTGCTTAATTATGTACTTACACTTAATTATAGTCCCCCTCCCCAGTTTGTTTTCAGTGCCACAGATGGAAAAACATATTTGTTTTGGGGAGGAAAAGATAAAATAAAAACTCCACCTGGGAAAGGAGCAGGAGGTCTCTGCTGAGTTGTGCTGCGTCTGGTTGGAATTTACTGGATTAGCTCAGTCACAAAATGTGAGATGAACCACACTGTCAGTCACCCTCAGGGCAGTGCAAGAGAGGAAGAGCTGTCAATCAAAGCGGGTCTTCAATAGTCCCATTCACATCGCTTCATGGAATCAGTCTCCCGCTGTCTGCTCTTTGACATTTAACGCACTGGGGCCACGAAGATGGAGAGGAAAAAAACATCTTCAGATCCTCCCTCTCTTTCTTTCCTCTCTGTCTGTCTGTCCCCAATCTTTGCGCTTTAGCAGAGGCAGATAAGTGTGTTTCAAGTAATGACACTGTTCATTTAGTTTGAGACAATGTGATAGTTCTGAGAAATAACTGTAAAGGAGACAAAAAGTTGCAGTGACTCTTTAAGTGCAATGATGACACTATGTTACAGAGTGTGCAATAAAAACCAAATGCATTGCAACTGAAGAGCACTACAGAGTTATATGTAGTTTTCATTCTGATAAATCGGTTATAATATTCTGTTACAATGTTGTAAACATATGACTTCCCTGAACAGTACCTCTTTTGGCCTTCTACTTTTCTTGAGATGCATTATGAAATTCACATCAAGCTCATCAATAAAATATAATGCATTAGCTAAAGCTGAAAGGCTAAGCACACTCCATTTACCAATAGAGTCAATGAAAAGAAAATCCAAAAAACAAAAAATAAATAAATAACATCTGAAAAACTACTAATCTGCTCAACAGATAATACCTTTCTCCTCTGAAAGATACTGCGGGATGAAAAATCCTACTGCAGTTTGTTGTCGTTTTTATGTGTTTTCTCTCTTCTTGTTTGTATTCCGGGGGCAGCCGCCTGGCTGCGAGTGAGGTATACAGAGTCATTGCTCTTTTGGCTCCAACCCTGACATCTCGTGCCCTCAAGTGTGGACTCCTTAGCCACGATCTGATCAGCATCTTTATAGTTTATCAGCCTTGGGGTTCAATTTTGGTTTGGATGCTTTTACAAATGAACGCAATCACTGGTGAGCCTTCGCATCCTGATTGCATTGAGAGAAGCGGTTGGAGGAAAGTTTAGTGGATTACTGTGCCACTTGAGGATGGAGCACAAACACATTGAGGCAACCACAGAGGGGGCCGCCTATGCCCCCCTCCCCCGCCTAGGCTATTGGCACTCGTTGCTTGTACTCTGTCTTATTTCACTAAAATAATATAATTGTCTCCCATCTTATTGCTTGTAAAGCCACCTTCTGTCCGCAGGCAATGTGTGTGATCAATGTACTATCTAACAGAATCAATTCTTCCAGGAATACCTTGTGTTTATGAAATGATCCCAGGCAGCTGCAGCAAAAGACAAGGCAGGAAGTGGGAATCTGTGTTACTAGGATTAGTTTTGCGACTTGGACCCTCTAGTTCACACTGAATAGTATGGCTCTTCACTCATTTTTCATATTGTTCACTCTGTGTGTGTGCAAAACAGGCTTCCAGGGGAATTCACATTCGTATTGCCAGTTATGTGCATCATCCCTCGAATATCTTCTGAGTAGTTTATTCCACTTCTAACTGCTACAGTATTGGGCCCCTTGAGATGTTTTCAACTGTGCTGGAAAATGGTAATAATAATCATTTTGTCATATGATCAGTAACATAAAACAGATTTCCTGAAGTTTACTAGTAAAAAGGAATTCGTTCATGTCACTTCCAATATTCATTTGTTTTTATCATTCCAAGTATTTATGTCATCTATCACTAGTGTCATTTCCATCACTGTTAAATATTATAGTGTCAAGGTCTGTATTTGCCATCTAGAAAAGCACATTTATTGAACTGATTCTCGAAATTAACAATGGAAAATAAGTAAATAATCACAACCTAATTTAATGGAAGTAAAATTTTTGTGTAATCAATACAGTTTGAAGAAATTAAAAAAAAAAACACTATTGCAACTAAAAAACAATAAATTCCAAAACTGTATGATTCATGGTTACAGTAAAGGTGCCTATTGCATCAAACTACAATAAATGAAATAATGTCCCACTGCCAATCCTGACTGCCTGTTCCCGATGCACACCCCTCCTCTAATTCTAGAACTAAACAATGACATCAAAAGTGAATTATGGGAGACCTCTGGGGCAGATTGGGAGAGTAATATGCCAAAAAACTATTATGGGGGAAACTATGGGAATAGACCCCTCTGGAGAAGCGAAAGAGAGTGAGAGAGGAGAGAACAAACTGAGGAGTGGGATCAAGCCAAAGGGAACTACTTGGCAGGTCAGGTTGTAAGTGATTGTGAACGGAAACCTTTGTGGCAGCGGCAGTTATGTTTTATCATGTGTTGTGTTTTTCGCAGATTGTTTCTGGAGTAGATATAAGAAAACATTCACACGAAAAGACATCAAGGTCCTGCAAAAGGCCTGAGCATGACTGACGTTTTGAGCATGTTGTTGTAATATGGTGTAAACTACTGGCTTGGCAAGCCTTTAGCAAAAGCAGTATCTGGCTTAATAAGAATGGAGATCTTCCCAGAAGGTACCGTGACATATTGAGTTACTGATACGCACTGAAAAAAAGGAAACTTTATGCAAATTTGGGTATGCCTTAGCAATTGTCATTCAGTTGTTTAGTCCAGTGATTTAATTCGATTTAGAGGAAAACAGCAATGCGAAATTGTGTCTTTTGATAACATCACTGCAGTGATTGAGTTATGCGTTATTGAATTTGTGACTTGAGTTTTGGTCTTTTGCTCTGCAGTTCCAGCCTTTACCTGAGAACAGCTGAACCAGCAAGAGAAGCCAGGTCCAAAATCCTTTCATTTCCTTTGTAAACCACGTCATGTTCTATATTAGGGGGATAAAGCATGTATGTGCCTTCATGTCTGTGCACCTTAGAGATTTCCTCTGCTTTTTTCTTTGCTTTTTCTTCCCCTTCCCCGCTCTGTTTACTTTCCTACATTCTCATCTTCATGTGTCGTGTTTTGTCTTTCTCTCTCTCCTTATCTCTTCCTCTCCCTCACTTGTCTCCTGCTCTCCTTCCCTCCGTCCTGCCAGGCTCTGCAGTGCCGGCCACAGTCCATTCTTTGGGTAGCACAGGAAGTGAAACTGTAACACAGAGTTCACTGGTAATTGGCCATGGTCACGCTAACCAAACAGGAAGAAATCTGCAACTGATTAGAATTCTTCCTCCTGCAATAATAACCCCCCCCCCCCACCCCCCCGCCGTGCCTTATGCAGTGCCCCCACGAAATTAATTATATTTGGGGGTCTATTCCCACTATTGGTTTTCCTGTTTTGAAGCTACATTATAAAAGGACAAATCCCAAAACAACACAGCCTAGCTAGGTTTTTTTTTTTTTCCAATTACAAAGAGACAGGCTAAGTCATAAAGGGCTGAGGAAGCACAGGCAGGCATCCATCTATCCATCTCTTCATCCCGACAGAGAGCTACTGGCGGGTCATATCAGTCTGCGAGACACAGTCTGCTGAATAATCTCTCTCTCTCTCTCTCTCTGTCTCTCTGTCTCTCTCTCTCTCTCTCTCTCTCTCTCTCACACACACACATGTAAATGCACAAAAAGATACACTTCTCCTGTCTCAAAATAAACTTTCTAAACAAATGTTTCCCCTTTTCAATACTATCTGTGATATCTTGTTTTCTCTTTTTAGGAAAACAGTTAAGTTGATGATAAATTGGAATAATAATTTTTGTGTTACCTTTTTGACTAAGCTATACCAACTCATTTCAGCAGATGAAAAAAAAGAGTTTTCTGAATGTACAGTAAGATAGACACAACTTTTATAATGTTTAATGACTTAGTCTTAGGATTTTTTGGGTGAATGTCCAAGATCAAGTTTTTAAGTCAATTACTTGGTTCCAGAGTTATGAACAATCTATGTCAGGAAATAAAAAACACAAGATTTTAAATTCCTATTTTAAAAGGCAAATATATTAGTGGGGCAAGTGTGGCATCCTTTGTTAAAGTAGTTACTCACTATGCACTCTGTGTCTCTCTTCTGTTGTAAGATTTGGAAGCAGTGAAGCAGGCCTGTAATTGCAGTAACAGTGTTCTCAGAAGGTTCAGCATGTTTTATTTTCCAATCAAACACAAAACTCCAAAAACATGTAAATTATAAAAATATGGATGTTTAAATATATTATGAATCATGTTGAACTGTGAGGGTAACTGTAACTGTGTGCCAGTTGGCATCAGTATCACAGGAGCCAGGAGTCCACTATTTTAGTGTCTGTTCCCGCAGAAATGTCCAAACACAGCTTGTGTGAACACTGCACACCTGAAATCGTCCTGATATTGCGTTTTGAAGTGCATTGCTTGATGTGATATATTTATTTCACAAATGCGGTTAAGCACACAAGGAACAGCAGAATATCACGGTGTCACATGAAATGTTAAAATGCTGCGGCATTCAGCACCTTTCAAAATAAAATGAAAATAAAAATTGAACAGATATGTTTTCATCTCATCTTCACAGAAAGACACAGAAAGCTGGGGCTGCTTAAAAATAAATGAGAGCCTAACAATGTTTTTGATGTCCTATATTTAAATTTGTACGGTTACTTACATTACTCCTACTTCCCTGGTCTTGGAACTAACCCGTTTGATATGGAAATGGGGTGCTCTGTTTCATGACAGAGTTGGGGAGAGAGAGAGAGAGAGAGAGAGAGAGAATTTCCAGGTTCGCTCCTACTCGAAATGTGCTGAAGACAGATTTTCAGAATCCTCTGGCTTCATGGTATTGGTTATAGAGGATTACACAAACCACTTAAAGCGCAACAATGAGCTGCTCTTTTCAACCAACAAAAAGTCCTTTGTGCTGGACACATTCTCCACACTTGAGAGGTTAATTAAATTAAGTCAATATTTTGAATGGTGTCGGACACAATCAGTGTACATGACAATATGTAAAATGACACAAATCTTACAATTTTTTTTTTTTTTTAAGCGAAGGAATCAGTTGCTTTTGTTTTGAGGTCCTTTTTTAAAGAAAATTTGAGAATGTTAATGTTTAAAAATTGATTAAATTTATAGGTGCATAGTTAAATTATTTTAATTTAATTTGTAATATGTTAAATATTTTTTCTATTTACTGTCAAATACAAACAGTTATTTTGGAGTTCACACTCTTCTAAAATGCTTTCTTTTGTTGCTTATTGCACATTTTATGCCACAGACATTTAGTTTCTAAACCTTCACTGAGGTAAAAACTGTTTGTCATTTCTGTCAAACTAACAGTAGTCTACAGCAGTGTTTCCTAAAGCTCAAAAACATAAATCACATGTGTGGTAAGAAACTACTATAGCAGCACATTCAAACCAGTATCTATCTTTGCTCTCTACCCAGATAAATCCTTATCTGCTGCAAACTCTCCTTTTTTATCTTAAACAGCATTGAAAGTCATCACTTACCAATTCCCTTCTTTAGCTAAACAGACATTCCAGCGTGTGTTGTCTGTCACTGGGGTTGAAAATTGGGGAATGGGCTGGAAATTGGAACCATCGAGGATGCCGTCCTGGAAAAAGAGGAAATCAAAGTTAAATGAGATCATGCATGCCAAGAGAATGTTTAACCAAAGGGCAAAAAGGAAGCTGGAGATAACAGAGAAGAGAAAACCGCTTAATGTTGTGTTACTGCAGTCTGTTTGGAGTCATGCATGCTTGTGTGTGTGCATTTGGAGCGGAGAGGGGGTGTAACTTGTCAATACACATTAAACTGTCATTTTATAAATCTGTAAATATATGTGTATAACTGCATGTGTATATCTTTGAGCAAATACATGACAAGGTTTCCGCAAATGATGATTTCTGAGATCAAGAATACAAATGTGTGCATGCACATTTATGTTCAGGAGTGTGAACGTATAGTATTTACCATTATTTCCTGCATGTGCATGCACCAATGTGTATACAATGGACATTGCAAAAGTTCATCTCATAAGGCAGTGTCTAAAGAAATGTTTGAAGTGAAAAGACTGGAATCCTGCCAAACCCAGAGTGCTTATGGTTAGATAATAGACAAACAGATGCTTTGTTTTAACACGTGAGGACATCGGAGCACAGAGAGCAGTAAGAAGAGTGTGGGGGGAGGAGAGGTGTTGTTCTTTATTTTTGTGTTTATGCAACTTTCAGGAAAAAAAAACATGTAGGGCCAGAAGTCAGGTGTGGTACAATATTTTCATTTGCACTGCAAAGATAAACACAGCTTTTCATACCTAACAGGGTACAAAAGTATATAAAATTATTATTTAACAAAGAACAGGTAAAAAGGTAGCAATCAAACCACTTCAGTAAAATCAACATTTTAATTGACGTTTGATTAAAATTACGTTTATCACTAGAGCAGTCTACACATGTCAAGGTCAGAAGACATGTTCCTCCAAGAAATAATAAAATAAAAAGGGATGAAGGGACAGGTAGAGAAAGACAGAGATCTCATTCACATGTACTTGATGTGGCTCTGACATATATAAAAGATCTGATACACCAAAACACCAATAAATTGATTAAAACAATTTTTCACAATTGCTTCACATAATTACTATATTTGTGGACTTTGTCCATAACTTTAACTTTTCTCCTTAAAAGAAATGTTTAGGAACCCAGAAACCCTACAATGTTCCAAAAGGTTTTAAAAAAAACAAGAAAGTTGTCAATTTTACGCAGGGTGATGTCATGTGAACAAAATACCTGTGGGTGTTTGCCATCTTTTCACTGAATCATTTGGCGCTGCACTTTATTTCTTAATTGTCATTTCCATGAAACACTTCAGAAAGAATATCAACCCAGAAGCGATATTTTCTGCAAGCAAGAACTAGTTCAAAGACATTTCTTTATACAAGCCCCACACCCACCCACCCCACCCCAGCAAAATCCTCAACTTACTATCCTGGCATCTAGTAAATTTCCAATTTGCAGTGACTTTTACAGGATTTTTTTCCTGACTTTGTTGCAGCACTGAAGCCCCCCAGGCCAATGGGTCATATAATTATAATGTGCGGAAAATAATAAACATGTTTTAAAGTGAAAATTACCTTTAACTGTGGGGTACATTGGCAATACGAGTATGAAATTACAAAAGTCAAACTTATTTTTTGATTTATTTAAATAATTTAGCCTTGATTGATTAGGCAATGATTTTCAGTGACTCATGTCATTTTAGTAATACCTGATGGCTTAGGTAATGTTCCGGACACACTTTTAGAATATAAATGGCATCACTTCTGGACCATAATTTCTATTTTTTTCTTAGACACATGTCAGATCAAGAGAAAACGAGAGGTATAATCTCAACAAATGGCTTTTACTTGAGTGTCTAATTCAGCCATATTTCTATTGCCAAACAGAATTTTTTTTATGTAACATAGCTGCATCATTTATGGGATCCAAAAAGATACCCTGAGACCTTCTTTGGATCCTGACAAATCTCCATGTTTCACCTCCCTACAACTGCAGTTCCTAACTAGTGCATCAGCACCGATCAGAAAACCTGTCCAAAGACAGGAAAAAAAAACGAATGCGCGCGCTGTCCTAGAAGTAACTAACACAAACTGCAAGTGCAGTTTTCTCTTTTGTCAGTTTTTGTAGCTTTACACTCAACTGGTGAGTAAGCTGAGAAAATAATGTGTTGTCGGCCTGACTAAAACACTGGCAGCTCTCCTGCCCATGTGTAAAGCTGACATCCAGTTCCCTGAGTGAAGTCATTTCCTCAGTAGACATTTTATACAAACATAGGACTAATATCCAAGGCAAAGCTTCAGGGGCACTTGTTTTGGGGAAAAAAAAGTCCTGATGGATAACATTCACTTTTAAATTTTATTTTATTTTTTCATCACTAAGAACAGATAAGAGATTCAGTAGCTCTGGTTAACTGTGAAAATATTATGATAAATTAGTTCTTGTTAGTATTTTTCCCCATTATTCATGCCAATAAAAATACAATGTTTTCTTGTGGTAATGGTGCATGCGTCTGCCTGCATCACTGACAAAAAGCATGGTCACTTATTATGGAAACAGTGTGATGATGAATGTGTTAGAGCAACTCAAAGATAATCTAAACTGGATTACATGTTGTTTTGAATATACCTTCCTGACATGCCCATCTTTAATGTACTATCAAGAGCAGGGAGCAGAATTGCTTTAGTCTCAAAATTCAGAGCTGTGGAGAGAGGCTTTAAAATACTGTCTGTGAGAAATGCAAAATTTATGAATGCCCCCCTAACATCTCAGCTTGATTTATGTGAAATAATAATACACTATTTAATGCTTAAACATAGCTCGGAGCAATCCCTGGCTATCAAGATGTACAATGGAGTAATGGGGCTGGAAGACAAATCACCTTGTGGACTTGTGATGCTTATTTAAAGGTGCTCAGGCAGATATATTAAACTATATGTAATTGTACACTAACTCTGTGCTGTAGGCAGAGGCAGCAAACACAGGAGGAGGCCAGTCATAATGCAGATGGAGTGGTGTAATCAATTTGACTCAAGTATCAGCATCCACGGCAGAGAGGTGGGAGAGAGGAGGAGAAGCAGAGGAGGAAAGACTCTTCAATAAGCTATGTTGTCATCTCATTTAGGATTTTTTTCTCTATTTACATATATTGTATACATCCATCTATATTTTTAAAGTAAGTGTTGAAAAACTTCTAGTGAAATAAGTTACAGAAGAAATTTACAGATTAAAAAGAAATCTGCTTGAACATTGAAGAAAAATTGTCATATCTAGTTTCAGTTGTAAAAAATTGTTAACAAAGTGGAAATAATAAGATACTAACTTATTTAAAGATTCACTCTCAGGAGCTACGGTAGCTTGTGTGTGTTTTAGCACCACAAGTTTTAGCACCAGATGTGTTTGCTTTGAAGAAGCAAACCGGGATCAGCCATAGCTAGTGGTCACGCCATGATTTATAATTCACTAATTGCCTCATTTAATTAAAGTAAATGGCAAAGCCAAAGCCAGGCCAAATTGTCCTGATCTGACAAATCGGCTCCTTTTTTACCACCAGAGCAGATAGGGTAAATAAACAGGGTAATTACAATGGTAAATGAAGCCTCTGCGAGCGAGCCATGTGGGCTGTGCACAGCTCACCCAGGATATATTAAAGAAGTGAACAACAGGTGGTCCTTTAACGTTTTTTTATCATCTTCCCTCTGTCTCTCAAACCAGGCCATGCCAAGAAAAACATGCTTGTGTACTCACAGACACCTACTAGGTGCACACACACACACACTCTGTCACATATTCAATGACACTCAAACCACAACTCTCCTCCCACCGCCTTCCTGGTGCGTTCATGTACAATTATAGCTACAGTGATCCACAGGTGTTGAATTCTTCTGGCAAGCCATAAAACATCATATGCATGATTTGTGCAGTCAGCCAGGTCTGTAATTTCATTCTCCTTTTCTTTCATTTTCCCTTCCTGTGCCACACAATCCATTTTCCTTTTTTGCTTTATGAGAGTGCAGACACCCAGAGAGACTTTCAGGATGATTACATGCCCCATGCCATGGGGGGTCTGAAGAGCCAACATGCCAGCCTAAGAGCCATGTCAAACCTATGTGAAAAAATCTATTTGAATAAGATCTTGGATATTTGAACTGCTTGAGGTGCACTTAACTTATCCTCCTAGATATTTGCAGATGTCCTCAAGTAAAACTATCAACCTCCACAAGCCAGGTGCTTGTCACACATATATATGTGTGTGTGTGTTTTTTTTTGTTTGTTTGTTTTTAACATATATATTAAATATTTTCACCCAGGTATGCAGCCTGCTGTTACAGGGCACCACTGATTTAAGATCAGGAAACGTGCCCTCATGGTCCTGTGAGTGTCTGGCAAAATAAATCAAGCATTCCTTACATGGCTCATGTATTTAAGGCGATATTCATATACACAGTTGGGCCTGATGTCGCAGCACGTGGGTTGGTCTCTTGGCAGAGAACTGTGATGTCCTCCAGGGGAAACTAAACAAACTCTGCCTCTTTCACAGTGTTGCCTAAATGTGATCAGGGTCTCACACACACACACACACACACACACACACACACACACACACTTCCTGGGTTATATTTTTACATATGCGCTCCTAAAGCATTAAACACCATGGGATGAAAACTATTAATTGCGTTTGTACACATTAAATTATCATTATCATATTTCACATATTCTGTGATATACTATAAACATAATGTTAATATGTATGTAAATAACTGCATCTCATGGATTTAGGAATAGGCTATGTTAGTAAATGGGCGCATAAGGATACATTAATGTAAAAAGCAAAATAGGCCACAGAGCAAATTTTGAATATTGCATTTCAATATTTCATTGTGTTTGCAAACCCGTCAGCTGAAAGAACTCCTCCAGCTTCAATCCATAAGTAAATAATATGCAGACATAAACCACAGCATTAATCCTGGTGTGTGATTGACATTTCATATCTGTGACAATACTCCAAATAATTAAAAACAGAAATCTTGAAAGGTAATAGCTTCTCAAATCCATTAAGTAGTTAAAGGTTATGAGAAAAAACAGGATTATTGCTCACAGCAAAACTCCTAATTAAATGACACTACATAATTTGTTTCTCAATCCCTTTCTCTTCATAAACACAGCGCAGGTTAAATGAATGGGCAATGAAACGTGTGTCATTTACCATCACTGAGGAGACAAGAAACAATCTTTTTTTCCCCTCATTTTCTGTCTATATGTATTAGAGTAACAGCAAGTATGGTAGATTGGATAAGCAGACACAGTTCCTGGTAAATTGTTTGTTTAATTACTTTGTCTTTGCTTTTCTTTTGGCACACTTGCAAAGAGGGATGCTTCCCCCTCCTGGCTGCTCATAAGAAAGTCAAAGACTCTCTGGTCTCCTGTGTCTGCCCTCAGTGCCACCTATTCAGCTGTTATGTTGTTACTTATGACCTGGGTACTGACAAATTGATTTAACAAATCTGTTTGTGTCTGTGTGTGTGTGTGTGTGTGTGTGTGTGTGTGTGTGTGTGTGTGTGTGTGTGTGTGTGTGTGTGTGTGTG
>JBBMJY010000013.1:12065233-12093649 GCA_037833715.1 Toxotes lorentzi
TGTGTTTGTGTGTGTGTGTGTGTGTGTGTGTGTGTGTGTGTGTGTGTGTGTGTGTGTGTGTGTGTGTGTGTGTGTCTCATTTTCTTTTATAAAAAATACTCATTGTGCATCATGCTCTTTATCCAGAAAAACTGGAGCTTCCTTGTTTACTTGTATTTGTTTACAAGCCAGTCTTGCCAGGTCCAATCCAACATGGTGGAAAAAGTAACATATTGCAGCAAAGGTGAAAGCCGAAACTGTGAAAGTGGCATCTATGCCTGAACTAGCTTTCATGAGGGGGGGGGCTACTTCTTCTGAGGGGAAGAAGTAGGCCTTCACAGGTTAGAATATGAACAAGTACTCAGGTTTTCATTTACAGTATTTCTCACAGGCTGAGAATTTACTTGTGGAGGTGGCTGGTGCAGCATCTGACCTATCTGCATGTAGAGAGGTAGAGAGTGTAACCCAGGTTTTTTTCTGTAGATAGAACTTACAGGTGTCACCTAAACGCCTCATGTGAACTCTATCGGTAGAGACTATGATTACTGATGTTCACTAAATGGCTCACATGCAGGCTAGACGCTAGCTAGGCAGTTGTGCACAGAGAATCCTCTAGTCCCCACTCATTTACTGCAGCGTACACAAACCGAATGATTTTATTTAACTCACCAGGGCTTAATCTACTTGGGCAGGCCGCCCAAATAGAGCATGACTGAGGTTTTATTAGTCAAAGAAAAAATATGCTAAGCCTGTAACATTGTAACATGCATGCTTCTTGGTTGGTAAGCAAAGGTAGTCATGCGTTGAGTGTCAAATTCATGGCATAGAATTTAAACCCAGGTTGAGCAGAAAGATGTTTCAGCACATGGCTGGTGTTTCCACCCTTACTTGAAATTACCGTTTTATAGAAATTTCAACTAGCACTGTCGTCATTCTTGGAAATTAAGCCACCCTTTGGACCATTTGCAAGTTTCCATCATTCTTTCGCAAAGCGCAACTATCAGAAAAAACATGTCAGCATGAATAAAAGCTAAGATAAGCTCGGAGGAAAATGATTACGAGGGTTTGAACAATTTGAAACCAGTTCTCAAGTGAAACTGGTTCTCGATTCTCATCCCTAGATGCAACAAATTATTATTTTCATTATAATTTTTTATGTTTTCGTTATGTTTTCGTTATTGAGTAATCTTTTTTTTTTTTTTGTTAAATGTAAATAAACACATTGTGTCTGAAGTCCCTGTGAACTTTTATTGTATTAAACCAGACCATGATATTTCCATAACTTTAACCAAGTGCTGTGAGGCACGTGGGGGGCAAGAAAAATATAAGAGCAGCAAGTCTAGAAGATCAAAGAAAATAACATGGGAGAGGATATGAGTGCTTTGAGAAGTAATATAGCTGAGATACCATCTGTTTTCCGTACCACGCAGGAGGCTTGAGACAAGCCCAGGAAAAAGACAACAGAGAATGAGTGCACTTTAGCTGAGTATAAGACCAAACATAAATGGGCTATTAAAAAGCCCTCAATGTAATATCTGGCTGACAATAAAATGTCTCTTTTTGAAATGATCCACAGCTGGGGGGCTTATTATGATACTGATGGTGAATAAATAATATAATACATAAGAATAGTCATTCTTCATATTATTTATTAACGATCAAGAGTGTAGGTGTTTAAGAGTGTGGATCTTTATTTTCTTTTAGGAAAGAAATCATAAAAGAGAAAACAGGAATGTCACTATCACTAGTACATTGTGGACAGTTTACTAAACCCCAAGATAATCTTTTACAAAAAGCTTCAAAGCAAACATGTTATAAATCTGTTAATGATTAAACTAGGCATTGGTAGTTTCCTGAGTCTCCCCTCTACAATTAGAATTTAAGGTGGTGTTAATGAAGAGGATGGTTGCTAAATCCTTTTATCACACCTGGTAACAGTGCCTTAATATGCTCTGTGGTGTGTTCAGTGTACAATTCTCAAAGGTACTGCTTTAGATACAAAATCATATAAGTTGCCACTTCTTGACCTTCTCTGAAATCAAACGTAGAAATGTATGTAATCTTTCATATTATTTTTTATTTAAAAAAAACATATATAGTGGTTTAAGGATGAATGTTTCAAAACAAATGTTAAAATCTGAGACGCAAACTCTGTGCAGGACACTGACCCAGTTGTCTATTTTAATTTCTATGTTCCATATACTACATCAAAACCATTCATAGGTCATGCTCCCATATGAGCCTCCTGAAGATTGAATAATGTTCTGATCCATGCTGCAAGAGGCCATATTGGATCCAGATTTCTCTGGTTCAAAAGTCATTTCATTCCCCTTCACCCCCCGCCCCCCTTTTCTTTATTCCTCTCTGTCTCTCTCAACCCTTCTCTCTGCCTGCTTTATTTATTGCAGGTCCAGTGGTGTGGTACAAAGCCATTACCCGCACATATGTATCTTTTTGAATAATCAATAAATAATTATTTTATTATTTAATAGGATCGTATGGGAAAAGGAAATGGGTTTTATTACATAAATCCATCACGTATGATGAATGAGTACACTTGTAAAGTTGGACAGGGAAGAAGGGAGAGTGGCTGGACAGGCCTGCACCTGCGCTCGACTGCTGTGCATTGCTGAGCACTTTCTCCATGCGAGGTTGTAAATATGACATTTTTGTCTCTTTGGGACTGTCAATTGGAGTGCAAGGGGAATGGGAATAGGGGATTGTAAATTCACAGAGATTAATTAACCTTTTACATTTGCGATTCAGCCCTGCATCTTTTTCTGTATATTGTGACCCGTATGAGCAGAGGGGTGAGAGACCTGATTGCAGACGGTCCAGGGAGTGCAGACGTCTCATTCCCAATGAGTTATTAACAGAATTTTTTGAATAGATGGAAAAATTGTAGCCTGGCCATTTAGTGTCATAAAGGCCGGGTTGGTGAGGCGGCAGGGGCCTCCCAGGGACAGGAGGCAATACCATTACAATCAAATCTGAGATGGAAGAGGGATTGAGCTGTCCATTCTGAATTTTTATATTGTTGGAGGGCCGGGGAGGAAATAATGCCATCCTGGAGTGTATTAACCTCTGGCTGGGGACAGAGGACAGGAAGAAAGAGAGAGGGAAAAAGAGTAAGAAGGCAGGCAGAGGGAGGGATTTAAAATTGGACAGCAGGGAGAAAAGAGGGCTAGGAGAGGGAGGAGGGTGATGTAAGGGCAAAAGAGAGTTACATGTCTTATATTTAGGAAGCCAAAGAGGGAGAAGCAGGAACAAGAGATGGCTGAGAGACATAGGACTAGAAGGTAGAGTAGGCAATAATATAATAAGGGGAGGGAAAGAGTGAAGGAAATGTAAGGGTGGAATGGGGGGGAAGGAAAGCTCATATGGACATGACAGCAGGGCAAAGGGATGAAGAGAGCTTCAAGAGAGAGAGCACACACACACACAAGAGAGCTGGGAAAAGGAGGAGACTGGAGGAAGTGGCAAGTCCAGAAGGAATGTGGGAATGACAGGGATGGACGAAATGTAGAGGGCGAGGTAGACAATAGAAAACAATTACACAAGCAATCCACTTGCCCTACACAGCACATGCATATTTGCCAGCAATATTATATGATACTTAAACATGATAACAATACTACTTTGTTGTGCTACTTTTACCTTTTTTTTTTTAAAATTTTCATTTTATCATTAACTGGCTAAGATTGTCTTAGTGGAAGAAGTACTCATAAACTTTACTTAAGGGTCATTCCATACCAACTCACCATTTATCTGCCAGTTCATGTCATGGATTTTCTCAAAAAAAAATCATGGGTCTAGAAATGCTATATCTCTACTCCAAATACTCTCTTAGCTATGATTTTTTTAAGTTTGGCCTTCAGAGTTAAATTTCATCATTGTTACGGTTCTTTGTGTTATTTTTCACTGTATTCACTGGTTGCAAGAAAAGTGAAAACTATTGGCGATGTTCATTTTTCATTTTTATTAATTTGATTACTGTAAAGAATTTAGCAACAACTATTTATACAAATGTATGCTGCAAATTATCCTTAGAGATATTTGAATGATCAGTACAAATTCCAACCCAATTCAGTGAAAAATAAGTGATTGGTGAGGCTTAAACAAGGCTTAAAAATTATGAAATTTAGCTTCCATGAAATCCATGATATGAACAGGGAAAAGTTCTGAATTCTGGGTGTGTTGGCATGGAAGTAAAAAGAAGCAGTACCATAGTGTAAAAATACTCCATCAAACATGGCTACAAAAAGTATTTAAAATGTTCTTATGTAAAAGTACATAAGTAGTAGCAGTAAAACAGCTATTATAACTAATACCCGAGTTTTACTGTTAAGTGTGAGTACACGATTAATTTGACTGCCCATTAATTGGTTATCTTTTAATATTAACTGCACCACTGGAATAGGATACGAATCTTCAAATTGATTTTCTCCGATTCGTTCTTGCCTGAAAGAAGCCTGTCACGGGAGGATACTATGCTGATGAACCGGATTAACCAGGCCAACTTGTTCTTGTCTGTGGATGCGCACAGTGGTGGTGACAGGGGACAGCAAACTCACCGTGTAAGCTCAAGATGGACTCTTCTGCTGTGGTAAGACATGCAGCCTGCACCGTTTTTGCTTGAACCAAAATACACTTCTACACCGGCATCCTACCTACTTAGGACCGATCTGAGGCATATTTACAGGGTTGGTAACTGGAGTGTAGTTACCTGCTGTAGTGTGTGGCTATGACGACCAATAGCATCGTAGTTCAGAGGTCGGAGAGGAGCGGAAGTTGTTGGCTGTTTGTGCCACTGCCGCAAGTGCAGGCAGCTCCTAGCAGGCGGACGCTCTTCTCGATGTTTTTTTACGGGTTGTCATTGAAAAGAAAAAATATGACAAGTTTTGGAATATACGAAAGATGAAGCCGGCAAGTCCAGGGAATTTATTTTCACCCTCATCGCCTCTGAAGAAGAGGATAAGCTAACGTAAAGAAACCCGGAAGTATTGTTGAAGGTAGTAAGCTTTCCACTGTGGCTTCATTGTGGGATTGAAAAATTAAAACCAGTGATGGAATAGGTAACTGATAGTAATCGTATCAAAGCTGTATGTGACTGATAGAGTTGCCAGTTGTCTTCAGTGGCATAATGTGTGCTTGTTAATCAAAGAACTGCTTCGACGTAAGCTAAATAGTTAGCAACCGGTTGCTTCACGTAGCCTAGCTAACGCCGTAGTCTTTATAAGTATTTGTATTAAGTTTTCACCAGTTACTACGAATATACAACATGGTGGTGCTTAGTTGAATGTGATGCAGCAGCTCGGGATCTTGGACAATTTGTGATTTGTCTTTTTAAAAGGCCATAGATCACAGATATTTGTTTTCCTCTGTGGCTCTGCAGTTACCCTAATATGCAGAGCCACGGCGTGTATGTAACGCTCCCCCCAAAATACAGTACATCCTGGCAACGACGAAGTGACGACTGTGATCAAAGATTCAAAAAGGAAAACACACTAATAGTCATAGTTTATAATAAAACACAGCATTGTTTCTCTAGCTATAGCAGTAAGGAACAACAAATAACTATGTGAATGCGTGCATTTCTTAACTAACTATCTATTACCTTTTTATTAACTTGTCTTTGTGGAATACATGACATCTGCTGTATCAACTGTGTTATGATGCAGCTGCAATCTGAGCATAAATACAGTAGGGTGCACTAATGGCCAGTGCATCCTCAAAGATTGTGTTATAATAAACTGACTGGCATTACTGGGGAAATGTTTATACTATGTTCACTTCTTTGTCCACAAGAACCACCTGCATATTCAAATAGTACAAAAAGTGGCTCCATCTCATCATCTGAACAGGTCTTGTGGTGTCACTGTTTCTATTTATTTATTTATTTATTTTTACTGTCACCATAAAAAATGAGCCCGTGAATGGCCATTATCGTAGTGGAATTCTAAGATGAGTTGATGAAAGCTTAACATTGGGCAAAGTTTGCCCCATGATTTTCAAGTTTATCCTCTTTGTTGAGTCAGTTTCCTGATGTGCTGTATGTAAAAGTGTACCTGTCTGCTTTGCTAATCTACTAGAGTGATATAACAACTCTTTGAATTATTGCTCCCAGTTTTTACCAAAGATCCAGAAAATAATGTCCAAGAAGATCATTGTCTAATTATCTCTTTATGTTCCCGCAGCCCCCAGCAGCCATAAACACAATGAGTGCCAAATATGGCCTGGTGGGCTACAATAGTTCACGGAAGCACATTTCAATCTCCATCCCATCATCCACGGAGGTGATGTCACCGCACATAAAGTCTGTGGAGGAGCTTAGAGTTCTAGGAATCAACCTGAGCAGCTTCAGTGCCCCCACACAGTTTTTCATCTGTGTGGCTGGAGTCTTCCTCTTTTACCTCGTCTACGGATACCTGCAGGTAACAAAGGAAGACGCAATCTGAGAGATGTACTCAAGCACTACTTCAGCTAGTTTAAAAATAATTAAACTAGTTGCAGATATTAGTCAGTTGTAATTTTTTGTGTTATGGTGCCAAGTTTCCTCTCTCTAACTCGTTGCAGCTTACAGCAAATTGAGCAAAGGCATAAAATGGCAGATAATAATGACTCCACCACGCTCACATGCACCAGTCAATATGGCACTTCAGATTTTGGTCTGTCCACTGGATTTTGATGTACACGTTCTTGGTATTTGTGTAGCCACCTATGGTTTGGGTTTAAAATGCTTTGGTAGGCCTATTCCCAAACAGGGGACTGAAAGTATCTTCCAAGATTTCTGCCATTTTCCCTTTTAAGCTCCGCCTTTGCCAGAGGTTTGTTGATTGATAGGGGCCATGTTCTTTGGACCTATCTTACTCATTTGTAATTGAATTGGGCATCTCAGTTCAGCAAGGCTGTTTACCAAATTTGGTATTGATAGAATCCAAAAAGTAGATGTCACGTTACTGTTTTCCACCTGATGCTAATTAGCTAAAAATCCATCTTGGTGACCTTTATTGTCCAAGAGGCATTTTTGTATAATATACTGAATTGTAGATGTGAGTCAAATTTGGAGGCTGTAGGACTTTAGTGTGGGGGGCCAGCCTTTAAAATGTTTCACTCTTACAACCCTTCATGGGTTAGAACCCTAATAAACTGGTACAAACGCTAAAGGGTTGTAATCGTTTGTGGTTAGAACCCAAAAAAAAAAAAAAAAAATAATAATAATAATAATAATAAACCAGCACAAACACAATAAGGTTCTACTCATTTGGGCAGAACCTTGTTGTTTCGGGTTAAACTCAAAATTATTAGCACACATGAGTTTTAAGTACAGAATTCAGAATATGTTCAGAAATAAATGCAAATGAACCAATTTTGTATAATCAGAATATTTTAATAAAATGTCTAGTATTAGTGAACAAAAGAAAAAATATTAAATAATACAAACACAAAATCTATCCCAGGCACAATTATTAGCACCCTTCACTCATCTCATATTTGGTTGCAGAACCTTTGGCAATAATTGTTGTAGCCATCTACAGCTTCTTGCACCCGTCTGCTGGTAGTTTCATTGCAATGCATTCAAGCTCTTTTAAGTTTGCAAGAGCCCTTCTTGCAATAGCAGATTTCAGCTCTCTCAAAAGGTTTAGGTGAGGACTCATTGCTGGGTACTTTTGTGCTTTGGATCGTTGTCCTGCTGAAAGACCCAAGGCTTTTGCCTCACACCCAGATTTCTGACACTGGGTAAAAAATGCCTTTGTAATCTTCTGATTTCATCATTCCTTTGATACAGTCACTGCCTCCAGTACCAGAGGCACCTTGTGATAGAAACGCAGCTATTTTTTGCTGTAATTAGGGTGTTCTTTTCCTTATGGGCTTCATTTCATCGTCTATATACAAACTGATCTACTGCATTCCTAAAGAGTGTCTTATTTGTTTAATTCATCAAAAGGATGCCAATAATTGTATCCTGTGTGCATTTTGTCTGTATTTTTTATTTCACTACATGAAAGCATTTTTGTTGTTGTTCAGTAACATTTTATTAAAAATTTTAGCTATGCAAAATTAGCTAGTTAGTTACAAAATTAGTTTAATATAATTAATCTGTGCTAATAACATTGACCAAGACTGTACATATATACATGAAGATATAGATGCATCCAAAGTAAAAAAGAGCTTTGCTTATCTTTGTTTAATTGTTTATATATTTGTTATTTATATATATATGTGTGTGTGTGTGTGTGTGTGTGTGTGTGTGTGTGCATGGGTGCATATATTCATTCAGTTGGGAGTTAATTAGGTACACCGAGTTAAAAGGCAGTCTAATACAACAGTCCTGCAATAAATCCCTTTTTCATGAAGGTTGTAATGTTCAGTTTTGAATGAAACTTTTAGAGAAGTGCTGATTCAGCTGCTTGATAATTCTGTAGGATGTAATTTGTGGTGCTGATCTACCCTTACTGATATAAATAGGGAGGACACAATAATAGGAACACCTGTCCATATAGACATCATTAGTCTTAGCTAAATAAATAACTAATAAATAGTACCAAATAAAACGCCAACTGATCAACAGAGTGTGTGTATATATTATATGTATAAATGTTGCTTTATAATTCTTATTTGTCCTTCCCTCCCTCCAGGAGCTGATATTTTCTGTGGAAGGATTCAAGCCTTTTGGGTGGTATCTCACTCTGGTTCAGTTTGGCTTCTACTCCATGTTTGGACTAGTGGAGCTTCAGCTCACACAGGACAAACGGAGAAGGTAAAAGCTAACAAAATAATCTGTTCTTTTACTTATTCAGCTTGATCACTATCCCTCAGTTGTGACTTTCTTTTTGTTTTGCAATACTATAATTAACATTTGAGGATAGTATTCCTTTAAGATTTATGCCCTGTCTTTATTGTGGAAAAATTAGTATTGACCAGTTTTTGCTTCTGTTTAACAGCAGTTAATCATGGAATGCTGTTTCTCAACGACTTTATATTTTCCTGTCATCCAGGATACCTGGGAAGACCTATATGATCATAGCATTTCTAACAGTGGGAACAATGGGACTATCCAATACCTCTCTGGGCTACTTGAACTACCCTACACAGGTCATCTTCAAGTGCTGTAAACTCATCCCTGTCATGATTGGAGGAGTGTTTATACAAGGTCAGCTCAATATACTGTAAATGCGTTTTTATACAGACCTTACAGGCACAACTACATAGATGTATATATATGTGCTGTTGCTTCTTGCTTTTTTCTTTGCATAATTTTGTGAATTAAGCTCACAATTGTTTGATCAAAAATATAAGAGATGAATTGAATGATTTGCAATTTTTTTCTCAGAATCCATGTTCTCTAAAGTAACATTAGTAAGTGTTTCAATTTTTATTTGGAAGATTTATTAAAAAATCACTGAAAGTAGAAGTTGCATCAGTACTTAAAGCTCTGATGTTTCAATTTACAAGTTTTATGTTTTTTTGAGCTTAAAATGACTATAATCATCACTCAAGACCATAACTGATAATTAACCATAATCACCAGTCAAGAGTGTTTGACTTTGGAGAAGGCACATCTTACACCTTATTTCAGCCATTTCACATGGTTCCTTTGAAGCAATGGCCACCTTTCAACTTTGGGTATCTCTTTTTTTTTTTTTTTTTCCCATGTCTGTTGTTTTCGCCTGTCAGAGGCCAGTCGGCGGTACTCACTTTTTCTCCCTGCTCTTGGTTCTTTATGTTCTTTCATCCTCACACTGGGCTTCTCAAGGTTCTGTGTCCTCAACATTAGACATGTTTTGAGCATTTTTTGCCTTCTTCCGTTTCTCTCTGGATGGATAGATTTGAGGACCGTGGTCCCTCAAGGGCTCAAGTGGAAAACAGAATTTGTTCACTTAGAATGCAAAGAGGAAAGAAAGTGAGAGAGAGGGATGGATAGATGGAGGTACGGGTGTGGGGTTGCATCTGATGTGAGGCCCTTCAAAGGCGAGTCAGGGAATCAAAGCCGACCACAGGCAACCTGATGCTGCGTCCCCTTGTCAACCTCAAGGCATCCATCCGTCAGCCTTTTTTTGGAAGACTCCTTCATCCTGTTGTTTTTTTTTTTCTCACTTTTTTCTTTTTCACACAGCTTTTTTGTGCACAACCTCAGAAACCTTGAATTGTGAAGTACCTATTGTAAAAGCTTTTATTAGTTACACTTTTACCTGAATACAATAAAAACTTCTTTTATTAAAAAAAAAAGCAAGTGAGGCATCTTTTAATAATTTCTTTGAAGGCTGTGCTTGAAGGAAAGGTGCCTCCCAATGCAGTGTCTGAGTTGGGTTTCTCTGTGTTTGTAGTTTTACCGGTACCATACATTTCAGTTTCAGTTTCTCAAGTTTTTCCTCGGTTTCCTTTGTACAATCAAAATTAGATTTTGGAGATTTAAGGAATTTAGGATTTCTCACTTCAGAATTGTATATAAAAGACATTTAGAATGATTCACTGCTGTGCTTTTGTGTTCCAGGTAAACGCTATAATCTGGCCGATGTCTCCGCTGCTCTCTGCATGAGTCTGGGACTCATCTGGTTTACACTAGCTGACAGCAAAGTGGCCCCCAACTTCAATGTCACAGGTAATATCTCCAAGATCCAACAGCAGATGCCAGTGGTTTTGCTGCTGTCAAGTATCCACATCATTATGCTGTACACTCAAGGTTAGATCTCGGTGGCTGTGTTATTGCAACAAACCGGAGACACACTGTAGAGGTCTTTCTTGACATACAGCAGGCACCTACAGCCACAGTCATAAGAACAAAAATGAAAGTCTCAAGTAATTTATTTCTTCTTGGTTGTTAATACACAGAAAAACATTTCGTTTAGCAGAGATGACTTGTAGTAGAGATGATGACTAATACTAGGATTTAATTTCTGTTTCTGAAACGTAACAGATCTGTATTAAAATCTAAGCAGTCTGATAGGTACTTTGTTATAGTGTTCAATATAGTTTTATACTTAATATAAATAATGAACAGATGAAGGAGTAAATGTAGTTTTATCACATGTGGAGTGGTCCATAAACACGGAGCTGCTCTACAAAAAAGGGCCTGAGCTCAGGTTCTTTAACGTCTACAATAGAATGCTCCACATGTTCTACCAGTCGATAGTCGCCAGTACCATCTTCTTTGCTGTGGTGTGTTGGGGAGCAGGAATCAAGGTAAAGCACTCAAACAGACTAAACAAACTCATAAAGGCTGAGTCAGTTGTTGGCACCAGCCTGGCTCCATTGGAGGAGGTGATCAGAGACAAAATGCTGGGAAAGATCAGGGCAATTATGAACAGGGCAATTATGTCTCTCATCCCCTTTAAAGCACCTTGGTCAGACTGAGGAGCAGCCACAGCAACAGACTGCTGCAGCCCAGATGTTTAAAGGAGTGCTACAGCAAGTCCTTTCTGCCTGAGGCCATCAGACTGTATAATACACATGTAGCCTCTAGAACTGTGCACTGAAATCTATTTTAATTTTATTCAGGTTCTTAATCTGTCTATTTATTCCTCCGGGATTAATAAAGTTTATTTATCACTTATCACTTACTTATCACAAAACTTATCTCAGGGCATCCTGGTAGTTCAGAGGTCTTGAAATGCATGCAGTGTAACTTCTGTGACTAGAATTCATTTGCTAGCCCATCCCCATCTAAGCTAACCTGTTTAGTTATATTTTAATTCCCATGTTTTAAAAAAAAAAATTTATGTTTGTGTGGCATACAGGTGTTCTCCTCATCTCCCTGGCACTGTGTGCAGACGCCGCCATTGGAAATGTGCAGGAGAAAGCCATGAAACTCCACAATGGCTCAAACTCTGAAATGGTATGCTGTGTATACACGTATGCACACACACACTATAATGTATATATAAGCACACAGTAAAGTATATGTGTTCACATAGGTATTAGAGATGAATGCAGAATATGGAGCTCTGCTTAACTTTCATCAAAACCAGACTGTGTCCTGTGTTTTGGCTGTCAGAACTGTGCTACTTCTGTTTGATGCCACTGACATGATGTAGTGTTGTGTTGACAGGTGCTGTATTCGTACTCCATCGGTTTTGTCTACATACTGACAGGCCTACTCTGTGTGGGTGGGCTGGGGACAGCAGTGGCATTCTGCGCAGAGGTGAATATATGAATACATAACCCCTGGTACTTCATACAGCTGCAGAGGTCATTTATGTATGCTATGCATCTTTCAGTTGCAGAAACCTTGGCATATCTTTTTCAGATATGCTGACTGATTTGTTCCTTTTATATGGTAGAATTATAATCTGTATAAAGACTCTAATCTTACTGCACCTGTGTAGTTACTTTTTAATTTAGATTATATATTCCTCTGCATCAGTGTTTTTCCATTTTAAGTTTGTTAAATTATCTTTTTCTCTCTTTTCTTTTTTTTCCTCCCAGCATCCTGTGAAGACATACGGTTACGCATTTTTCTTCTCTCTAACGGGTTATTTTGGCATCTCTTTCGTGCTGGCCTTGATCAAGCTATTTGGTGCCCTGGTTGCAGTGACAGGTTGGAAGAACAGTTTGTCAAACATTTTTCCTCTTCTCTTTTCTTCCCTTCATTGTTTTAGTATGAGAAAAGAAACATTACATACACAAAGGGTAACATGCTTTAAAAAAAAGGTTCTTTAGCCACTGGTGTAGACAGCAAATAGCTCACAGTTTATTAAAAACAATCCCAGAGATGATAAATATCTCTTTAAATATTGCATACAACAAAAATAAGCACCTCTGTGCAATTTCACTAAAATGTAAAGATTCAAAACTGTACCATTTTAATAATTACAGTATTTTCTAAGTTGAAATTTATGATATTTGATCTTAAATAAGTTAGATAGAACTCATTGAAAATACAAGCCCAAGGTACAACTGCGATGAAATAAAGTCAGTTTACCTGTGATCAGTGCAACAAACCTGTGACCTGCACCTGAGGGTACAAGAACATCAGTAGGCTAATGACCATAAGCCACACAAAGTTGCAGCAGAATAGGAGGTATAGACATAGCCTTACTCCCAATAGCAGAAGACACAGCGGCCATCCTTGGAAAATGATCACATTTTTCACGACAATTCGATTTTTACGTAAATGTGCATTGAAAAACAGATGGGTATGTGCTTCTTACTTGGTACAAGGATTATTTGTGGAAACTGGTGTTTCAGTGACTTCTCAGATGCTTATAAAACCGCAAGATTGAACTATTCCAGAGAACATGAAAAGGAGCCTGTGAATATTGGCAGCACATTTTTTTGGTGCAACCAGAATAAATTTGTTTGGATCCGATGGGGTCCAGCATGTTTGGCGTGGACCTGGCCAGTGACTGCATAGCACCAGCAGCGAAACATGAAGGTGGGAGTGTGCTGCTATGGTGCTTTGTAAGTGAAAAAGGTGTAAAGGAGATGATAGTTATTGATGAATCCACGTTTGTATACTTAAATACTGAATGAAAAGCATGGCAGGAGAGGAATTTTCCTACATGTTTCCTCCCAAAAACACTGCAAAAATCACACACTTGTTTTTAAAGAAGAAAAAAGTGAAAATATGATGTGGCCAAGCGTGTCCCCCTGATTTTAATCTAATAGAAGAATCTTTGAAGTATTTTAAAGAGCAAGGTTAGAGCAACAGAGGCCCTCCAGCAGCTGAAAAGAGCACCTGAAAAGAATCATTTGTGAAGAATGACAGGACATCTCTCCACAGATTTTTGTAAGAGTGGTATCATCCATGCCCAGGAGGATCGAATCTGTCATCAAACATAAAGGCAGACTTAAAAAATATAAAAAAAAAAAAACTAAAACAATGGATTCTCACTAACGAAGAGTGTACAGACTTCTCAACAGTTGGTTCTTAAATATGGACCTTTTATTATAGTTTAATTAGTCAAACATATCTGTTTGTCAAATTAATTGGCTTCATTCTTCTTTGGTTTTGACAAAAAAACTAAATCAGATTAAATTGACAGGATTTGTAATTACTTACCATATTAGTATAGTGCCCAAGGGTGTGCTCAGTTTTATTCTGTACTATATAACCCAGGTTAGAAAGTCACATCTGTTTAGCTTTTGTGTCATATTTATAATTACGTAAATAAACTAATATAGCAGGCATTAATGGTACCATGAATGTTTTACTCCTTTGCAGTGACCACCGGGAGAAAGGCCATGACTATCGTACTTTCCTTCATCTTCTTCACAAAACCTTTCTCTTTTCAGTAAGTACCGCCACCTTTTGACTTTGATCAGTTTTCTTCTTGTTTAAAGTGACCACTGACCTCTCCCTTGACAAATAAAACTTGATTTGACTTCCCTGCCCCCTGTTTTTCATGTCCTCAGTCCATTTTCAGACCTTGAACTACTCTGTGCTGCTCTTTCGCCTTGATCTTCACTTTCTTTCTCACCCTCTTAACTCATCTGTGCTGTCTAAGGGTCTCTTTTTTGCTGTTCCTGATTTCTGTTTCTCAGTCCTGACTTTCAGCATGCACACACTCACACAAGATACAAAAAACTTTTTTTATATCATCAGGGCCACCTTCAGTCTCCCTCCAGCTGGTGTTTTGCCCTCCACTGTACACTCAGTCCCTTTCATGGTTGCGATTTACACTTTTTAAAACCAAGAGATTTACTCTCAGTATATGCATTATCAGGAAATTTCTGTTTTTGCAAAACACCAGATTTGGTTTGTTTACCATTTGTAGGAAAACAGTAGATGATGAAACATAGCTGGGTAAAATTTAAAGGAACAACCAGCGCAAACCTAAATCAACATAAACTCTCTTAGTAAGGGGTTGGGCCACCATGAACCACCACAACAAAGTCTATCGAAGGAATGAAACAGATTCGCTCATTAGGTGTTTTGATGATCTCCCATAGGTGTTGAAGTGGGTTTAGATCAGGAAAATGACTAAAGTATATGTTTCATTCACCATTTTTATGTTCATCAAATCAGTCAATGACCTCTCGTGGCCTATATAGAAGCATATGCATTTGTCAATTAGTCATTTCTTTAGACTTCATACTGTATGTCTGATTATTACATTAGCATTAATTAGAATCTCCCCATGTTCACATTTTACAGACCATTTCTCCTTCCACTTTAAAATGTCTAACCTGTATTTCTATCCTGTCTCAGGTACATCTGGGGTGGCCTTTTGGTGCTCTTTGGCATCTTTTTGAATGTTTACAGCAAAAACAGAGAGAAAATGAAGCTTCCCTCCATCAAGGACCTCAGGAGCTGGCTGCTGACAGGAAAGAAAGTCCGATTTCTCTCCCAAAATGTATAAAAGGCACCCACAGGAATAGTGAAGCCCTGCACAGGCAAGACTGTAAGTCTTTTCAGATGTATGGGATATGCTGAAGCATGTGCCTGAGCTATGGGTCTCATCACCACCAACATTGAGCCAGGGATGGGTACACAGGGTTTGATGACCAATCAGCCTCACAAACAGTGGACATGATTAAACTGCGACGGGGGATGAATTCTCTGTATCCTCTCTCTATCTACTGATACACCAGTGGTGTACAACTGATCTGCAGCCAACTGAAGGAAGTGTAACTGTTTTTAAAAGGGGATCAATGGCTAGTGTGCTCTTATCAAGCAATGCTTCAGAGCCCCACAGAAGCATTCCCAACATGGAGGACAAAACCAAGAACTTTAAGACCCTAAAAAAAGGGAAGCCAGCGCCTTAGCTAACCAAATAGCACAGTTTTGCACTGGAAATGACTCATGTGCTTAAACCCCTTGAGTAGTTGGGAAAAAATTTAATTTTGGAGGGAAAGAGTCAGGAATGGAGAGAGGACACTGTAATGTGTCATGTCTGAAATGAATGTTTGATCCAAGTCTTAAAAAGAAAATACATATTGAGAAAGAGGCATATTTGTCTTTGCACGTGCAAGAAAGAGAAGAAAAATTTGATTTACATAATAGTGTCTTGATAAAAGTGGCTTTTTTTCATTATTGGTAATTTATAGCTGACTGTCCCCTAAATCATGAAAAAATGTGTGATCTGTATCATCATATGGTGACATTTTGAGGAATATGGAGACATTTTCTCAACTGTACATCAACAACGTCAACTACCATTATTTGCTAACCATGTGTTTGGGCGTGAGTACTGCTCTTTTTACATTAAAGCAAACTGAGACATTTCTCTTAAAGTTCATCCAGTATTTTCTGTGTGTGTGTTCATGTCTCTCGTCAGGCAGCCCTTATTCTTTCCCCTTGCACCGCTTGGGAGAAGAGTTGAAATGTTGCCAAACTGTGTGTGTGTTTATCCATTCAGGGGCCTCAGGCATGTTTGATTAGGAATCCAGAAAAAAAGATAGCACTGCTAGACAGAAAATAAACAGCAGTCTTCACTGTGCCTAGGCTGTGCTATACATTTGGATCTAACTTGTGTATGTGTGTGTCAATCCACATGAATGCCAGTCTTCATTCTCTGTAAATGGTGAGAGTGTTGAAGCTCACACCTGCTTCCTTAGCAAAACACTACTTCTCCCTCTGTTGGGCCATTCAAGCACATAATGTTCAGATTTACACAAAATTGAATTTTTTCTCTAGTGGTTCCTCACTGACATCCGTGTTTCTATCAGTAATGCATTTGCATTATTGTTACAGTAGGTGATTGCATACTGAATCCCAATGCCTTGCTGTCTTTCACACATAAACCTGTCTTGTACCAAATCCCTGTTTTTAGTGTAAATATCACCGTGGGGAAAATGCAATCCAGAGCATTCATAGTCATTGCCCAAGAGACCTGTGCTTGTCCCTTCCTATTCATTGTATATCATACACATGCCTGAGCAGAGCTCTTTTGATGCGATGAGAACAATAGTGGTATCTCAAAGAGGAAGTTTTAAAATGCTTCTGTATTTATTATATTCATACAGCTTAATTTTATAGGTGAGAGTTTAGAAATGGGTATCCAATGTTGGAGTGCAAATCTAGGTTTGTTTGTTTTTTTAATCTCATTTCATGTGACTAAAATCAAGGATGTACAAAATATATATGAATTATTGTTCTCAGATGCAAGGTTGCAGGGTGATGAGATTTTTAATCTTGAACTCAGAATGTCAGAAACACTGCTAGAGTGCACTGGAGCAGGAATCCAGTGCTGATGTTCTGTTTGCAGGCCATGTCACATTTGACATTCAATGAAGATATGTAGGTAGGAAGAGAATTTTCAATACAGAGTTCTTTTATTGCATCAAGCATATCCAATACTGAAAACCCGAACAAGTAAATATTTAAGCAGGCTAAGAATACTCCGGGATTGTTTGAGAAGTCTTTTGTCCTCGATGATCATTTTGTGTGTAGCATGTGTATATGTGTCAGTGCCATGGCACGGTGTGAAATGACAGACTTGCCAGCGCAGCAGGAGGCAGCTGAGTGTGGTTCTCTCTGTGATCCTAATAGAGGCCCAGATATTACAGTCTCTCTTCTAGGCGGGAAACCTAATGCTGGGCCAATTAGTAATTTGGTATTTCATAAAATTTGGCAGCTTGTGTCTGATGACAAACTGACAGAGATCCTCTTTCCTCCGGGGAACCTTTGGCAGTACAGCAGTACACACACAAACACAAGTTTTTCTTGCACAGATTGGGAGCATGTAACTCAATTGAACACAGTAAAAGACTTTTTGATGCATTCTTGTTTAGCCGCAGATTCAGGTTTCTCACAACCACAAAATGTGGAAAAGATTATATTAAAAAAGATTTTTTTTTAATATAATATACAGCGCCTCGATTAACTATTGTTTTTAAATGATTGATGGCCAGTGAAACAGTCCATTAGAGGCTGAGAGGTCATGTTGCACTGTTAAAACATTAGTTTGTCATTACAGTATATACACCTTTGATGTGCAGAGAACAGTACTGCCTCATTGCTATGTGAACGGCTGTTCTCTTCCAGCTCCCTGAAAGGTCATTATGGGATGGGAAAGCCCAGTTGACCCAAGGCAAAGTACATCATTTGTCTTTTAGCACCAGGAGAACACACCTAACAAAGCAGGATGACCCCTGTTAGAACACTGAGGATTTGAGCCATTTTTCAATGCCACATAAGAATTTACCATCCACTGAATCAGCTGTTTTTTTTTGTTTGTCTGATTGTTTTAGACCAACATTTTTCTTTTTTTTAAATCATAAGTTGCATTAGGTATTTTAGGCAGACCATGAAATGATAAAATGTGAATGTGAGGAATACATGTATGATTAAGGGATATCCTGTTTGATAAAACAAAATGTATTTAAAGGTAGGCTCACCATTCCAGCAAATAGATTGCTATAAAATATGCGTTCCCCTTCAGATAGGTCGCTATTTAATATGTAGTCAGACCCCGAATAGCTACTGCGGGGAGGGCTGGCAGCCCATTCATTATGGGTGCAATCGGTTCAGTGGGGACGGCAAGGTGGCTAGGTGAGGGATATGCAGCCGCTTTCTCAGAGACATGTACACACACACGCCTGCTCTCTCTCTCTCTCACACACACACAATCCCTGTCGCCCTTGGTTAAATAGGAGATACACTCACATAAGCCAATATGACTAAACTTGAATGTCATCAGTTACAAGGTGGTGGGTTCAAAGCAGTTGTTAGTACTGAAAGAGCTGAGATTCACTTCATATTTTTCTTAAATGTGTGAGCATTTTAAATTTGTCATCATGTTTTCAAAAAATACTTTTGTGAAAAAAGCCTATTTGCGGCCAAGTGATAAGCAGATTGATACAACTCGTATCTGTACGATAAATATACCTTTTTTGGGTTTTTAAATAGGTGACATGTTTTGTGGACAGAGCTGAACTGGCGGCAAAAAGCGACCGCAGTGTCAGGTGTCAGTTTACAAGATAGGAATATGGATCAACCGAAACACCTTCGCCAGTTTTTTTTTTCATGGTTTACCAGCAGAAGACAAGTTAAATTAGTGAACATAAGCTGGACTCATAAGCCGGTGATGTTATGTGTTTCCGAGGCTTAACTCAACCATTTCCCTCCACCGTTTCTCTGCCACCACATTTACACCATGCAGTTACATTTGCAGTGATGTAACTGTGATGTATATTCCAAACTGGTCTATATTATTGTTCCTTAAAGGCCTCTAACGAACACCATTTCCCATAAGCCCTACCTGTTTGTGGTCTAAACATCACAATGATGAGCCAAGGAGTTGCAACTAGCACAGACATGTCTGTAACAACAGCATGAGGGCAGGAAAGAAAGATCTATGAAAGAAATGCTGAATGGGACATTGCACTGAGTTACAAAAACTAGGAAGAGGGTTTCCCTGGATGAGACAACATGACTTCGGCCTCTCTAGCTGATGACTCAAACAATATATTATGATTAAATGCAACTGTATTTTAATGAGCTGAAGTTAACTTCGAATATTTTTAGAGATTGCATTAAGATTTTTTTTGGCTGTCTTCATGTGATAAAAATGTTACAACAAATACAAAAGGGATGCCTCCTTTTTTTCTTCCCCTCCTTATTCTCATTTTTCCGTCCCATCTCTCTTCCTTCTACTGCTGTTCTTCCTTCATTCCTTCTATCCTTTGCCTTTAATTTAATTTCCTTTCTTCAATTCATCTCTCCTCCTTTCCTTCTTTCTTTCACTCTCCATATCCCCCCTCCCCCTTGCATCTCTTTCTCCTCCTCCTACCTCAGACTCATTACACCCAATCCACCCATACCCCAGCCTCTGCAAGAAGCTCTCCTCATATAATATGATGGCCATCTGCTAGGCTGAGCCACGCTTCCCAAAAAGCCTTGGGGCTAGATGTTTATCTGTCATCCCCCTCTCAAACTCCTTTAAGGATGCAAAACATATCAGCAATCATCGCCACTACAATTAGCACAGGTGCTGTTGAGCTGTAAAGTGATCAGGAGAAATGGGAGGAAACATAATTGAAGTGGATTAGAGCGGAGAGGTGGGAGGGATAAAATGAAATAAAAATTCTGGAAGGTTGGACAGCGGCCCTTCTCTATACTGCAGTCTGAAATTCACTGTGTTGTGATTAAAGGTGCTATATGTAAGTTTTCTCTGCTGCATAATGTGGTTTCTTGCTGGGAGCCAGCCCTGTCTCCAAATAATTACGCGCATATACAACGAAATTGATATAGGTTTTGTAGGAAATGTTTTTGCTGGTGGAATTATGTTTACAGGCAATGCATTTTTTGAATGAATGAAGCTTAATGGCTGTGGTGGCACCACCAGGTGGTTGGGGTCAATGGCGGGTATACAAAGTGCACAACTGTCATACCAGAGACCAGGGTTCAAATCCAAAGTCCTGTCAGTGATTCGGTTTAAGCAACAAAAGCACTTTGGTTAAGGAAAAGGTATTGTGGTTTTGGTTAAATTTGAATAAACACTGTGAACTTTTTCTGTATTAAACCAGACCACAATCTTTCCTTAACCTTATTCAAAGTGCTTTTATTCCCTAAACCTAACCATAAAATAGTTAAATAATGCTGTAGTCATTACCAGTGGATATTGTACTGTAAAATCAGATATTTTGAAGGAAAACAAATATGTTGTTTGTGAACATTTTACTGATACGTTCACCATCAACATATTTGTGACTTGCCAAATACATCGATTAACATTTTCTCATTACATTAATAGAAAATGTTAAACAGTCACAGTTATGTTTCCTATGAAATGTATTTGCTGTTGCAGTTTTGCTGTATATGAACTGAATTTTCAGGAGACAAAGAAAGGTGGAGCTAGTGATAAGGGTCGCTTGCCAGTTGTTTCAGCCACCTTTGCTTTTACAGGACAAAAGCTTAGAATATGTTTCCTGGGTTATGCTACTTCTTCATCCTCTCATGCTGAATTGAGGGTAGACAATGCTACAATGACTCGCTATCACAAAGTATTATTAGGAGAAGCCCAGGGCTAGCTGGTTAGCATGCTAACTTCAGAAAAGAAGGGCTAGAAATAGAAGAGAATTTGTACAGCTTTCCAGAACTAGAGACATCTCTTGGCAAATAAAGGAATGAAATTTGAGCTGGACTCGCAACATCTTTTATACTGGTGAGTAAACAGCTGTTAATGCTAACGTTGGCTATATAGTGATAGCAAAAACTTACTTATAGCACCTTTATGACTGGTGAGGAGCAATGGCGGACGTTATGGCAAGAAGTTTAATTTTTTAACAGCTGTCTAGTGTTCTTCTAGTACTGTTTCATTGAATGTGGTCCTGTGTAACGTATTTTTCAAGGAGCTTCAACAGAAGTGTGTGTCTGTCTTTGTGTACTGTGCCTGTGTGTTACTACAGTCTTACATATGACAAACTAAATCTTCTTGTGTTCAGCTGACAGCATCCACTGACAACATGGCAGCAAACATTTGTGCACAGACATGCAAATATCTACAGATACTGTACAGACACCCACACCCACACCCTAACACACACCATTTTGGTAGCTCGCACAGGGCCAAAATATTCCGCAGCAGTCACTCATGAAGAGAAATTCTTAATAATAAATATCCAGCCAATAATGAATGTGCTACTGGCTGCAGTTGTCTTGAGGGCATAATATCTAATTTCCTCCCAATGTTTCATATCTACCTACTCCTGTATGTCGACACAGTCCATCAATACACCCCAATGCAGGTTCCTATCACTTTTATTTATTTTTGAAATCAATATATAAATCAAAACCTGGACAGATGAGATCCAATAAATTACAGACTGCTGGACAAATGCAGAATGTTAACTGCGTACCACGAGAGGAGATTCCCATGGGTGCTGCCTGGTCTGTGCTGTGTGCTGGAGGAAAATCTACTAAATGTCATACTAAATTACAGCTAAGTTGAATATTACTCAGAGCTGTTTTTAATACAAGAGGAAAAACTCAACCATGGCCTTTATGGCCTATCTGAATAAGTTTTGTGGGATTTCTAGAATCAGAGTTACTAATCTTATCTTATTTAGTTTTTCTTCTTTTTTTTTCTTCAAACTATAAAAATCAAAGATGAGACAAACAAGTTGATGATGTCTCTTGTGGGCTTTTGTAATACTGGAAATTTGAAAAGAAAATGGTGCTATTACACAGCATTTGCACTGAAATTTTCTGGTAATGAGGGATCCTATTTTGTATCCCTTCCCAACAGGCATTCGTGTGGTTTAAATTAAAGTGGGGGATGCAAAATAGAGCAGCGGAGCAGTGATCCTCTGTACACCAGCCACAGCATGTGAGTCATTCCCCCTCTATTCCACGCTCAGCCACATGGAAAAGTAGGATGGTTAGTGGAAGAAGGGAAAGAAATGAGGGCAAAAGGATAGAGAACCAGGTGAAATAGAGCATAGAGAAGATGAGAGAAGGCTCGGCAGCCTCATAAACCTGCAGCTGCCATTTTAATCCTCACTGTGGACTCACATTTGGTGCAGGGGGCTAAACAGTCATCTCGGGCATAGGCCCATAACATGAAGGGTGGGCTCAGTGGGTGCACACATATACATTCAGAGCTATACCTGTGCGTGGCAATCATCGCTATCAGCAGGAAATATGCTACCAACATGCCCCATAACATCAGAGAACACCTCAGCGCTGACATCACATGACATATGCATATGTGCAGAGGCAGCGTGAGGCGATGCCAGGCCAGGCAGCAGCAGGGATTTGAAGGAGATTCCCAGTGACAATGGTCCAGTCCAGGGAGAGGAGACTCTACGGCCTTCTTCACTACATGGAAGAAACACAGGCAGAGGGGCATATCCTCGTGGGTATGAACAATAAGAGAAAAGGAAAGAAAAAATGTGTAAAACAGTAATCTGCATCATGGGATACAATAAAGTATCACATATTTTATTAAATATTTTGTTTCAGCCATTATTAAAATATATAAGGTATGATTCATATTTGGCCATTGAAACTAATATAGGAAGTACAGGATTTGTAGGAACTGCAATAATGATTATTTTCATCTAGAAAATGTCAGAAAATAGTGATAAATGACCAGCACAAGTTCCCAAAACCCCGGGTGACAACTTCAATCTTCATATTCCTGGTTTTGTTGCTCAACAGTCCAAAACCCCAAAGATTCATCTCTTAATATCACAAAAAGAAAACAAAGAAAAGCATCAAATCCCCACCAATGAGAAGCTAGAACTAAGGTATTTTTTGGCACTTTTGTTTCCTATGATTTAAATTTTCTGTTGAAGCACTTAACAATCTTCATTAAACCATTTTTCAGCTATATATCATACAGCATATGAAATTTTGTAGATGCAACTGGCTTTTTTCCCTACTTTTTTTTATGTTTACAAAAATATGACAATCTTTGTCACAGTGACATTTTTGTCTCTTAATGATTAGGCTCTTACAAGGTCAGATCTTCTTGGTTTGGTTAAGATTTTGGCAGCATTTACATTATGCATTTGAGGATTAGGGACTCCTTAGCAGTCAACTCTAAACAATAAAAATGCATTTAATAAACAATAGTTTGTTTATCTTCAGAAAAAAAGGAAAAAGCTGTGTCTCATAACAGAGAGTGAGAGAGAAAATGTGTGAACAGAGTAAGAAACCACTAGACCCAGCCCACACCTTCACACAGGTTCCCTCAATCAGTCATCAATGATTGGCACCTAGAACTCAAAGTAATAGAACAGACACACAAGAAAAACAGTAATGGGACATAGAATGAAATGTAACAGGAGCTTCTGTTTCCATTTGGCATCCTTACAAAAACTTAATGACAAAAGAATTTTTTCATACTAGTTTTGGTCTTTGACTTTAGATTTAGATTCATAAAGGGAGCTGTGCTGTGTTCACAGAGAGGGCTGTAGAGCACTTTCCACTGCTGTGTACACATTGGAGAAAAACCACAATGGCTGTGACGAATTGTGATTTTTTTGTTGTTAAAACTGGGTGCATCTTAGAAAATGATACCTTTGGCCAATTGATCCTCCAGATGTTGCACATGCTGCTGACACTGAGAGGAAACAACAATCTAACAACGAGAACATAAATATACAGCCAATAAATTTACACTCGACTCAACACACTTTGTGTTATTAATGGTTATAAAATGAAAATTGTTTTTGATTTTCATTATGATTCTTTTTAAGCTGAAAACCTTTTTTCAATTGATGTTTTACAGTGGCTAATTAAACCCTAATTTCCCCTTTATTTTACATTTTATTTTATATTTTAATTCATCTTTCAAAGGGATTAGAAAAGGCAAAACTGAATTTTTGATCAACCATCATAAGGTATCAAACATTCAACCATATGACATTTCGGAACAATTACATACAGTATGTTTAAATGCTACACCGGGAAACAAGAACTCATTTAAAAACAATAGCAAAGCAGAGGACAGTTGTTCTAATATGGGGAATATAAAGAATAAATAATCCAATTGTCTGCAGTGCCCAACTCAAAGCAATTTAACGCATCAGTGGCAGCCACCTATTAATTTCCTGTAGAAGGAGAGAGGGGAGAGGCTCAGAGCACTGATTGGAGGGACAACACAGCCGCATCATGTATCACTTTGTAGCCAAACAAAGATGTGCAAATAAATGCATAAACCCATGTGTGTACCCACGCACAAGCAAACACATGCACGTTTCCTACAGTGTCAGTGGTTGCATGGGAGAGACGTGGGACTATATGCCTAATGATAGTGAATTAATGAGGAAATCTTACAGATAGAGAGGCCCATATGTGACTCTTGTCCTTAGGGTGTGGCATCAATAATAGGCACTGTCCTCAAGTCTTTTATGCATTTGCTGGAAATCCCAGTCCACTTTAGTTAGGTACCCAGCTTCTGACCCCTCCCCTGCTTCTCAGATAACTAAAGAGGGCATAGCAGCACCAATATCTCTGGCACTGATCCAAACAACAACACCGCTTTCACCATGGGGAAAAAAAAAGGGGGAGATCATGCCACTATAAATCCAGGGGTATTTGGCTGATCACCATCAGTCCTGAACAACCACTGCAGTGGTAAACAAGAATGCAGGGGCCACACCCAGAAAACCCCTAAAAATATGACCTTAAGATCATCATAACTGTATCTGTGTTTCTGTACTGTGTTTACTGTAGAAGTCATGTTCAATTTCAATATATAATACGGTCTGTTATGCTCTACATCCAAAAAGCCAAATCATTACTTCCTCCTCAGTGGTAGAGTGTTTAAAGAATTATCTTTAATGAAAACATTTACCTACAAACAAATTCAGCTCACCAGTGACACACCAATTTCCCTTTCTTGGTAGAACCTGGACTCTCTCTCTGCCAGTCTGCTAGCTATTCATTTGACCTGTCTCCTAGAATCAGTGTGTTTTGTTTGATGCATGGTTTTTCATTATCGCTATGGCCCATCATTACTTTCCTCTTATTATAGTCTGGGGGACATTCGAGATAGTTCAGAAGAGCTGTGAATGAGGGACAACACACACACACAGTCTTCTTTTTCCCCCAAAAGAAATGTCTTTCTTTTGGGGAAAAAAATGTGCCCCACAGACATAATGTCTGTGTTTTCCTACAATTAATTAATGGGTCCCCAGCTAGTTAGCAGTAGGCAGCACTTGTTTCACCGTGACGAGTGAGAGAGGGCGAAAGGGGTTGGAGCCAGGCTCGCCTCAGTAGCTGCGGGCTTTTAGTTGTGAGCCACTGGATTTGGACTATTTTTAACAAAATCTTTTTATGGATAGATAAATCTGATTTTATGCACGAAGAGTCTCCTGGGTTTCAATTAACTGGGGGTCATGCTGTAGATCTATCACAAAAAGAAAGAGGGAAGGGGAGAATGAAAGAAATGGAGAAGGGAAAAGATAAAAAAGAAAGAGAAAGCGAAGAGGAAAGCCTTTAATTAGTACAGTCTAATTAAACATTTGTGAAATGCATTATCTGCATTGGTTTGTTTATTTGTTGTTATTTTTGTTTTAATTTGTTTTTTTTTTTCTGAAGAACTACAGTTGCCTAAATTGTGTGTTGCTTATTTGTTTCTTGGGACAGTTGGTTGCTAATAATGAAAAAAAAGCAGTTTGTCTTAGCACAATTGAGGAGTCAAAGAAAATTCCTAATTGGGATGCTATGTTTCTTGCCCTTCAAGTCCTCTGGGTGCCTCTTGAAAACATTTGATTAAGTGCAAAGATTTGGCAGTGGAGGAAGAGGGGGGCACACACTTCTACAGGAGACTCTGGAAACAAATTTGATTTCTAAAATACACAAGATGACAGCTTACCGCTGCACAGTGGAGGTAGACTTGGCTTTGAGTCCTGACCAGTTTAATCATGGGCCACGAGGCATGGCAAGTTGCTACACCTGAGGAGAGTCGCATAAAGAGTGTCAAACATGCGGAGTGAGAGATAAAGAGAGAAAGAGAGAAGGCAAAAAAAATCCATAACAGATTAAACAGCGCTTGGTCAAAACGCACAGCATGATAAGTGCTTCTATCACCTTAGCTCTCTCTCTCTGTCTCACTGTGATGCATATTTCATTCGCAGCCAGCCTGCTCTCTCATTGTTAAACTACCCACAGGGCACTTCTTAATGTGAAGTTGATCTCAGGTTGTAGTCACTTATGTATGCACACACACACAAATTCAAGGGTGTTTTATTGCATTCCCTAGCCCCCTAAACCTAATTCTAACCTGAACCCCTAAAGTCTTAAACCTCAAAAATCCATTTAAACTTGTGGGGTCCAACATTTTTGGTCCCCGTGAATATTGTAAAACAAGCCCTCACACACACACCAGCTCTACCCAGCAAACTCCACTTCCATTGCTTCCATTGCAGCGTGTGCAGCGTGTGCAGCAACAGCAAAGCATATTGTGTCCATCTGGGGTTTTTTTTGTCTTTCTGCACAATGGGGGAATGTTTCAGGTCATCAGAGAATCGAAATATACACGTGTGCTTAAATGTATGGCTAAAATGCACTTGCAGACACTGGACCAGCACAGGTCTATTTGATTATACAAGCCAAATATCTGAGCTAACACGAGGACAGGTGTGAGGGGGAGGCACACACATCTTGAGCATACAGAACACTTGTGGATGCACCGTCTCCATCACACATGCACCAATTAAAAAACATTAAAACCAGTCTTCGTTTTAAATGTTGTGGCTGAATGGTGGTTATATATTTACTACACATATACATAAACATATACAGATCCATCACTCACTTCTTTATACCAGTTTTTTCCTCAAAATAGTAAAGTAACTGTCTTTATAAACTGTAAACTGTCATCAACTGCATCAACTACAACTGTCATCTCCCTATTATTTTTTATTCCCCATTTAAAAAACTGTCCTATGTTTTGACATTCTTGTATTAAAGCAGGTATAATAAATATTATATATTTAAATTAGCAGTGGTTAACATGACTACTTTTATGTAATCATGTGGCTCATGGTGAAGAACTCACAAAAGAAATCTCAGCTTTTTTTTCATTGCTTTCTTGGCTCATTCTCACCTTTCTCATGCATATTTTTTCTGCAGAGAGCAGGTTTTCAGCGAAAAAGCTCTAAAACTGACTGCACACTACCTTTTCAGCACCAAATGGCAGACACAGTTAGTGACTAGCTTGTGAGCATGGTGGCACGTTTAACAACTAAAGAGCCAGGTACTTCCCTCAGGAGTTAGCTAAGACAAAAAACTTGAGCTGTATGTGTAAATAGGCAATTGCCTGCTAGCAAGTTATCAACTTAAACAGTGATAATAATGTCACTGTTGTGTTTGCAGCTTGTTTCCACTGCCTTCAAGTCACCAAAAATAGTAATTTAGTAATAACAAAGAACGCTTGTAGATATGTGTAATGACTGGCAATTTTTTGGGGGTGGTATTCAGAAGTATCCTATTAAGGAAATGGCCACCGACTTATACTGTAAATCAAGCGGCATTGCTTTCCCCTGCTTGATATAGTCCATTTACAGCATTAATAAATAAGAAAAAGATGTGATTTGTTATTAAATGGTAACTGATCAAAACCAGATTTTGTGATATCATCTGCCAAGAGTGGATGGGAGGCAACCATGTGGTGGGTTTGCAAGGAGGTTATTTTAAACAAGATCATCCAACTCTCTTTTGTTTGTCTGCTTATTGATGCAGAGATTTGTCTCTAAAATATTTTAACCTGCACCTTATTCCCCTTCTCACTGATTTTCCCACCTCTCTATTCTACTTCTTCCACCTTCAATTTCTCTGTAGTGCCTTTACAACCCCCTCCTCCTCTAAAACCCTCTCTAATATTAAGCTTGTCGTCTCTGGTTCCAAGGTGCTCTAAGTGGCAGCAGTGCTAGCAGGGTGCTAGCAGGGTCTGCGCTGAGCATGCCCAGAGAACCAGCCTAATTAATTAGAGATCCAACCTCGATGAGTGCTCTCTCTCCCTCTAGTACACACACACACACACACACACACACACACACACACACACACACACACACACACACACACACACACACACA
>JBBMJY010000013.1:12149390-12161355 GCA_037833715.1 Toxotes lorentzi
GGAGGTCATAGTGGACTATAGGAGGTCCAGGAAGACTGAACACGCTCCTGTCTGCATACATGGGGAGGCGGTGGAGCATGTGGACAGCATAAAGTTCCTGGGCATCCACATTTCCTCTAACCTCTCCTGGACTGTGAACACTTCACACCTGGTGAAAAAGGCCCAACAACGGCTCTTCTTTCTCAGGAAGTTGAAGCAGACTGGACTCTCTTCTCAGCCGCTCACAAACTTTTACAGGGCCACTATCGAAAGCATCCTGTGCCTCAGTGTGACGGTGTGGTACGGCAGCTGCACAGCACAGGACAGGAAGGACTGGGGGTGGTGGTGAGGACAGCCCAGAGGATTGTAGTCGCTGTCATCTATCAGATCTGAGATCCCACCCACCCGGGCAACGCAATGTTTTTGTTCTGCTTCCATCAGGAAAGCGGTACAGAAACATTAAAACGAGCACAGACTCAGGGACAGCTTCTTCCCCAGAGCTGTAAAAGCAATAACCCCCCCCCCTTCTGTGGGTGTGGTCAAATTAAGTCAACCTTTTATAACCCTTGAATGCTTTATCCAATTGCAACCAAATCTGGGTCAAGTGTACAGACTGAGACCACAAATAAAACTATAGTCTCAGGCTTCTACTTTTAAAACGTCTAGCATGTCCATATTAGCTTCATGACATCTCTTATAATTAATAATTTTTTTAGATAAGGAGAGCATAAAATCAGCAATATCTCAAAAACTGTAAAGGCGACAGAATTTAAACAGACAGCTTTTCGAAGGTGAAATGTTTCATACTGTGAAAAACTGTTGCGATAGCAGCAGCAGATGCAGCAAACACAAGCATTTTCTTAATGAAATGCAGCTGTTTTAGTTTAACAAACTCACAAATCCGTTTTTCAATGTGTATTTTTATCATCATTAATCTACCATCAATTAAACACGTTTAAATTTTATTGTAGCTGACTTGTATAATAAATCTAATCTATTGCAGTCCAGAGTGGAAACTGTGCACTGCAGATAGATTATTAGATATATTGCATAATCAATTTGCAGGTTATTTGAATTTAAAGTTGAATATATTTTTTTATTTTAGGTGGCTCATTCATTCTGCATTCACTGATGCAACGTGATGAAAGACATACGTTCTATGTTTTCATTGGTTAAGTCTCCTGTCAATGAAACTCTGCGTTGACACTACCCAATCAGGTTACACGTACACTGCACTGTCTGCCCCATTCGACTGTCACAGATATGGCGTTACGGGAGTTATCATCGCTGGAGAAATATCTAGGACTTAAAAAGCCGAACAAGTACAGTACTCAAGGAGAAAAGAAGGTGATATGACGGTACATTGTTGTGACTTCCACTGCTGGCGTTAAACCCCTACTTTATTTGAAAGGAAGTTGGCAGTTAGCATGGGAATGCTAACAAGTAGCACTCGTGTGCTGGAAATATAGGCAGAACTCTTAGAATAGTCTACCTCGTATAATCAGTGGATACCCAGTTGTTTTATTCATTAGTTAGTTTTATATACAGAGTAAATCCAAGCAGCTGCACTTGGTGACAGCTGATTTATTTCTCTACGTTAGCACAATGGGAATAGCTCCATGATTTGCGCATGCCCATTTACTGAAGTAAAGTGAGGCGTGCAGTGAGCTGTCTGTCATAGGTTGACTGTACGGGGTTGAACGGTTTGTAATTCTTATGATTGAAAGAAGGAGGAGAGTAAAAGAGCGAGAACAAAACGTATTGCTTCTAAAACAGCCTGATCTTTTAGAAGCACTCTCGTCTGGATATTAAAGTACATAGCTGGATGTTAGCCTAGATTTTCAGTCTCATTTAATTAATATATTTGATCAAGTGAAATGTGAACAATCACTTGTCATATGTGACAATCCATGAGATGGGTTCTTACATGAATTTGTGAAGTTATCAAGGGGATATTTTGCTGTCTTTGAAAAAGAAGTGGTATGTTCTTTAAGGAGGTGTAAATATCTGATGATTAGATTAGATTAGATTAAACTTTATTGTCATTACACATGTACAAGGACAGGGTAACGAAATGCACTTTAGCATCTAACCAGAAGTGCAAAAGCAGCAAGTGCAGGGTATGGCAGCAAGTGCAGGATATACAGTATCTACAGTACATATATATACAATAAACATGATATACAGATGAGTGTTCTATAGACAGAATGTACAGTTAAATAGGTATTATGAACATACTATACAGGTGAATACTATACAGATTATGTTAGATGTGTTGATGGGATGTGTTAATTGTTTCTGAACTTGAATTAAATAAAATTAAATCACAGTTTTTTTTCCCCTTATTTCACTCTCTCTCCATCCCACTGCCCTCTCTGTCTCACCTATCTCTTCAGGTACCTGTGTTACAGAATAATAATGGCCCCCCACTGGTGGGGCTGGTGACAATTGCCTGTCACCTGGTGAAAGAGGCCAAGCGCCCAGAGCTGTTAGGTGACACTGCAGAGAGCAGGGCTGTGGTGCAACAGTGGCTGGAGTACAGGGTCACCAAGCTTAATGGCTGGACAAAGGATGATATCAAGACCATCCTGAAGGTAGAGAAGCTTATAGTCAAGGAAATCTTTATATTTTTTTGGTGTTCTTTGAAAATGCTGTTGTATTACCTTGACTTAAATCTGTATGGTATTTCTATGATTGTCCCAGATTTTAATGTATTTCATTCCAAGCTTGCTTGGAATTATGCTTCCCAGCATCTCAGTTTCTCTTATGTCCCCTGTCAGCCCTAGTGCTAAACCATGATGCACCAGGGCTGGGTGATATAGACCAATAATCACATCTCAGTGTTTTTAGGCCGAATGGTGATGCACAGTATATCCATCCATCCATCCATCCATCCATCCATTTTCTACCTCTTAATCCATCAGGGTCGCGGGGGAGCTGGAACCTATCCCAGCTGACTATTGGCGAGAGGCGGGGTACACCCTGGACTGGTTGCCAGTCAATCGCAGGGCTGACACACAAAGACAAACAGCCACACACGCACACCTATGGACAATTTAGAGTAGCCAATTAACCTAACCCACAGTATATATTGTGGTATTTTCTACAAAGTAGGCAGAAAGTTCAGTTGTAAGTCAGAGCCACATGTGAGAAGTCACTGGCAATTTTATTAAAATAGACTCTAATCAAAATTTTCAAGTTTATCAAGTTTCATGCAAAACATGTAAATGAAAAATAGAAATAGGTCCATCCAGTGTTTCCTACAGGCCCGAAATTTACTTGCGTTTGGTGGTGCAGCATGTAACCAACCTGCTTGCAGAGACTCATGCAGTTTAGTTACAATTTACAGATGTCCCCTTAACAACTCACTTTCAGGCATATTGGAAGATGCTAGCTAGGTGGATTCGCACAGAGAAACCTTCAATCTCTAGTCAACTACTGTAGCGCATGAAACTCCGCATTTTCTCTACCTGGGTGGGTCTTAATCAACCTGAGCAGGCATCCCAAATAGAGCTTATGTATGGGAAACGCCGCTGAGAATCTCTTTCAGTTGTTTTCACCAGGAAGAACAGACTGAATTTAAAATAGGATACAATTATTAGTGTGGACTGGCACTATGCATCCATCCATGTTGCAGGAGAACTTGTGAGTGGTTTGTGCCGACACAGAGTGGGGCCATGGTTGCACAGGGAATGTGAGAGAGGAGAGGTTCAAAGCGGCTTTACAGAAGAAAGGGGTTATGTAATGCAACAACTATATTGATATAACTGATATTGTCTCATCTTTTATCTTGGTTGAAAATATATATAATATAGACAATATACCACCCAGGCCTACTGTGTGTGTGTGTGTGTGTGTGTGTGTGTGTGTGTGTGTGTGTGTGTGTGTGTGTGTGTGTGTGTGTGTGTGTGTTGGTCTTGTTAAGGCACAAGCAACAGGAATACAGACTGATGTATTGCCCTTCAGTGACATGGCCCCACAAGACAGAGAAAAATGTTTTAATATGCCTGACGCCAGTCAGCATGAGATGGATCGTCAGCCATTGGTCTGCTGGATGCTAGGCGCCTCTTGGCGCTGTCCTGTCAGCCAGAAGTGGCTCTGTGTGTTTGTGTATGTGTGCACACACTTCTCAGCATAACACACTGTTGTGGCATGGGTGAGGAGTCATGCTGTGTGGCAGCATGTTATCTGGACAGGCCTCTTAAATATTTTAATGGTGCCACTTACAGAAGGAAGTTGCCCTTAGCAGCTCAGCTCTGGTGCCTGTTGGCCCCCTGTTCTGTCCTGCTGCTTTAGCTACATCCTTAACGCTCTTCTTTCAAACACACCAGTCATCTCCCATTAAATTATCTAGAGACAAAAACTGTCAACTGCATGAGTTCTTAAAGTTTCTCCCCCCAGGATGCAAATAATAAATTCATGTTTTTTTCAAGCTCAGACTTGCTTTAGAAGTAAACATGTTGTCACTCATGTAATGTGACTGTAAACAAGCCGGGCCACTTTGGCCCTGAACTCAAAGTTAGCTGAATGTCGGGAAAAGTCTGTCACACCACCTTAAACCAATTATGCTAGTAGTTGATGACCTTCTGCTGGCTTAGTAGAGTAGCTTAATACATCTGAGTCAGTTCCTGCTTTGTCTTTAGTCAACTTAAACTCCTTGTACTTCATCACAGGTTTTATGATTTCTGAATTGTGATTGGTGTCTCTTTTGGAAGAAACATATTCACCCTCAAAATGAAAGATAGAGAACAGACTTTCAATTAAAATGTATAGAAAGGCAGCAACAATGGAAAATGGTCTCTGGGTTGTCAAGATTGTAGTACATCAGAAATTAAAAGGGCACAAAGACTTGCAATGAATTGCAATTGTAATAGCAGAAGTAGTAGTCGTTTCTGTACAAATGTAGCCTGTACATGACCTACTCGTAGGACGAAAAACTCAGAAAAGTTCTTGCTCACTTTTTCAAATTTTTTGGAATTTCTGAAAGTGTAACTCTGTTGTAGTACAGTGGTACTCTGTCTAAAACCCTTCTGCTTTCCCAGCATTCATTTGTATGAATATACTAATGATAAGAGTGCGCAGTTAAGGAGGGCGCAGGTAGATAAGTAACCAGGTCTGGACTTCCATGTGCTGGGTGGGGGTGGCAGGAGAGCGGTCTCTCCTGTGATGCTTGACTGGGCTTCAGCTCCATGGCTGTAGGCAAAGAAAAGCGAGGATCTGATTTTGGAAGGGGAGGAAGTCTGCAGTCTTCATGCCTTGTTTGGCATCAGCCACTCTTGCTGCACAATAACTCCTTTTGCCCCGAAGATGTTCTGTGTGCATGGAGTGTTTCCTTCACACAATGTACAAGTGCTAAAGATGGTCCTTTCCCTTGGGACCAGCACTTCCATGCACAACTTTGAACACACAGACATGGACTGAAAAATAAACATCATGCTGTCCAAGTTTAGGACAGATTCATTAGATTTGCAAGCGATAGTTGTAGTCATTTGGTAGTGGAGTAAACAAATAGCCTTTTTTGTACGCATCTGTACAAAGTCACAGGGAGAGAGGCCTTACCCCCTCAGGTTACATATTATTCCCATTCACATAGCACAACAAATAGACATACATGCAAACTAGGATCTAGGGCAATCTTCTGGAAGTCGATGAGTCGATTCATCAGTTGAAAAAAACCCTAAGTCAACTCACTGCACTTCTCACAGAGGGCAGCGTGACAGCAGACGGTGCAAGGCAGAGCAGCACAGCTCGTTTCCGTTGACCATTCTGATAGCTCCCATGTCTGGATGACCCCACTGTCAGCAACCCAGAAGGAAAGCCAGCTTTTACTTTCTCTGACTGTCTTAAAATCTCATGTTTCAATATCTCAGCTGATGAACAAAGACATTCAAATGTAGGTTTTTAGGTAAAACATTACAGTCGTGCACAAGAGTGTTGTCTATGCCAGCTGAATTCACACTAGACGTGCCTATTTGCACATAAGGTATAATGAAGAAAAGGCATCAGTAACAGTGTGGATGGAGAAGCATTAACCAACAAACCACAAACACTTAACCAATTAATATAGCCCCCTGGCCCCCCCATCCATCTTCTTTTCTTCATGTAAAATGTACTTAAATAGATATACATTGATTAATTGTAAGACATGAAATTTGCATAGGTGATTATGTTTTGAAATCTTCTCTTTTAGGACCTCAACCTCTACCTGCAAGACAAGGCTTACCTTGCCGAAAACCAGCTCACGTTAGCCGATATTCTCGTCTACTATGGAATCCAACCACTCATAGTAAGTTGGCTCACTTAATTTCTCACTTATTTCACTCACATGTCACAGAATTGCAGGTTTTCTGGGTGCTTACTATTACTTAAAGTGTAATGTGATGCTAAAATGTATGAGTTTCAAGTAGTACAGCTTAATGAAAAGGAATCTAGAGCTAGTTAATGGTATGGATTACTTAGATTTTGGGTTAAGGTAAAACAGTTGGCAAAGTTTAAACAAGGGCCAGGGTTAACATTCTTCTGAAGTAGAGTCACTTATTTAGGCACACCACTAGGATACATTTAAATATTTTTGTAAATAACTTTGGAGAAACACTTAGAAGAATTTGAAATCCCACAGAACTTTCCCAAAGTCCTGTGGGATTTTAAATTCAGGGATAAATTTGTCTGACTTATTGTGTCCTCATACTGTTCTCACCACCATTTACCAAGGAGTTACCCATCCATCCCTTCATCTATCCTTTTCTTACCCTATCAGCCCTTACTTCAGTCAAACCACAACTTTAATAAGCAATTTGTCACAGTGCATAACACACAATTAGACCAGTCACATGGCCAAAGGGCATCAAGAACAAGTTGGTAATAAACACACGGATTATAAACACATTCTCACTTCTCTTCAAAGAAATAAAGTGATGTGGCACAAAGTGATGTCTTCAGCCTCAGACCAGGGACAAGTAAGTTTGTTATGCCTTCCAGGATTAAAAAAAAAAAGAGTGAGTTCAGAAATGGGAAAGACGGAGTGAGATGGAGGGAGGGAGACATCACATGTTGAGAGATGTCAGTGGTTGTGGCGGAGATGGAAGATTGCCTTCCGCCACCAGGCAGAGGAGCGTCACTTTGGTTTGCAATCAGTGTGCTTTTTAACCTCGGGGACAAGGGGTCAGCTAGCCCAACCCTTAACCACAGCCTGTCCTGATGTTCAATTCATGGAAAACAGTGCGGCACAGACATTAAACCTGACTGATGCTAGAATGGTTTTAGCCTGGATTGTTGTCTTAGTGAGGAGTTTACACACTTCAGTTAATTAGATAATGAAAAAGCACACACCTAAATAAGATTTATTTTCCAAGGACATCCTGCATTGTGCAGTAACAGGAAGGTGTGATTTTGATAGAAATTTGTTAAACATTGACAGTTCCTAGATCACTTTAATAAGCTTTGCACTACAGTTGATGCTTTTTCCATCCTGCACTGCTTTCGCAATACTAAATTTGTGTGAAGAGTGAGACACAGGTTGACCAATAGTGGATTTTTAAAGGGTTATATAATAATGATAGTTTGGAGCAGGAAAAAAGCTAATAGCCAATTAATCAGCCCACACATGAACAATCTTGGAAACTGGGTAACAGTCAAACTAAGTGTCATCAAAGAAGCTTCTTTAAAAAGTGAATTATACCTTTATCACCACAACAGTTTGATGTTTTGATGTCTTGATAAAAATGTTTTAGTTTTATCTGATACAGTTATTTATATATTTATTTTTTGTTCGCTTAAATTATTTACCTATTTCTAAAATGTCTCTTTGGTCAACTCTTGTTTTAAAATATGCTCTATTTATAAATTTGACATGACTGCAAGACATTCTATCTGCAAGACATTCTGTCTCAGCTTATTTATAGAACAGTGTTTGTTTTCTAATTAGGGTCCAAGCCTGAAGGGCCCGACCCGTGCAATGCAGAGTGGCTAGCCCACATAGGCTGCTCCCATTTCTGCTTGTAATTTTTTTTTTTTGGCAAAATTGCAAGGTTTGGAAAACCAACTTTTTCGAACTCCTTCTAGACATGTGAAGGCACAAAAGTTTACACATAGAATCTATTATTAGTAGTATTATTTTTATTATTGTTATTGTCATCATCATTATTATTGATATTCTTTAGCTTAATTGCCTTTTTGAGGGGCTTTGAATGCTGAAAAGCTCACAACAATTGGCACACACATCGGAACTGGCTGAAATTGGCCTGCATTTACACCGTGACTGCCATTTCCCTGATGGGCTCAAAGTACAATATTATTATTATTATTAAAGCCATCCTTTTACTCTGTGGTCAAGGGCATCAAAAGCCTGTATACAGTGTCCTGATATATAGCAGACACATTTTAATGACCTTAAAGGCATTCACAGAAAATTTGTAACACTAAACATGGTATTTTGTTATGGCTGCCAACCCAGTAAATGGCTGCCCAGAGTCTATGAATCGAATAATCAGTGGAAAAGCCCCCGGGTCAGTGCTTACTTTATCCATCACATCACTGGACTTTTTTTTTATTGTATTTTATTTTTTAATTAATTAATTGATTGATTGATTGATTAATTTATTTATTTTTAGAATCATCATAGTACACAGAGCAATGCAGAATAACAGCATGGCAGGCTATAAACTTTTACAAACCTAGTCTGGTCTTAAAATCACCTAACAGCAAATAAAGGAAATAGAGGGCAGCACAACTCATTCCTGTTTGCTACTTCAGTGCTCTCTGCTCTGGTGCTGTATGCTGGCAAAGCCAGTGAAATTACTTTTCAGTCAGAGACTGGCAACACTAAATAATCAACCTTATTTAAAAACATACTGTATTTATAAATAAAAAAGAGCAGACATAATAAAATACAGAGGTTGAGTACAACACCCGGCCTGAACTGGAGATTCCGATTCCGTTCTGGTCCAGGTATAACCTTAATATTGTTTAGTAGTTACCCTACATCTTTCATGGGAGGCAGAGTGGGTTGTCCACTAATCAAAAGGTCGGGGGCTTGATCTCCGGCCCCTCGTGTCTTTGGGCAGAATACTGAACCCCAAGCTGCCATGTGCCGATTGAAGTGTGAAATGAGTGTGTTAATAAAAGAGTTGTATGCACAGAAAAGGTGTTCTCTGCATAGAAAAAAAAACTGTGTGAATGGGTGAATGTGATTTGTAGTGTGAAGTACTTTAAGTAATTTTAAAGCCAGCATTATATACTGTATACTCAGTACCTTTCATGTTCAGAGGCAAATTGTTTTCCTTTCTTTCATGTCACACCCAGGTGGACTTGGCCATCCAGGAGAAGGAGCGGTATGTGAATGTGACGCGGTGGTTCGACCACATCCAACACTACCCTGGTGTCCGACGCCACCTCTCTCCAGTAGTTGTGCTCAGGAACAGAATTTATACCAGTAGGCATCACTGAGACTCGATCAGACCCGACCCAGCCTGACCCAGCCCATCACTCCCAACTCCTCTGTCCTTTTGACCAGTCCCTGGCAAATTATTTTCTAAAATCCAAGAGTGTATTCCATCATTGTTACAAGTTCAGGATGTTTCCACAGTTATTTCTAGCCAGCTTTTTTTTTTTTTTTTTTTTTTTTTTTTCAGTTTTTTTGGGTCATGATTCCTGCCTTTATGTTTTTTTTCTTGTCATATTTCTGAACTCTGTTAGCTCTTATAAAACATGTATTTATCCAGGGAGGTCTATTTGAGGTACAGAAATTCTATTAAGGGAATTCTTAGTAATAAAAATGTAGCTCAGTTCACAATCTTGAAAAAAAATGTCAGTGTTTTTAATAATTTAACCAGAGTTGGGAGTAGAAGCAAGAAGGTCATTTGTCATCTCTTAACCAATTATTTAATCACACTAACACTTTTTATAAGAACTTTGTTGTCATCAGTAGTGAGGCAGCAATGATGTGACACAGTTGGTGTTTTTTTGTTGGCAATTTTTGTGGGACTTTTGGAACCCTTCGGTTCTATGTTTGTTTTCTAAGGGAAGGCTGTACATTTCATGGTGAAGTGAGAAGCAAATACTATTAGCAGGTAAATCTTGTGCATCTGAGCATTGAGCATGCAATTAGAAGTATTACAGGTTCCAAGAAGACTTTAACTAGTTGTGCATTATGTCCTTAGGAAAAGCATCTTCCTTCATGCCAAATCAATGCATTTCCTCACAATAGTTTGTCCAAATAAATGTGGTGGCTGGTTCAATACCATAACCCCATAATGACCACAGCAAGTACAGAGTCCACATTTCTCTGCCATCTCTCTGCCCTGATGAATCTAGTCAGTCTCTCACTTTCATGCCTATCAGGACTGTGGTGTTTTTATTTTTTTGTTAGGATTTTATGTCTGTCACATCTAACTCCCAGCCATTTCACTGGACAGTTTAGTTTCTCTCTTTGTGTGTGAGTGTGTTTGTGTGTGTGTGTTCCTGATTACATCCCGCTCACTCTCCCACTTCCTCACCAGCCGTGTGGGCAGCAGTGAGCAGTTGAGCGTCAGCCGCAGAGTCAGAGATCAGAGTGAGGTTCCAATCAGTCCCACTACCACCACTGTTGATGCTGCAGGCCAGAGAGAGGGCAGCGGGCTCACCAGCTGCCACACAGATCCAGCCAGCCAAGGCCAGAACCCAGGCCCCTGGGCGACAGTCAGCCACTGTGTGTCATTTCAGCCCTTACGCTCCCACGGGGCTACTGGAGAGAGAAAGAGGGAGGGAGGGAGGCTACAGAAAGAGAAAAAGAGCACCCAGAGGCCAAGGGATCTTTTGGTGACGTGAACAATAATCCGTAGCTGCGAAAGCCTGACTGTTGCTGGGTGAATGTTTTCTATTAGCATCATTAACAGGTCAAGTTACGGCAGTGGCAGGAGAATCTGTAAAGTAACGTGAAGGTAGTGTTAGACAAAGGAAAATGAGTTCTGATTAGAGAAATAAATCTTATTCCATTAATTCCATAAATCAAAGCTTTACAAAAAACACGTAAACTGACTAAAATCATTGAGCACAAAAATTGACATTGCTAGTCTAAGGAAATTTCTTGGCGGGTTTTGTTTTTGCGTCAGTGTTTCTGTTATTTTTTTACTGTCTTCCTCTTTTTAAGTGCTCCCACTTCAGCCAGGCTCTACATATTGCTGGGTCTGTTTCTTACAGCAGCAGTGATTTCATTATCTGCTGTATGATGTTCATCCTGTGCCAGTAAATGTGGATATGCAACTCATGACCCCTGATTTTTCGCAGCTCTTTCAGTTTACTTTTTGTATTCTCCAAGAATTTGTTTTGTGTAAACCAGCCAGAAGACAGAGTTATTGTTCAATGAACTTCCGTAAGACAGCTCGCTTGTGTGTTTGTGGCAAGTGTTAAGAAGAAGATGTGAAAGATAAAAACAGCTTGGAGTCAACTGAGAGAGCCTTGTGACTAGTTGGAGCAGTGTATGGTGTGGTCTATCATTAAAGAAGCCCTTGTCCTCTTGATTATGTTAGCATTCAGTTGGAATGCGGTTTCAAATGCGCAACATTAGACAGTTGTTCTTATTTTTGAGGTGTAAATAATCAAGTTTTGCCCACAAAAGTTGCAGCTGGACAAATTCACTTGTTTGTGATCATGCCATGGTTACAGACCATGCAAGGTTAAAAATATTTTTAATGTTATGAAGAGCAGAGAGGACTTATTTAATTTTTTTTACAATTAAATATATAGACCATTAAAAAATGAATTTGAGTTCAAAACAGCAAGTTTTAAATACTGAATATTGGGGTCAGTTCAAATCTCTTTAAATGTGACTGCATATTCAAACCAGAGATCACCTTGCCATGGGATCACACCAGCTGTGACATCCATCGACATGTTGATGTTCTGGCCCATGTGTACTCAGTTCTTAATTTTTTTTATACACACACACACATACACACACACACACACACACACACACATATATATATATATATATATATATATATATATA
>JBBMJY010000013.1:12161455-12176142 GCA_037833715.1 Toxotes lorentzi
CACACACACACACACAAACACACATATATATATATATATATATATATATATATATATATATATATATATATGCCATTATATACATGAAACCTTGAAAACTTTATTTGAGTATCTTGTGTCAATCCCATTGTCCCCCCTTCTCCCCTAGCTAAACTTCAGATAGATAGACAGATAGAGAGATAGATACTTTATTCATCCCCAAGAGAAATTCACAAAGACACCATACCCATAGTATAGAAAGTAATCAGATGTGACAAACAGCACAAAACACACACCTGGCTGCTGCAAAGGCTGCCACTTATTACCGTTAATGTGTTTCTATAAGATATTCTTCAAGGTGTTTAAAAATGACTCCAACTCTTAAATATACAGTGATGATTAATCAGTAATTTTTTGCAAGACTTGTGTTTTTGTGTGGCTCTGTGCTCACTGTTGGCAGGATCTCAAAATGCTCTTGTATGGTCTCACAGTCAGGTTCCCCAGCTGCAGTGATGAGGCCACAGAAGGTAGACAGCATAGAGGCACCAATTAGTAATGGCCTCCCCACCAACTTCTAAAGGCAAAAGGAATGACCCTCTGCAGAAGTAACCCTCTGCCATGGCCTTGAATTAACACACTCAAGACCCAGTCACTCACCAACTGGTCTCCCACCAACTGGCAACTAAATAAAGTTGCAATTTAGCCTGGTGAGGGAGAGGTCAAAGGTCATTAAGGAATGGTTATCATCAAGATTTACTAATAACTTCTCTCACAATGGAGCTGTGGAAAAGAGTGGTGCTCTCCTTGTCTCCTTCTCTCTTGAGCAAGACATAAAAGAGCAGAAGGTAAAAAAAAAGGTGACAACTTGATAAAAAATGGCACTTAGCTTTGCCTTTTAACCAACGTGCAGGTTCAACTGAACTGCAAAAGTTGATATTTCATGTGTCAATGAAAGATTTATTATCAACAGCACAGATACAGAAGTCCCACTAGATCTGATAAATGGGGGTCATAGTGGTCTGAAGGCCCCTATACACTGTGTGATATTGGCCTGTCCTACCCCAAAGTTGACAATCAGACGATACACCATCTTGGAGAAAATCTTGGGTCATCTATGCATAACAGTGATGCTGTATTGTACTATGAAACAGGGAAAGGAATGGAAAATGGGAGTTCATTTCTGAAAATTTGGAGGTTATAGGCCTATGTACTCACTGGGATCATGACATGATGAGTGCAGTGTCCTGCAGGAAGCCAAAAGCAGGATACATTTCTAGCGGGTGCCACAACTTTCACTTAATGATGAGAGCAAAGAGTGAAGGGTTTACGTTTTACCCATGTCGCCCCATAGCCCAACACCTTTGTCACCTCAAGTTTACTAACCATATTAGGATAGACAACCCCACTCTACCCACACCGCCACCCTTCATTAATTCTTAACATCAGGGAGAAGAAAATGCATGTTCCGTGACATCTGCTAAGAGAGGGCTTGCCGTGTCTCGCTCAGAGATTCAGTGGTACAATCAACACTGTGGTGGTGAGGGGAGTGTTAGCATGTCTTAAGATCTTTCAGCAGGACTTGCTTCATCATGCTGTTACACATTGTGACAGTTGTACCATGTGTCTGTAAAGATGGCATCTGATTGTCTGTTGCAGTTAGATGAATGTATGAGCAAGGATGCAGTTATGAAGGACACTATGAAGTAGTTTTTCACATGTTCTTGCAGTGAAGTTATTCCTATAGAAACAGAGGAGAGAGATGTCTTTACCTCTCAAAGAGTGGGGACATGCTGTATGTGCTCACATACATACATGTCACTGATGAAAAAATTATAAATAGATAAATAATAAAAAGAAAGACGATCATTAGTAATAAGTGATAGCCTTACTCATGTAGATATTAAAGTTTGCTACAAGTCATATTTTCATAGTTTGTTATACGTTAGTTTGTTGTTTAGCTTCATTTATACTTCTACATTAAGGAGTTACTGTATACTTGCAGTGTCTCCATGTGTAGGCTCTGTTCCTACATCACAGGCGTATAGTGTAGTCACAACATTATAGCTAATGTGTGTGTATGTGTCTCTTTCATCATCATCTATAGTACATCATTACTTTAACAAGTGAATCATACATCTGCTCTATTTCTTACCTCAGATTATGTTTTTATATCACTGCTGTAAATAGACTGTTTTACCTTACGTATGTATTCACGCTAACATAGCTTTACAAGTTGTTTTTATTCTCTCTACCTCCCTCTACCTCTTGCAAGACACAGCCTCACCTTGTATTGCATAAGGATCCCAGGTGTGCAGCAAGACAAGAGTTTTTACGAGATGCAACCACTCAGCTCATCAATCAGAGACATGGGTGGCTGATTCGGCACGTAGGTGCTGAAGTACATATGTGTGACCTGGGGCAAGGAGTTTGCACAAGATTGCACCTTAAGTCTCACTTTCACACACACAGATGACTGTTGAATTAGCCGCCTCGATTGCTCCCCACCCGTACTTTTGATCTTGCTCAGCTGCCGTCTCTTCACATTTTTTTGTGTGTGTGTGTGCATGTATGTGTGGCAATGCAACCATGATGATGGCCAACATGGTTTTGGCCTGGGGGTAAGAGGTGAATTAAGGAGGCAAAAAAGAGAAGGAAAGGGTCAACCCACTCATGTGAATGAGTAAAAAAAAAAAAAAAACAGGCCTGTAGCAGCCATTAAAGAAAATTATTAATAGTATTATTTTCTGAGTCACACAAATGTAACTACAAATTTTAACCATTTTACACATATTTTCTGTCTAATTTACATGAAACAAAATACAGTATTCATAACTATGTTTTCCTTTGTGTAGAATCACCTGAAACCAAGCATAACTGTTTTCATTAGCTTAGAATGAGCCCTTCATATCTGCATAGGGAGTGGGTGCACCTCCATATTTCTACAGTAGCCCAGAACGGACAAAACAAACACTGGTTCTAGAGAGAGCCTTTCACATTTTTACGCTATCTGAAGGCTACTGTAGATCCTCCTCTACTTGGAAAGGGATAGATGAAGGGAGGGGTGTTCATTTGGTTGCCGCTTGCAACCTCAGTGCTAGATACCACTAAATCCTACACACTGGTCCTTTAAATGAGTCTGTGTTGTAGTTCACTTGGCCTTGGTTAATTTAAGGACTTCTCATTTGCCATGCCGTCACATTGTGTGACCCTGTGACAGACCATTCCTGTTTTTTAAATTTTCCATAAATGTCCACTCCCCCACCAGCCCACAGCCTGCCCCCCTGCTGTAATACGTTCTGATAGGAAGCCTCCAGGGAAGTTCACCTCTCACTGAGATGTGATACTAAAAGTAATTGCAGCTGAAACCTTGTGACAGGGGAGTGTACTTAGAAAAAAATTGAGAGTACAGTGCAGGAAGGATAGCATTTGAAATAAGCATAGAGGATATTTGTAAGGGGAGAGAGGGTGAGGATAACAGGCACACTGCTGGGTGGGCAGGGAGCAGAGAGCACAGCCCTCAGCCATTTCCTGTAATTTGACCTCCATGGGAAAAAAAAACAGTCTACTAATTTGCATTTTTTCCCCAACTCATCTGCATACATTAGGACAGTGAATTTTTTCCCCATCTTTTTTTTTTTTCTATAACAGTCTGGTTTTAATTTGAGATGACTAATTTATTTAAACCTGGAGTTAAATGCAGAGTACTTTCTCTCTGTGACACATCTCATTTCCCTAATGATTAAAAAAAAAAACCAGGGGGCTGATGACAATCTCATAGAACATAAACAAAGTTTTATATCAGGACATGGATGTGGTGCCTGGTGGTTACAGCTGACACAGGGGAATGCTGTCCAGAGGAAATGAACTGAATACTTTCACCATAAAAACAAAAGTAAGAGGGGAGTCCAGCTGTAGACAATTTTTTAACGATCTTAAATTCCAATAATTTAAATATACACTCTCCCTCAAGAATCACTGGTTTCCCATGGGCAGAGTTTAATCCAAGAACAAAGTATATTCTTATAAAAAGTATTTCCCTTAAACATGTTATGAGCTTGTCTGTTTCCATTTTAATTATTAATCTAATCATTATTACTTGTGTAATTTCTTTTCTAACTTTGCACCTCCCCTTTTTCTTGAAACCATTTACCATGATTTGCATTACCACAGCAAACACCTCTGTACTTTGGAACCTGTTGATTTCTCACAAATTGAAAGTATAAATTTGCATTAAGATGAATACAATATATAGATTCCAAAGCATAAAGTGATGAAGTTAGACCATTGTTCAGTTTCCCCAGGCTTTACCTCCACAAACACACCAGTCAATGCGTGTCATTCAATTCAACTGCAAGGCAGCTGACATAGACATGAATGAGCCTCTAACTTTCCTTCTGAGTCGTCATTTTACAATTACTATGGCTGAAATCACAACACAGCTGTTGTCTTTAACTTAAATTTGTGGTGATTATGTCAGACGACACAGTGGTTGTAAAATCAGGATTGTAGCTGTGTATGCAGCATCTTGGAAATGGCTTGGAAGTAACTGCTGGTTAACATATAGTCTTACTGGTCTGGATTTCAGTCACTTTTTTATACTTCTTCTAAAGTAGGACAACAGAACCAGAAAAAAACATGTAAATGAGAACAGCTTTATTTCATTCAGGATTTAGAGTGCATCATAGCACAGAAACAGCACTGGTGACAGTTACAAATGACCCTCTAATTGCATCACACAAAGGACTTGTCTTTGTACTTGTAATCTTAGGCCCATCTTAGCCTCAACTGAAGACCTGATGATATATGAACTGATGACCTAATGGTATAGTTACTCTAGATGGCATTGCCCTGGCCTCCAGGACCATGGTAAGGACATTTATCCTCATTTAGGATATGTCTTTTAACTGCTTCATAAGACAAACTTCAAGGACTGCCTTCTTGCACCTATGTAATATAGCAAAAATCTGGCACATCCTGTCTCAAAAAGATGCAGAAAATCTGGTCCACTTCTAGAATGGATTATGGTAATTCCTTTTTATCAGTCTGGCCCCAAGTCTCTAAAGATTCTCCAGCTGATTCAAAATGCTGCCGTGCGAGTACTGACAGGAATGAGGAAAAGAGATTGTATTTGTGCTGTGTTAGCTTCTCTTTTTTGAAAGCATTGGCTCCCCATAAAATCCAGAATAGAATGTAAAATCCTCATCTCCTCACATACAATGCCCTTATATCTTAAAGAGACTGTTGTATGACCATCATATCTTAAAGATCTCACAGTACCCTATTACCCCACTAGAGCGCTGGGATCCCAGAATAGTGGCTTACCTGTGAGTCTCCAAAGGTACAGGGGGAGGCAGAGCCTTCAGCTATCAGGCTCCTTTCCTGTGGACCCATCTACCAGTTTAATTGTAGGCTCAAAACGTTCCAGTTTGATTAAGCTTATGGTTGGTTCAGACAAGTCAGGCTTGTCTGAACCATCCACTAGTTATGCTGCCATAGGCCTAGGGGAAAGTCTCCCATGATGCACCAAGCTCCTCTGTCCCTCTCCCTCTCCATCTGTACGCATGCAGATCCCATTAGATTCTCGTGTGTGTGTGTGTGTGTGTGTGTGTGTGTGTGTGTGTGTGTGTGTGTGTGTGTGTGTGTGTGTGTCTCTAGGTCATTCACTGTCCCTCATGCCCTGTCTCCTTCTCCTCTAAGTATTTTTAATTTGGAGATATCAAATTTGGACTTACAGAATTGAATTGCTTAACATAAATGTTGCTTTATTCATTGAATGATTTACGTTTTATGGGGAAGTGTATCTCTGTCACAACCACATGTTCTGTTTCGGTTGCCATGATTGTTTTGTGTCTTTATTGTTTGATGGCTAGTTTGTGATCACTGGGCCTGTATACTTGTCAGCTCAATCCCCTCCCCACAGCTCTGGTCAAGTCTTGCCTTTCCCCTCTGCTCCCCTTATATCTGCCATCATCCACTCCTGGAATCCACTGGAATTGTGCCCACACTCTTCAAAACTGCAGTTGTCACCCCAATTCTGAAAAAACTGGTTCAGATCCTAACAATTACAGTAACCTCCACCCCATTTGTAACTTACCTTTCATCTACAAAATAATGGAAAAAATTGTTTCTACTCAACTCCACTCCCATTTAACTCAAAACAGTCTCTACGAACAATTCCGTCCCCGCCATAGTACATAAACTGCTCTAATGAAAATCACAAACAACCTCCTCATGGCAGCTGATTCCAGTTTGCAATTCTCATCCTCCTTAATCTGAGTGCAGCCTCGATAACATTTCTCACACCATCCTCCTCAATAGATTATCTTCCACTGGCATCACTCACACCCCCTAGACTAGTTTCATTCATATTTTTCAGGCCGCACTTAGTTCATCCAATCCTTCAGATCCCAGCCCTCCCCCGTCACTTCTGGTATGCCCCAGGGCTCGGCCCTTGGGCCCCTTCTCTTCATCACCTACCTCCTTCTCCCTGGACATTATTTTTTAGCAAATTCAATATCCATTTCCATTGCTTTGCGGACAACATCTAGCTCTACTCCCTCACCAACTGCTTATCTGAAATTAAATCCTGGTTTAACTTCCTACAATTAAACGGTGACAAAGCAGAAATTCTCCTCGTTGGCACTAAATCTGCATTATCCAAAGCTGACAGCTTTTCCCTTACAATCCGTTCCTCAGTTTCCCCCCAGGTTAAGAATCTGGATGTCATCCTCGATAGCTCATTATCATTTCAATCTCACATCAATAACATTACCTGGTCTGCATATTTCCATTTACACAACATAACCCCCCCCACACACCAAACATACCACTTCTATCCTTGTCCACAGCCTCGTCACCTCCCATATTGATTATTGCAATTACCTCCTTTTTGGTATCCCTCACAAATCCCTCCATAAGCTTCAACTGGTCCAGAACACAGCCACTTGTATCATCACCAAAACTCCCTCTTTCCACCATTGGCTCCCAGTTAAACTCAGAATAGAATTCAAAATCCTCCTGTATATATTCAAGGCCATCCACAACCTATATATATTCAAGGCCATCCACAACCTCAGATCCTCTTCCTCCATCCCCAACTCTGGAACACCGGACATCCAAAACATCGATTCTCTCCCTCAGTTCAAATCCAAACTCAAAACTCACCTTTTCAAAATAGCATCCTCTCTATAATTACATTGTCCCATTCTATACTGTGTGTTGCTTTAATCTGTTGTCTTTTGTATTTGTTTCATCTTTGCTGTATTAGTTTTATCTTTGTGTTTTTATGTTGAGAAAGGCGCTTATAAGTTAACTTTATTATTATTATTGTTATTATTATTATTATTATTATTATTATTATTATTATTATACAATTCTGCTTTCTATCTCTGACAGTTAGGAGATAATCTCTGTTTACGGACAGATAACATTCTAATCTACTTTGGCTTTTATCTTCTTCTTTCCAATGTTTCAAATAGGTTCTTATATTGTGTTATAATTTGGTTTACTAATTTTGGTTTTTGGTTTTTGGAAAGCAGTGTTGCTGTGAGACTAGTCAGTGTGTGTTTGAGAGAGGGCTCTTGGGTTTGGAGGACTTTGTAACAGAGGTGTCGAAGGGGCTGGATTTAAGGTGCTTAAAAATGCTCTCTTTGAATGTTGATTATCAGTGTGTATCTACTGAATTCTGTTCAACAGGCATTTCTTGGTGTTTTTTTCTTTGTACATATGAAATGTATCTGCAGAATTCTGCATGTACAAATTGTGTTGGCTGTTTATGCCAACAGAGATATCTGTGATGACTGAGTCAACACCATACTTCACTAACGTATTGCGCAATGGGCAGGATAACACTATCTAATATTTTAAGCAAAATTTTAATTGGAATCTGGAAGTTCTAAAATGAACTCTTAAATGCATTCAGTGCTCTTAGAGCTTTTTCTCTTAGTGCTTTCACTGCCAAGCTGAAACTTTCTGATGCTGTTATACCACGGTGGGTATAGCTCATACTGTGTTCATGCACAGTGACACAAAGATAAATAAGTAGTGATGTGATGTTATGAAAATGAATGACACCTGTGAAATACAGTTTAATACAGTATGAGCTGGAATGAGGGACAGGCAGTCAACAGTACTTCAAATGACTAATGTTGACGGAACATGATTATGAACCAGAAAGCTTCACGGCTGACTGGTTATATACTGGACTAAGGGCATGAAGCTGCAATCTGGCAGTGACAGTTCCCCAACAACATTCAAACACTTATAGACACGCCAACATTTTTCCTTACCTAGAGTCTGCTCAAGTGGCTTCTTCAGTGCCTTCCCTATCTCTCTCTTACACAGTATATGCACACATGACAGACATCCCACAGAGAAGCAGGGCTGAGTCATTATATCATACAGCACAGAGGGACGGAAAGATGGGTGAGGAGTGCGACAATGAAGAGCTAACACTGAACCAAGTGGTATAGTAACTTATATGTTTGATATGTACATTTGTAATCAATGTTCAGTGATCACAGTGAGAGACAACGATCTGTACATTTTGGATGAGGTTACTTTTGTCTCATAAAATTAAATTATTTGAAAAAAAAAAGATTTACATGTGTTGTTTATAGAGACATCAGTTAAGCCAGAGTGGCCAAAAATCATTTAATGCACAGTATATATATATATATATATATATATATATATACCATATATAAATACCATCAAGAAGACTGGTATGTGTTGCAGAAGAAAATACTTTTCCTTCATATTCTGTTAGTTTCAGCTCTGAAATAAAAAGATTGAAAGTTAATTTCAGATGTCATAATCTGAAATGTTCCTTGATAAGGAACAATGTGTTTAACAGTGACAGGCATGGATAAGCAGAAGACAAACAGATCGCTGAAAGGTTAAAGGCAAGCTGATTTACCAATTTGCAGAGTGTATTTCTGAGAGATGCTTTTATTTCCCACGGCAGTGTCCCATGAAATGAATTATAATCTCTGTATGCAGTACAATAGCCAGTGGGCCTTATTGTCAAAGTGAAAGGCTAGGGGCCTCAATTAACATCCTCTAATGCTATTGTCAGTTGCATCTGAAAAGAAGGCCGTCAGTGAAGAGCATGATAGTTGGATAAAAATGACTAATATTAAGTTCAAATGTCATAAAGAGAATGTAAGCCCTAAAAAAATGGTCAAGCTCCTGCTTAAAGTGACCCAGAGGGACATTTGCTGATTTGTGTGTGTTTGCAGACAGTGTGTTTTAGTGCAGTGTTAATAGCATTTGATCTTGAGGGAAGACCAAAAAACTCTCCTCATTCAGGCTAAATTTAACAGCACATGACACACAGCTGATCACTGGCCTCTTTGAAAAGCACCCGTAAATGAGGGTGGCGTGAAATCAACATCTGGACAGTAAAACACAAAGTCATCTCTGTATCTCCTGATCCTTAATGTTGGACTGCTGAGATTTACACACACACACAAACACAGAAGTATCTATCCATCTCAAACATGCCTCGGCATTTCACAAACTTTGACCCATTCAAAACCACCAGTCTTTGAAGTGAAATCCTGAGGATACAAACACACGGTCTCTCTCACACACAATGCCTGCCTCAGGGACGAAGGTGGGAGGGAGAGTCGGCAATGAAAGATGCTGTTGATGAGACTGAGGGATGGGTGAGGATGTGGGCCGCTGATAGAGTGCTGATAGGCTCTACAATATATTCCAGTGTGTGGCATTTAGCTTAAAGGATGATCCACACACAAGCAAGCAGACACAGAAACAAACACAAGAGCATATATAAATTCAGTATGCCTATTTTAACCACAGACAGTACAGGCAGTCCTCTACACTATCACTATTATATTCCTTCACAGAATCATATATGTCCTCACACACTCATACAGGTCATACCCAGAGGGAGGGAAACTTTGCCTTCTTTACAGAGCTAGTGGACTCCCCTTGTGACTTTCACAGCTGTCATGCTCCTCTTTACAGCCTTCATTCATCCCCTAACCTCAGGGAAACAAGCATGTGATGATGTCTCATACACACACGCACACACATAAAAACACACACATAATTAATGTACACAGATGCACAGATACAAGTATAAAGTTAAGACACTTGCCAAGTGCTGACATGGTGTTAATGTAGTGTGTTATTTGTCCTAATGTCATTTCACACATTCCTCCATTGCAATGCCAATTATATGGACTGTTATCAGGTAGGTGTTCTTAGTTAGGGCTAATTATATATAGAGGTTCATTAATATTGTTGGTTTACGTTATTATAATTTATTGTTCTTATACTTTCATCATTCTCAATGATCTGTCTGTTACGAGGTCAATAATGCAAATTAGATTCATTTTGGATGCAGCTGGATCTGAACAAAATCAACCATGTATAACTGAAATGTTGTAATTTCAGAGGAGTGGATTTCATCAAAGTGAATAATCCTTCCACATTTACAAAACTAGCACATTCTTCATTATGATTAAAAAATGTCACCTTTCCACGAGGCTTTTGTTCTATAACACTCCCTTCTTCAGCTAATGTGACACCACAGTCTTCAATGCTTCAGTGGTGAGTGTGACACAACAGGAAGACAAAATTGAAAATGTCCCCTCTCTCTACAGCATCTCTTTTGGGTCCATAGAACAGTTGAGTAGCTTATATGATTTTTTCATCCCTGTAGCCAGAAGTGCCTTGCACCCTGCCAGTTGGTTGTTGTGCTTTGTATAGGTGACACAGTGTGATAGACCCTACCCGCAAACCCTCCATTACAATCATATTGGTCTCCTTTCAACTGTGTTCCTATGGGGCACTGTCACTGTCAAGATTGGCTGAAGTTTAGTCAAAGACATTAAGGGAGCACCTCCAGGGACAAACATCAGCAGAGAGGAAAAGAGAGGAAAAGAAGAGAAGAACAATGAAAGCAATGCAGAAGAGCCTTAAAGCTGTAATCCATAATAATCCATAATTTTTGGCATGTTAAAAGATGACAAAGCATCCTAGTGTGGCTTTTGTGAAGTTGTTTTGACATGCTGTTGGTATTCAATGAAAAATAGAAGCAGTTTTCTTCAATGAAATCAATGAAATCAAATATAGACAGCATGGTCACTGCCCACCATTCACTCTTAAATGTAATCTTACCTCACTGTCATATCAAATGTGTAGGTTTATTATTCATTATTTTCAGTGGAGACTGTGACTGTGCTGTCCTGAGCATGTGTTTGTTTGTTTGAAGACATTCTAATGAAGAAACCCAAGCTTACAGGCAGATGGGACAGATCACCAGTTAGATAAGTTGCAAGGCATGCAAGGAAAAAGGAGCAGACAACAGGAGTCTTCACAGGAAAGAGGAAAAGAAGGGATCATAACTGGGAATGAAGGCAAACAAACTGACAGTGAGCGGAACACAGGGACTAAATAATTGGGAACATGTGAAACTAATCAGGGCATGGGGCAGCCAATCGCAAAGACATGAACACAGAGGGGCAGCAAGTAAAACAACCACAGACACACACAAAAAAAGATTTCAAAATAAAACAGAAAATACTGACAAGAACTAAGCAAGCTATAAACAGGAAGTACCAGTAATATTCTACCAGCATTTGTGGCCAAGGTTCAACCAAACTAAAATTTAGATCCCATACACTGCCCTTTGCAAGGCATCCAGTGGCTTTCCCGAGGAAAAAGATATGGCAGCACCCATTTCACAGACAGAAAAGAAGTTAATTTTGTGTCACTCACTGTAATTGTGTTTGTTCTTGGCATTTAATCTTGTTTAATATTATTCTATTTCATATTGTGTCTGCTTTTAAGTATTGTTTTATCTATTGTTTGTTTTTGTATTGTCTGGGAGTTTAGCGGTTAGGGTTAGGGTTATGCTGCCATCTTAGCCAGAGGTCCCTTGCAAAAGAAAATTCATCAGTGAAATTTACCTGGTTAAATAAAGGTTGAATAAAAATCAAACACTGCATTGCCATTAATAGAGCCATGCTGCCAGGATGGCTAAGAATCTTAACTCAATGTCAGCTCGTTTTTTCCAGGGCTTTTCAACTGCATACCTCAGTGGATGGAGTTTGCTTGCTAGTCATGGAGATACCTTACTTGCCATGTATCCCCAGTGCATTGTCACATGCTAGATAGCCGCTCTTTAGAGTGGTTATGCTTTACAAAACACTCTTCACCCCACACATTGCCTTTTCCTTGCTTTCATTTTTGGTGCAAAACTTGCCTAACATATTTTACAACCTCAAGTTGTAATGCCCACTTAAAAAAGACCACTTGAACTATTCTTGAGTGATCAGAAAGACCCTTAAATTCTTTCTTAAACTGCCCATACTTTTTAGGGTTTCCCCTTTCTTTTAGTGTGTTATATAGCTTTTGTGCATGTAAAAAGGCTGCTGAGTTACAAAGGGAGTTATTCTCTCCTACAGAAAATACAGTTCCTGAAGCGCCTGTAACACTTTGTTTGTATTACAGGCTTTTCTTCCATAACTTACTTACATCACTATGTAATACACTTGCATTATGCCTGACTACTGCCTAGTTTGGTTTGCCCTCTAACAAAGCTAGTTAGAGAGAAGGCCAGGAAGAGTTTGGTTCATTATAGCCTGTTGTCATCTTGAAAAGACAGTTTTTTTTTTAAATGCAAATCCAAAGTCCCTTTATATGGACTTTCAAAGGAAGACAAAGTAAGGAATCAGTGGTTAAGTTCCCTTCATTTTAATGAGGACTGATCTGGGAACAGTTCAGTGCTGGATTTTCGCAAGGGTTATTCCTGAAAGACAGGGGCAGTTCCTACTTTTTTAGTCTTGAGAATCAGGGTGACAACCTGTAAGTATACCTAATTAGTTGTGGATTTTTATGTTTAAAACATACATAGTACTACCACATGTTGCAGAGACTATGAATATTGCAGCTAAGCTGTAGTTCAATTAAATTTTCAGTTCAATTTTATTTATATAGCACTGAATCATAACAGAAGTTATCTCAAGGCACTTTCCATATAGAGCAGGTGTAGACCATACTCTTTATAATATTAGTGCCTCTGCTAACTTGCTAGCTGACGTCCTGTGATCAAATGGTTTTGCTGGTCAACTGAGTTCTGAGATGGATTTACCATTACAAGCTGTAGCATTATGACTGCAAACTGCTCCAGGCCTCGGCTAGCCTTCTAGCTAAGTTGATAAAAACCCCAGTGTTTTTCTGCCTGCGCTCTGTGCTACTGTTCTCATTTCATAGAACTGCAGACAAAAGGTCAATTAGACTCATCACAACTTGGACTGTGGATCTACTGCCCTTATTACTAGTCTCATTAATTATTATTATTATTACTACAATTAGTCTTACCATCATTAGTTCTTTTATTGTTGTTGTTTGTATTGGTATTAGTCCTATTACTAATCATGCTATTGTTCTCTCATTACTTTTAATCCGGATGTCTTCATGAAACCTGCATTGTCCCAAGTTCTCTTTCCTCCCCTCTTGCCTCCCTCCTCTCTCTCTCTCTCTCTTTCTCTCTCTCTTTCTCTCTCTCTCTCTCTCTCTCCATCTCTCTGTCTTTCTCACCCCAACCAGTCGAGGCAGATGGCCACCCACCATGAGCCAGGGTTTCTACCTGTCAAGGTTTCTACCTGTTAAAAGGGAGTTTTTCCTTGCCGCCATCACAAAATTTGCTCTTGGGGGAAATGTTGGGTCTCTGTAGACAATTTTATAAAGAGTATGGTCTAGACCTGCTCTATATGGAAAGTGCCTTGAGATAACCTCTGTTATGATTTGGCGCTATATAAATAAAACTGAAATGAATTGAATTACTCTACACTTTACTGCTATTTGCACTCAAGGTTAAATGTTAAACTCATTTTGTTGTCTCAGTAATAGTTTCTGTTACTTAACTGAGAGACCTGTACAAGAATTCTAGTGCCCTCGTACACTAGTACCCGGGAAAATGGCAAATAAAGTCTTGAATCTCGAATTATATTATTATGGATCACTGATGCATGACTCATGTTATTAACTGATGTTGTGACAAAGCAGTGCAACACTGTATAGTGGAACTATCTGTTTCACGCACAAATTTTATTAGTGTTTACAGATCACTATAAAAATTGTACAATATTCACTAGAGTATGACAAAGTTTGAGAAACATTTTAAAGCATAGATATGACAATAATTGTCTGATAAAACTGTCTGATAAGAACTTCTCAAGTAAAAATATCCAAATTATTTGGTTAAACTTCAATTACAGAGCAGCTTTTCAACAGCAAAGGCAATTTCGCTTTGTTAGCTCAGTAATTACAGCAGTTATTGTGACATGGTAACTTTTGAGAAAAAGTCTATTCATTACACTATCATTTTTACTACTTTCACGCATTTAGTAGTTGTTTTTCTCCCAGAAATAATTGCTTGACTAATATTTCATATTGTTTCATATTGTACTTTACACCCCTACATCCTGGTAATTACTGTAGCCATTTACATTACATAGTGTGCTGCATGCTCGTACTAATATATTATGCACCTGTCAAGACAAATGTAATACACAGTGCATTTTTACAGTTTAGGGAGTTCATGCATAAATACTGACCTAACATTATGTGTCAGGGAGTGATGGAGCTAAAGCGAAGTACACTGCTCACAAAAATTAAAGGAGCACTTTAAAGAAACACATTAGATACATCAGATCTCAATATGAAGTTGAATA
>JBBMJY010000013.1:12176242-12190091 GCA_037833715.1 Toxotes lorentzi
TATCAGTCAGGTTTAACTGATTTCATGCCAGGCCCAATAAAAAAAGTGTTCCTTTAATTTTTGTGAGCAGTGTATTTCAGATGCAAGGTGAAAAAAGGTGTTGCAGCAATGTACTATATGGGAAAGATAATGTGTCTTCTGAACACTAAAGCAGTTAAACCTACCATAGTTGAGCCACACAATAAAATTATGAACTTGTAAATTACCATAATATGGCTTCTTTAGTGTGGCACAGTGGTGCAGTGGTTAGTACTGTCGCTTCACAGCAAAAGGGTTCCAGGTTCGAACCATGGTCTGGGCTCTTCTGTGTGGAGTTTGCATGTTCTCCCTGTGCCTGCTTGGGTTTTCTCCGGGTACTCCGGCTTCCTCCCACAATCTCAAAAAACAGTCATATTAGGTTAATTGGCTAAACTAAATTGTGCGTGTGTGATTGTTTGTCTTTGTGTGTCAGCCCTGCGATTGACTGGTGACCAGTCCAGGGTGTACCCTGCCTCTTGCCCATAGTCAGCTGGGAAAGGCGCCAGCTCGCGACCCTGACAGATTAAGCGGCCAGATTCTTACAGAAACATTTTCTGTAAGAATGTAGTCTGTCAATAGCTCATTTCAAAGCCAAATTTCAGAAATTTCTTTGTTGTAAACATGACCTTGCATTTAAGTGTGATATTTTCGACACACTTTTCAAGCCTGAAGAAGCTTAACAAGTGAGAACAATCACACCAGACTCAAACATGGGAGAGTGACAGAGTCTCCCTCCAGTAAGAGTGCTGCCATCTCTCGCCGGGGTGGTCATCAGCGCTAAACTCCTGTCAGGTTCCATCTTATACCGTAACGCAAAACTACACACATTTACACACACATACACTGGTCTATCACAGGGCAGGACAGGCTCTCCAAAGGGGTCATCATGTTGTCACACACACCAAGGAGCAGTGTTGTTGTTGGCGCTCCTTACTTCTTCACTATTGTCAATGTCACCCCACCCACTGGAAACCCTATGTGGCCATTAGCGTGCCAGCATGGCAGGAACACTTCAGACCCAGAAGGACTTCATTGTGGCTAAAACATAGTAGCCATCTTTTTCTTTTATCTTTTTTTTTTTTTTCAAGCAGTCTCCTCTCTTGTTTTTTTGCAGGCATTGCACCATAGCCATAAAAAAGTTGGGCAAAAATGCACAAAACCTAGTTTGTGCTAATGAATTTTTATTATTTAATTTTTCACTTATTATTCTGACATCTCTTTTTCATATAGGTTGAACCATAGACAAATTCTGCATTTTGAATTTTTGGTAGACTGTTTTTGTTTAAGTAATTGCTGGAGAAAGGGGTGTTCGTAAAAGTCTAATTTCTACAGCTGTGGCTCAGGAGGTAGAGTGGGCCATCCAGTAATCGAAACGTTGGTGGTTTATTCCCCAACTCCTCCATTCCCTATGTTGGAGCGTCTTTGGGCAAGGTGCAGAACCCCAAATGTGCCATCAGTGTGTAAATGGTATATATGAATGTGTGTGTGTGAATGGGTGGATATGGCACACTGTAAACCCTAATAAATTCACAGAACTCAAAAATTATTTTGTAACAGATTACACAAAAATATTTTTAGTGATGTTTTTAAATATTTTAAGTTTACACAAAATAAAATTTGCAGTTGGCTTAAATTATCTCAATGTTAACTAATAAATATTGATATTCCACAACAAGTTTTTAATACTTTTCAACTCATACAGTGTGGGAAATAGACTTCAATTTTTTAATATTCTTCAACTCATAATCTGTGGAACATGAACTCAAAATTTTCAATATTCTTCAAATCATAGTCTGGGTGACATGAACTCAAAATTTTTAATATTCTTCAACTCATAATCTGGGGGACATGAACTCAAATTCAAATTTCATTCTAAACTGAAATACTGATGCTGGCCCACTACACAATTATATTCAGCTAATAATTAATAAATAGAAAACATGAAAGCGACACCACAGTGACAATTTAACAACTTTTTTTATTCAACAAAATCTGCTTTTTAAAAGGCATGTGTCAAAGGAGCTCAGTTAAAACAAAGTGCTTATTTCAAATTAAAACAAAAGGAAAAGGAAATGACTCCAGCAAAACAAGATGTGTTTTAAAGTACAGTAAGCGTTAATATTTCCATATTCTGATAGGGGTAATTGCTACAGAGGGTAGATTCAGTATTTTGGGTCTCCATCTCACATTATAATAAAAACTCACAAAGGATTCAAGATAACATTCAATAAGATTCCAAGTATAATACATCCTCAACAGCAATGACAACTATCAGAATGTGGTGCCATTTAACACTATTTAAAAACGTTTTGGCACTTACTGTACCTTGGAGGCTGCAACTCACTATTTTAAAATAAAACATTCAAATAAAGCACTTGGTTTGTGCTGTCGATCAACTGGCAAGATCAAGGTAGTGCATCAATGTAGGAAACAGAACATTAATCATGTATAGTGCATGAATTGAACAGTCAAGTTATTCAGTGCATCAATTTGGGTTAGGCAATATGTCAATGTTGTGATATTGTATTAAGAGACAAGGTATTAAATCTGAGGTAGAAGAGGCAAATTATTACATTTGTAAAGAGGGGGAAAAAACAAAAAAAACTTCCTCAATACTCAGCTCAACAAACACAGAGTCACAGAGTGATTCACTCATTGAGCAAATCATTCTTCAGCGTCAGTAGACGCCCTTTCAATGGTTTGTTGTCCTCAAGACACATCACAACTTTTTGGATAAATGTGAATGTAAGCTCAAGATTCTTTGGGTACTGTAGGTCTACTGCATAGATGTACCCAAAGAGCAGGAGAAATGAGTCAGCCAGGGACCACTCACAAGTATTTCATCCTCCACGACAATACAGATGCTCTCAGGTTTGAAGAGGGCCGCATCAGCGGTGTCATCCGAGACGACTGTCAGGAGAGCCACCGGAGTGTCCGTGAGGTCTGGACCATCTGTTGACTAAAAAACAAATAATACAAGAATGAGTTAAGCCCCACAAGGATACAAATCATGCTAATTAAGTGACATTACTGTCACATAGCACTTAGACTGCAAATAAGCTACATGTTCAAACTATACTTTTTACATATGCAATGTACATATGCTTATGTTGGTTGGTTTCTCTCAGTCTTTCCGACTTGTTTGGGCTCCGTCTCCCTGTGTTGATGGCTACTTCTGCAACCTAAGCTTTGGCCAGACTGTTACGGTAAGACGCAACCTTGTACCCTATGTGACGTTTCCATCCCAACTCCCCATCTTCACCAACCGTCATTCTGTAATGCAGATACATGTGGTATGTCTGTGTCAGAAGATGCAGTAGATGAGGTGTCACTTTCAGGTCTGATGACTCTCAATGTGCCCTTCTCTGGTAACTCCTGGATGTCCACAAGAAGACAAAGATCACCATCAAAGTTCGGATCCTCATAATGCAGACTAAAGTCCCTATCCAGTCTCGGCTTGAACCTGTCTTGCATTATTTCTTTCAGCTCCTCCACTGACTTTGGTCGCTCAAGTAGAGTAAGTTTCAGGGCAGTGTCTCATGCAACATATACATGCAGCACGTGCTTCTGGGGAGCAGCCATCTTTTGGTTCCTAAAAGACAAAAACATGCTGGAGAGTGAAAGTGACACACACAACGGTCTGCACAGCTCAGAGAGAATGTTGCAGTCAGCTGGTTACGTGCAAATCTTCAGTGTAACAATATGAAACATTTGGGTGTCAAGAGCAATCTTCCATTTATGTTGTAAGCGCAGAGAGGGAGAGAGCTCTGATGGGGTGTGAACAGCCAAATTCTTTGGGAAAAGTTCATAGGATCTCAGGTGTTCAATGTACTGTGATGTGTGCTCTTGGCAAAGGAAGACAACACTACTGTTAACCAGGAGAACCTGTTCAATTCTACAGTAATTAGGCAGTCCATCCATAATCAGTTCCATCTATGCAGACCTTTGATGTGCTATAAACAACGTTGCTTGCTGTTATTTATTCAATGTATGTCTTGGCAACATTTGGAAGCATTGATATCAGTACATAGGAGACATCTGGTGTTTGCTGGTGGGGTTTGAAGAATCCTGAGGCACTGAGATGGTATGCTACCATGTATTGATGCTTGTCTGCAAGTGTTTTTAACACGTTTAACAAGTTTTGTGTGTTGTGTACAACTCTCTTGTAAAAACGGTGTTTACCCTCAAACCTCATTGTCCACAAGTGAACAAGGGGCCCAAAACGGCGTACAAGGTCAGGATAATGTTCAATGTAGTGATGTTTAGGACGGAGTTTGAAATCTGGAAAGGCTTCTTTCAGTATCTCTCTATGATCCTGTATCTTGCACTGTAAATACTGGATGGACTCTTCTGTGAATTCTGAGCACAGAGATAACTCTACTATCTCTTTTAAGTCCATTAGCACAGTCCATGCTCCATCCTCCTCTGGAACTGCATTCCCAATAATCAAAGGGAGCAGTCTAAGCAATGTGGCATTTTGGCAATTGGTGGGAATGGTGAAAATGATTTCTCCATTAATTTATTATAGCTTAATGGAGTTCCATCATCTTAAATTCCTAATGCCCTTTTTAGTCATTAGCTGTGAAGAAATTGTACCAATTTTGTATTTTTTTTATAAAGTGACATAGTGTTATTAACAAAGGGTTTGGCATCTCTCCTCACACCAGTAATTTTTGTACAGTCCCTTACTGTAATCTTTTCGAAACATAGTACATAAAACATTTCCTGGTGATGAGGTGACAACAACAATATCTCATTACAAATCTCGCTTCTCAAATAAGATTTCCTTTATAATTTCCTCTGAAGTAAATGCTCATTGAGGAGACACTGTTTAGTTTAATGTCCTTTAGATCATGTGCCTGACATTTACAGCTGTCTTACAACTGGGAAAAGAAGAGGTTAAAAAAAAATCTTGTTGGAAATGCCTTTCCACTCAAACATGGTACATCTCTCCCAGGTGACTGCTTAGCACTGGCAGTAATTGAAAGCTTGCCCCTGGCACTGTGTATGTGAGTCTGTGTTTGTGTGAATGAGCATGCAAGGTGCATACGTGTGCATGCAGCAATGTTTTTTCTGTGTCTGATAATGTGCATATGCAAGTATCAGCATGCATGTGCATGCTGATACTTGTGCCCGTCCTCCTCGTCCTCTCTCAACCCAACCGGCCAAGGCAGATGGTCGCCCACCCAGAGTCCGGTTCTGCTAAAGGTTCCTTCCCTTTAAAAGGTAGTTCTCCCAGCCACTGTCACCAAGTGCTTGCACATGGGGGAATGTTGGGTCTCGTAAAGTGTATGGTCTAGACCTGCCCTGAGGTAACTTCTGTTATGATTTGCTGCTATATAAATAAAATTGACTTGACTTGACTAATAAGTCCACGCTTCCTGATTTATGTTGTTGGGAGTTTAACCCTTTTTTCCCAACAGGAAGATGAATTAGTAACATTTTTTAATACCACCCTCCCTTCCCCCCACTTTCGGCTATTCCACAGCGCGGGGCCAAATCTCTTCAGCATTTCCAGCCCTGTGAGCTAATTTGACAGCTCACGGGGGTGACGCTGATTCCCCTTCACAGAGACAGGTACCCTAGGGCTAGCCAGCTGGATCGCAGTGGACGCTTACAGATTTGGCTTTAGCTTCATGCTGGGTGTCATCTGTCTCTTTGGTCTGGCGCGGGATAATTTTTGTGTATGTGTGCATGTGTGCGTGTGTCCGCCCTGACATCATGTGCCTGAGTAGTTTGTGCCTGGCAGGCCTTGTCTGTCCAGGTTGGCCATCAAACATAGCCAGCATGGCCCTAATCTGACAAGGCACTGCTCCAAACATGCCACAGCAGCCTGAGAATGTGTGTGTGTGTGTGTGTGTGTGTGTGTGTGCATTCTTATGACTGTGTATTTGAGTTTGTGTACACGTGTGTATGACCCCAGGGCAGACCCCCTTTTTCCTACTCCTTGCCTTTCTCTTCTGTTCTGTCCCGATACATGTCCTGTATCACCCAACACACACACTCACACATGCACAAACTGAAGAAAAACTTCAAAAACCATAAAGAGGAGTGCAGTTGATGCTTCCCTTCCAGCTCGCAGTCTCAGCTCCTACTTTGTTCAAATTGTAGTATGTGTGCATGAGTGTTTATGCATTATTTAAGTGCCTATGTGTATATGTGTGTTTGAAATGCCAAAGCCAGGAGAAGCAATTCTGTCCACCACAAATAGAGAGATATCCTTCTTGAGCACTCCATACACCACATATCTGTCACTTTGATTGTGGGCACTTTGCAAGACACTCTGCCTCAACAGGTTTGGAGGCTCCCCAGCCTGTTGCCCTCAGTAAACTTCGACACTGCCTCTTGGAGAAAGATGCGATCCCTCTCTGTGCTAGGACGGGAGAGGACAGGGGGACAGCCCCTGTGGGAGAAATGACAGTGTGGTTCCCGTTAATCTTCAGGATGAGCTCTGAAATGGCGGCAGGGGCCCATCCCAAACGCTAATTGTAGCCGACACAGTGGTCTCCTCCTACACACACACACTTCCACTCCTCCCTTAATGCCCGAGTGTCAATCTCAGGCTGGAAGGAAAAGGGGAAGTTCATTGTCATCGCAAGAAGCGTTTGACAAGATTTTGTTCTGTTTTGCAGCCAAAGAGAAAAAAATCTTTCTGTCCCTGAAACGCATAGAATGACGAGTACATATGTTGATTTCCTGGCTGTTAGCAATGTAACGCCACTGTGTCTTCCCATCAGGCCTTGGGACAGAGTAACAGCAGGATAGTGTCATGCTACATAGTGACTTGTAAAGTACCACTGCACAAGAGCCTTAAGTATGTTTATTTGGGTCTTTACATCCCCACTACAGTCCTTTATTCATTTTTATGGTGTACCTTTTTTTTTCTGCTTTCACACCCACCTACATGTCAGACAGCTCCGTGTCTCACCTCCAGCAGACGGAGGGACAAAAGAGTGATGCTGTCAGGACGAACAACCTGTTTGCTGCCCAGGAACTGTATGAGAGAGACAGTGAATGAAATAAGAAACTGGATTTGGAGAGAGAGAAGGGCAGAAGACAGGTGGGCTACTGGGCAAAAGGTCCTCTGCCACGACCCCTACCTCCCATCCAGCCCAGAGGCCTTGGCATACAGTGAGTATCACCCCCCTCCTTCACATCTCTTTTCCCCTTCCCATCATCACCCTCCACCTGTTCAGAGCCACTGTGCCGTGAGTGGCTTTCAGGGTGTTGTGAACACAAAGCAACGGCCCTGCAGCCCTCCGCCTGGACCTCGGTGTCAAGACCCAGCCAAGCTGAGAGAGAGAGAGAGAGAGAGAAAGAAAAGATGAGTCGGAGAAAGAGAGCAGCAAATGTAGAATAATTATACCCACTGGGTAATGCGAGCACTATCGTTACAGGGGCAGTGTGGTCGAGCCGGGGAGGAGAGAGACACAGAGGCAAGAGTGTCACCAGGGCGAGCTCACGGGGCCATTGGGCATATTTAGTTAACCACACTCACAGACCTCCCACTGCACTGCTGAAGCACATTTGTGGAAGTGCTGCAGGACATCATCTGGATACTGGCTATCATGTACAGAGGAGGGGCCAAACACTGCTGCTTTGGTCCTACCTACTGTGTACAGATCTTATGTGGAAGTGTACTGAAAAGATGTCTTATATGACAAGGAGAAATAGATACATGTAGACTATGGTCTGGTAACTCACTAAAAATGTATTTAAAAATCCAAAAATAGTTTTGGATTCAAGATAATTTAAACAATTTCTATAATGGCAAGTAAATTTTTCTTAAGTTCATATCCAAACAGTATATGATTAAATTTGTATATTTAAGACAAGGTTTCATTTTAATTTTTTTTTTTTTTTTTTTACTATGGTCAAGAGTGAAAAATATAGAATTTCAATCATGAAGTCACTATTAATCATTCATCAGTTTTATAAAATTATTTTATTTGGATTTTTCAAAACAAAATCAAGGTAATACCAGACAATAAAATAGTATGAAATGAAATCTCTTTTGCTATTTATATTTAACTGACTGTATTTCACTCTGACAATTGTTTATTCTCTACATTTGTTTATCCTTATATACAGTATTCGTGTTGGCAACTTTGCTTCTGTTTGCACTGGTTAGAGCTGGTGTGCAGTGACTATAAAGTTGAATCTCCAATGAACTTTATCATGTCATTTACAGTACGAGCACATCAAACTACTTAATAAAAATAAATAAAAAATTATGTAGAAATAGTATTGTTTATTTATTATCACTCTCTATCTTCTCTGTATAGGGAGTGACTACGTCTTGTCACTCCCTACAAAAAATCTGACTAGTGAAATAAACCAATGTAAACTGAATTTATTAGAATTAACGGCTACTGAAAAATTGGTGCTGGCACATTTACTTCAAGTTTTACAAAGATATAAACTTTGAGCACTGACAATTTTGGAGAGTGTCCCAAAAAGGTTTTGTATTCTGTGCAGTGTCAAATGAAAAACAGGCTTCAGTTAATAGTCCTGTGTGACAGAAATACAGAGAAACAGATTATGTGCTCTCATACAAAAAGCTCTCATGGGCACCCTACATCAAAATGCTTGCATATAAAAAAGGTTCCGGTATTTTTATAGGCTATTTGTATTCATGTTGGGTTGACTCTCCAATTTCTTTAATGTTGTGGAAATCTCAGCTCTGGAAAAATTATAAAGTTATGGAGATTTTAACTTTTTTTTCCCTATTTAGAATCAGAATAGGTATAAAGTCTTACTTAAGATAACTATTTTATAGCTTAGTTAACTGACTACAAACCTAAATCAGCATGCTAATAATTAATCAATTTTTTGTCTGTTTTTACTGGTCTGAAAGGAAGATTTCTTTTTTTTTTTCAATGATCTTGCTGTCAGTAGCTTCACTTATTAGAAAACAGTTAAAATAAAATAAAATATCCAGTATATATATACAGTAATTCATGGGATAATTTGAATATCTCTTCTTCTATATTTTAAACAACAACACAATCTTTTATGTTATTCTACTTTGATTTCATTTAAATATGGTGATAAATAGATTTAACTCAACTCTTCCATTTGCAGAGCTGATCTTTTTAAATTTCAGAGTAATGAATAAGAAGAGTAATGAATAAAAACAAACAAACAAAAAAAGGCACGTTCGTGTCACAGAGACCTTAGCTGGTCTTGACATGTTTTGATGACAGAGATCTTCTTGTGTTTCCTCAGACAAACAGGAGGCTACAGTGAAGGGCTTGTTTTTAATCCTTCATCTGCCGATCAATCATTTAATCTCTTTAACAGGCCCAAATCAAAAGTAATGGTGCACATAATAAGCGCTCAACTAAACAATGGTCCCCCATTGTTTAGATCTTTAGTTAAGATCAAGTGGTGCCTTAATGATTTTCTTTTAACTGAGCATTGCAGTCCAGATGAATTTAAGGATCACAAACTTTTTTGACAACTAATGTGCAATGTTTGCCCCAAACAGTGCCTCTTCCCACTCTAACTGAATATCTGCATGTACTTTGCTTTTGCCACAAGTGTTGCATTTATGCCGATATATTTGCATTTCATAAAGTGTAATGAAAGCATTTGCTAATCCAAGGTTTTGATGACACTGGATTTTAAATACTAATGTGAGAGATTTGGTGCCATCTTGTGGTGGCTGATGAAGATAATTTCTCAAATAAACATTTATGACTATTCACATTATTGTCACTGTATTTATTTCATGATAAATGTGACCGTTACATGAACAAAATCTGAATTCAACTTTCCCTTTTTTAGATATTGTACTAATGTAGTTCAGCAAAAAGTTAACTATTGGCTATATACTACACAAAGATTAAAGTGTATTTTGTAGTTTATTTAGAGTAATGTTATCATTGTTATTTAAGTATGTTTATACACTTACTCTATATACAGTCAGTTGATATTATACAGTAAATCTTTTAATAGGCTCCTAGAGACTAACAGGTTTATAGCATTTTATTACCTCTTATTTTTTCAGTAATATATCATTTAAGTATCACAGCAGAACTTGAAATTGTCATGCAGCTACAGTAATATGGTGTAGCATTTTATTGAATGTATTATAAGCATCATAAAGTAACTAAACACTCAGCATTTTGTCTCAAACTATGAATGTTCTCCTGTCTGTGTAAGATCCTGATGGTGATGAGAAATTAGTTATCAATGATTAATTAGTACTTAATTACTATTTTAGAAATTAGTTATATTTAAATGTTATAGTAAATGTTATAGATGCTATAGTTATGAATGTTGGTAAATCATTCTAACAAGCTATCAAGTATAGAATTATCAATCTTAATAAGCTGCTAATGAATAGAATTTGGTTCAGACACTTTAGTTTTGTTTTGTTTTTTTCTCCACGGGGTAAGTAATCCAGTAGTGTGTACTAAATGAACTAATAAGGCAAAATGGTCAACTGGAGTTCTCAATCACAAATAAAGCAATTGGTAACAATTTAGTGTTTATATGTAAAGATACACATGCCTTTATCATTTGTTTATTGAGTGCAATAACACTCAAGTAATGTGTGGAAATAAGTTTTGAAAAGTAGGTTCTAGCGCCACTTTGTTCCACAACAGAGTAAGACTGACATCTGCTGTCCTCCGCCACGCAAAACTTAAATTCACACAACTGTCTGTCTTTTGTCTCACACAAGCACAACACTCTCACACACAAACTTGTAGATGTTTTAAAGTTTTAGAGTACACAGCACGTAGCTACCTCAAATCAAGACTCCAGATTGTGTGTATTTTATGTGAACTGGTTAAAAAGACCAAATTGGACTGTGACACCCCTAAACCTTCAACCGTTTGGTTCAGTCCACAGTTTCGTCCCCGGAAGTAATTGTAAATATTTACATTGCAGTCAGCTGACTTCCAGTCGCCTAACTACAATTGCCAAAAGACCGTAACTATTTTTTTTTCATATTATAGCTGATATGTATTGCTGTATCATTAAATAATAAGTCTACGTTAATGACTGATTCGTTTCGCTCCGCTAAGTAATTCATTTGCTTTTACAATTGGCTGCTAGTTAGTTTGGCATCTGGAACGTTTCGCAAGTAATTAGCAGTTAACAATTGCTAGATCTACTAGCTGCTCAGAAGGAAACAAAACCTTGAATTAACTACTGAAACTAGCAGGTCCGCCGAGTTTGCAAAAATGGACAAGATTGCTAAAGGTAAGTGAAATCCACGACAGAAAAAAACAACATTTTCATAGTCGGAATCTAGCACGTTAGCCTCCCTGTTTACCTTTTAAATCTCTTATTTCAGACTGCAGCTGATTTGATATGGTGCAGAGTGGTATGAGGCTAATCAAAATGTCATTTGACAGTACTGCGATTGGTACTGGAATCTCTGAGTTTCAGAAGCTGTTTTACATCTACTAAAACGGAATGAGACGCAAGTTTGATTGGAATTAATAATGATAATGATAATAATAATCATAGCTTTTATAGCATGTAGACTATCTAACACAAACTTAAAATCACGCATAGTCTGTTAAGGTACACTGGAAGTATTGTTTTAAAGCATGATCATTTGACACCGTAATGGTGTAAATTCTTGTTCAAACGCAACTGAATTTGGTATGTGTTGGTTCTACAGATGTAGGTGATATCCAGTCCCGCCTGTTACACCACAGACCCATTATCAATGCAGAGATCCGCTACTTTGTGAGAGAATTTGAGGTACTCACACTTACATACATATACATGTACACTTTGCGAACACCCGCATGGTATTGGGGCAGAACTTTTGTAACCCTTATAATGAGTGCCTGTCTTTTCTAGAAGATAGAGATTCAACTCTTGTGTCTACATGCTGAAGTGTCCTAGAGCCACACACTGACTCTCTGTGAGCTTCATGGATGCTGTCATCCATGTTGAGGGCATACAAAAAAACAATAATATTGTATTTAGTATTGTTATGATTATTATTATTGTTTATTATTATTATTTAATGTCGTTCTTTGATAAAGTAGACAGTAGAGAGATGGGGAACAACATACAACAAAATTCCCTGGCCAGCCATAAACTGGGGATGTTGCCCTTAACACCTAGGTGTGCCCCTAAGCCACTGTAGTCCCCTTTTCTTTTTGTTTTCATAATTTTTTAATGCATTATTTTGTTTTGTTTTGTGTTTATTTGGGTTTTTTGTCATGCTGTATACCATCTTATAAACCTAGATTAACTTACAGTTGTAATGAAGACAAAAGACCATGCCACTGTGTTTTCATGTGTGGTGTCAGTACCAGTGATGACTGAGGCTCAGTTTTATCCAATCATTTCACATCACTTTCAAAATATAGGACATCAGTTACTGAGAATCTACATATCTACATATTGTGAAAAGCCACTAAAGGTATATCACCTGAAGTACAATGAACACAACAAAAAACGCAGCTGATTACATAATACTTTATGTCCTATTTGACATGCTTAAGCTTAAATGTATTCCCAGGGTATATAAGAGGCCATTTCATGTCATAAGCAGCACTGCACATGCAAAGGCCGAGAGTGGTTTCATGCTTACATTCAAGCCGTGGCGCAACTCAGAAGTTGTCAGCTCTCACATAATGCCTAAACCAAAAGAATTATGTAAAGCCAAAAAGGCAGCCATCTTAGCACTGCTGGAAATTGGCATGAGTGAGAGACAGATAGCCAAAAAACTGAAGATCTCCAAGACAGCCATTCTTTACACCAAGAAAAAACAAGCCAAACATGCTACTACCAAATTTTTACCTGGTCGAGGCAGGAAACGTCTTTCTACCCCACGAGATGACCGTGCACTCATCCGTTCCTGTGTCAGGGATTGTCGTCAGACCTCCAGGGACCTTAAAAATGCGTGGGCACTGTCGAGAAATGTTACTTGTTCGACAAGGACAGTTCGAAACCGACTTCTTGAAGCTGGTCTGAAGTCACACAGGGCACGGAAGAAGCCCTTCATCAACAAAAGGCAGAGGAAGGCCCAGTTACTCTTTGCAGGGGATCACAAGGATTGGACTGGATTGGGCTAAGGTTCTTCAGTGATGAATTCAATTTTGAGTTGATGCCCACTCCAGCCAGCTTACTGGTTAGGAGGAAGCCTGGAGAAGCCTACAAACCAGACTGTTTTGTCTCTACAGTAAAGTTTCAGTATGGGTGGAACAGGGCATATGCTTGACAATGCCCCTTGCCACATGGCAAGGTCAGTTACATTCTGGATGGAGAACCAGAACATTTGAACCATGCCTTCGCCTGCTCAATCACCAGTTCAAAATCCAATTGAAAACCTGTGGAAAATCATCAAACTCAAAATGGAGAATCACAAGCCCAAAAACTAAGCAAATTTGTTTGAATTTGTGCAACACGAATGGGCTGCTGTGACAGCAGAACAATGTCAGAAGCTGATGGAGAGCATGCCAAGACGCATGGCTGCAGTCATCAAAAACAATGGTTATGCAATCAAGTACTAACTCCTGTGTGACTGAGACAGAAAACATGGAATGCCTAAAAGCACTATTTTTGGCAGTACAATACCACCATATTTTGGGTCACAGATATTCGTGATGTTTTGTGGTTTTTATCACAATGTTTACCATGAGGTCAATTATATTAGATGTAAAATTCAATATACCATGTTTATCCCTGCTATGAGCAATTTCATAAAGTACTTGATTTTGTTTTTTTCATTAAGTGAGAAAAACAAAATCAAAATCAAGTTGTAATATTTTTAGTTCAGACTGACTTGTTCAGAAAAACTCAAGCCAAATATTTTAGTAGTGGAGTGATCAATATAGTTTAAAGATATATATAT